>VYZM01019812.1:95553-194622 GCA_013398915.1 Dromas ardeola
TTTTTTATATTTTTTTTAACAGGAGTTGTGATCCTGTGAGGTAAGGATTGTTGGCTTCCACTCCAGTCCATGGGACCACAGCTGCAAGTTTAAACAAAGCCAAGTTAACAGGGAGAGAGAGATTTGGCTGTGGAGCTTGGCAAGCCTTTTGTTTGTTTGTATTTTATCTGACAATGATCAGTTAAAATGTTGTTTTTGTCATGCGAACGTAATGCCTGATAATTGTCTGCAGCATCAGTGATTGCTTCTGAACAGGGACAGTTAATTATTAGAAATGAAGACCTGTTGTTCTGCACCCAACTCCAAAATAAAAGGGATAATCTTTCTAATAAAGCAAGCAAGACTTACTTAGATTTTTTGAATAATTGCATTTTTGAATAGCTTATTCCTAAAAATCAAATAAAATACATCAAGCACACGAAGAAGAAATACAGTCTGTATTTCAGTCAGAAATAGACTTTTGTAGGCTTCTAGTAGGAATCGCATGTCATGCAGGGAAAAAAATGCTTTTTTCTTCTTCTGATAATGTTCCAGTTACTGTTGCAGTTTATGCTTTTCCAGGTAAGGTATTGCCATAGTGTTATATGTCTCTATTTTAACAAGTTTTAACGTTGAAGGGAAAATGGAAAATAGGATCGATTTTAAGTGAAAACATATATCGAGAGAGAAGAAGCAGCTGTTCGAAACTGGTCAAAGCCGGCTTACAAAACCAATATGGTCTTAAACTAAGAAGGGCAGGTTTAGATTAATTGTAAGGAAAAGCTTCCAAGCAGTAAGAAGAATTTGAGAAAGGAACAACTTCAGTTCATTGCTTAGACTCCGGCCATAGAAATGGGCGCACATGAAAATGGATGAATCAAAAAATCAAAACCTCTTAACACTGGAGTTCTCTGCTTTGCTTTTCCCTGTGTGGCAATCGAGCCCTTCTGGGGTTGTGCAGCGGCAGAGGGCCCTCCTGGCTCTATTTGGTAGAAGAAGAAAATGTATAGTCGTACCTCGGCACTGGATTTCAGAAGATGGTGCCTAACAGCGTGGCCCTCCGTCTTGTGACGTTAGTCGGGTCTCTTGCCTTGCATTTCGGGATGCCCAGCCTCATGCTGCATGTCTGATTTACAGAAAATGAGAACCAGAATGAGTAACCAGGCTTCATCTGTGTACGTCCAGGCCTTTCCAGATGCTCAGCTGCCCAGTCAGCAATACTGCACAGCTGCTATGACATGAGACCATATGTCCAGCGATCTCAGGGAGCTGTGGAAAATTTTTGGTCTGCCTGGGTAAAATTCTGGTCAGAGAAAGACACATGTCCACAAAAAAACAGGTATATTATAGCCCTATCAGTGAGGAATTAACAACTGATTTGGAGAAAAGTCTGATTAGCAGGCAGTAAATAAGGCCTGGTGTGACTATTGAGATGATGAGAGTAAAGCAAAAATGAATAATTGCTCATTTAATGAGTGTCATCCATCCTGTGCAGGAGCTCTGTGCCCATGGAGAAAATGGGACACCCATGTGTGACACCCGTGTCACACATAGGCATAAAAGAGACATGTAAAGATGGCAAAGATGCCTTTTGTTTTGGCATTTGCAAGGTTGAACGTCCAATATCAAGCAATAGGAAAACGCCTGCTACAGACCCCATCCATGAGGGAGGGCATTTATTGCCTCTGGTAGCGCTGGGGTGAGGTTAAATGGGAAATGGGCTGAAGGGGGGCAGCTGTCCTGCATCCCCACTGGTGTTGCACATGTTTTGAATAGTGTGCCTAAACAAGCTGTCCCCCTTTGCCCACCATTCACACGGTGACTGTATCTGCCTACGGATATGTCTGTGTATGTAGAATGCTTTAATGTTAAAATAGAGACCGTCTTTTGGATCTTGCTCAATTGTGCATTGCTCTAGTTTTGGGAGAAAAATTCCTTTCTCACCCCAGATAGGGATCAGCTCAGCTTATGCTCCAAAGAATAGAGATTAATATCCCCTGTGACCTTTTAGCCTAGCTGCTGCAGGGTTTTTAACAAGTGGGCTTGAGACCCCATGTGTGGCAGCTACACTGCCATGAATGTCTGTAATGTCTCTTCTCGTCAATGATCCATGAACTAAGGAATCTCCAAGGATATCTTGATGTGCCGTGGAGCTGTTATGGTCTAGTGCAGGAAAGAACCACGCAACGATAGGATGAAAAGCCGGTGTCACAACTAATGTGTAAGTTGCTCTAAATGTATCTGACAACAGTTGTCCCTGGCTGTGTATTTACTTAAAAGATGTGGCTGTGATATGGTAGGAAAAACAAATATTTAAACAAAAATCCTAACAATAAAAAAGAAACAACAAAAGCACTATTTATTATTTCTGTATTTCTGGTTCCTTGGATGTTTGCAGTGTTGTATGAACTCTGTAATATCATGTAGGACAGATAATAAAAAATAAGTACATATGTGAAAAAGCCCCCAACTAGTTCCAGCTACCTCTTCCTCCCCAACCCTGGCGCTGAAGAGTGAGGTTGTCCAGAAAACAATCCAGGAAGGAATTCCTTCCTAAAAATATTTTTTCCTTAATTTTGGCCATCTTTGTTTTGACTTGCTTTGGCTATTCTGAACTAGTGTTACCATCGCTGAGGTGCGCAAAAGGTTTGTAGTTTGTTTACACCTTTTTTAGCCATTAGTTTAAAATAGCCAGTCTTTTTGCAATAGGACCTCAAAGAACTGCCTGGGGGTCAGGTGGAGCACTGATTTAGGACTGAGGTCTCCAGCTGCTGTTTCAAACATATCTCAGGTATATGGGTGATGTTATATTCACCTTCTCAAGCTATATTACTTGCCTTGGTGTCTAGGGTAGGTGATAAATAAAAATTGAAGTGCCTGAATCCAAGAGAAAGATCCAGAGGCTTTTGTCAGCCTAGCTCAGAGGCATCAACCTCTCAGTAGGAGGGGGAGGGACTCTTATCAGGGAGTGCAGTGATATGATGAGGATTAATGTTTTTAAACTGAAAGAGGATAGATTTAGATTAGTTATTAGGAAGATATTCTTTATTATGAGGGTGGTGAGACACTGGAACAGATTGCCCAGAGAAGCTGTGGATGCCCCATCCCTGGAAGTGTTCAAGGCCAGGCTGGATGGGGCTTCGAGCAACCTGGTCTAGTGGGAGGTGTCCCTGCCCATGGCAGGGGGGTTGGAACTAGGTGATCTTTAAGGTCCCTTCCAACCCAAACCAGTCTATGATTCTGTGATACGTGGACATCCACCAACCTCCCTGTATGCTCCAGGTTTCAGTGCCTGTTGATGTTGAAGCTTTCCAGCATGACGCACTGGGCGTCAAGCTCTTACTTAAGTTTCAGTGTGACCAGCATGAGGCCAGAAGCCCCCGAACTCTTGGATGAAATGGGAAGCTCTCATTTGGTTTTCCCCTGCAGTTTTAAGACCATGTAAACTTGTCTGCCTCCTGCTTCCGAGCTCCCTGTGCTAATCACTCTTCTGAAGTCAGCATGGCTATGCGTGGTCATTGTGCCTTGCCTTCTGACTATGGGTTGGCCCGGCTTCCGCCGGAGACAAGGAGAGTGTCTCCTCCTGTGAGTGGGATGCTCTTCTGGGCCCCAGGGGAGCTGGATGTGCGTGTCAGCCCTCATACTGCAAAAGGGAGTTAAACACACCCCTGCAGGGTGGGAACTAGCTGTTATAAACAGATACAAGAGATTGCTAAAGTAAGTATATGTTCTGTTTAACGGATTTCTAGGAACTGAATGCAACAGTTCCTTAAAAATCTTTTATTTACTCTCTCTTTTTTGCTACACATGGGGAAAATCTCCAGAGATTTGAGGTCCATTTTCCATACGGGGACAAGGTGGTTGTGTAGCAGATCCTAACCAGGATGTGTCTGGAGATGGGGCAATGGATTCTGCCCCAGGTGGTGGTTTGTTCATTTATACGTTGACTCATCAGATCCGAATGGGTTGTAACCTATATTCAGTTCTTACCTTTTTATCTGTTTCCAGTGCAATGCAAGTGACATCACTTTTTCCTATCAGTTATCATCTCCTGTATTTTAAAATTAAATGGTCTTAATTGTCACAGAGCTAGAGCTCTCCAACGATGCATCCTGCCCTTCCTCATCACCAAGACAAAACAAAATTAGGGTTGTTGCCCTTTCCACCATAGTTCTGCTCCTGCCCAGAAGTCTCTTACAGGCTGTGGGACTGATCTGCAAGCTGAGATGCGCGGCACAGGGTAGCCAGTTTCCATGGCTTGGTTGCAGGGAGCAGGAGTGAAGAGGTGGTGGAGGAGACCTGGTGTGCAGCTGCAGGCAGCAGTAAGGACCATCAGAAAGGCAGAGTGTGTGTTTGCTATTCAGGGAGGGCAGAATGAAGGTCATGTGGATATATGTTTAACTTATTGTCAGAGGTTTGAATTTTGCTAAGCATGAGGGAATACAAAGACATGATACATCCTCCTTAATGCCATCTTGATCTTGTCTCGCCTGTTCTATAAAAGCTACTAACGTTTTTATAACCCACTAGGATATAAAAGGTTGTTTCTCCCTGTTCTGGCTTCTCTCTGCCACCACCTGCTCCTACCGCACGCACTCCCGGATCACGGGCTGTCTTCAGCTGTGCAGCCTCAACCGTGTGCTGCACCAGGCCCTGTAACCCTGCGCTCTCCCCGTCTGGCTGTATCCTTCCTTCCCTGTTTCTTCTCCACCACCTTGCTCTTGCCAAACCCTCAGTGCAGCTAGCGGACAACCCTCCTGAGCCGGCCTCCTGCCTCTTGGTCAGTGCAACTCTCTGCATTGAATAATGAATCTATGAATTGTAATCTTTTTGATTTCCAGAGGTTTACATCTGGGTGAATGTCAGGGACCCCACCCGTCCTGAGTCAGAGGACAAGGGAAAGGAACGGATACCCTTTTTGTGTGGTAAGGACCTAGACTTTGGGTCATGTGGGATTCAGATAAAGGGGCAGGCACTGCTTCAATCTTGAACCTTAAATACAAACCTAGCTTTACAACGTAGCTTACTTTTGAATGTGTGGTTTCATACTGCTTTCTTGAATGGTGACTGTGAAAAGTTGGACTATGGGTTTGCCTTAAAGTCATGCTGTGATTTACTACTTGTATAAAAAAGTTAGTAAAATCTGTAAATCTTAAATTGTTTTGGGGACTAGGGTAAGGTTGAACTTTGGGAATTGCTGTTTTAAGAAATCTTAAATTTGGATTGCTAACTCTGCCATAAATCCTGAAGTGACATGTTAAATTTAATGAAAAAAATCCAAGTCAGCATGTGGATGTTGGAGTACTTTGAAAGAATATTTCAACAGAATGAGGCTCTCAACTTTGTCTGTAGTAGAGCTGTCATTCAACCATATCATAATCTCATTAGGGTGAGGGCTCTTGAAAGTGCTAAGAGCAGACTTCCCTGATGCTGCTTGGCACATTCAGGCACGTATGTAATACAACAGTATAAAAAGCAATTTAATGCCTCGTGTGATTTGTGATTCACGGGTTGATGGCTGCTAATATATTGTGATGATCTGCAAATTAAAGTTTGGGTTGTTAGGTTCAGTGTGGGCAGGGCATTTAATTTTCTTGCATGAATTTAACAGGATTGGGGCCAAAGGCAGCAAAGAAGTTGTGTTTTTTATCACTATAAGAGTTATGATTCATGATCTCAAACCTTAGGCTAGTAAAGAGATACTCCAGAGCTGAATGGTTGAAAAAGAGGGGGACTGGATGGGAACGGAGGGTGGAAAGACACAATTAAGCTATGAGAGAAAAAAACAAAACTGAAGTGTCATGGTCTGAATTATCCTACAGCATATAAAATTCATTTTTCCAATTATTATGCTCTCTTTTAGATTTCTGAGTGAAGATGAATTTAGCAGAGATTTGCGATAATGCCAAAAAAGGAAGAGAATATGCACTCCTTGGGAATTATGACTCTTCTATCGTATATTACCAGGGTGTCATCCAGCAAATCCAGAGACATTGCCAGTCAATCAGAGATCCAGCAATTAAGGGCAAATGGCAACAGGTAGGGTGAAATAAGGTTGCCTTTATTCTATTAATTGATATTTGAAAAACACACTGTACTTCCCAAAGCTTTAAAGGTGTAGAGGATGTATATTTCAGTTAAGTTTACAACATTTCTTTTGCAATATTTCATTTATGAGAAAATTATTTTTGTGCCGTGTTCAAAAGGAATGCTTTTCTTCTATTTGAATAAATTTTTTTGTTGTTTTCACTTAGGATGTCTGGCTAATCACTGGTCTGTTTGTGAGTGATTGCATACTTTGGAAAAACTGTTTTGCTGAGGACTTCCTTTTGCTGTTTTATCTTTTGACCATCTAATGTCCCGTAAACTAAGATGTGAGTGGATGGGTTAGCATCACTAGAACGGTTGTCTGAGTAGCAGTTAACTATAATGCTACAGTGTGCAAATTTGGATCAGGTTTCTGAAACTCCAAGCAATACTCTTAGCCCGAGTCTTGCACACGTGCATCTCCCTGCTAAGCAGAGTACTGTTGAAGCCAAGGAAGTAATCTGCAGGTGAACTATAAGAACCCTCATTCAGCACTTTAAGTCCTTCTTACATTTTGCAGTCCCATTTTTCATTGCACAAAATGTGTTTCATCAAAAAAAAAAAATCTCGAGGATAAACATGTAAAGGGGTATTCCAGAATAAAGAATTCCTGTTACATAAATGTTATGTTTTGAAAGGAGAGCATAGCTCCTATAAAAGATACAATTTTGCAGTAAGTAGCTAAAGAGATGATTTCTAGAAGAGTTTTTCTAAATAGCTTATGTTTAAATGATGTCACTTAAAAACAGAAGCAAACTTTTGTTTTTATTGCAGCAGGTGCTTTGGTTATGGCTTTGTGCTTGAAATATCTGACACTGCCATAGAGTTTTAGGTACTGATAGCTACAACACTGTTAGCTATCATTTTGTCGTGACAGTACTATTCATAGGTGTTTATCATAGAACTGTAGAAGTCAGTCTGCTTATTAAGAGCTTGTGTGCAACGCATGTGCGTGTACAAGCAGCAGTGATAGTGCGTAGCTTTCCTGGTGATGTAATAAACTGAATGTTGTACAGGAGATACTTACGTTCAAGTATTTGTATTCAAGCTCTTCCCCACCCCAGGGCATGCTGATACAAGGTGTTCATGCCCCACTTATGTCCTTAGTTCCTGCCGAACTTACAGCTGATGTGAAGGTAGAGCATGAGGCTTTCCTTGTTCTGCAGCTGCATTCCTGCATTGCCTTCATTTCTAGTATGTAGTGTTTCCTCTGATGACATGGATTCTTCCATGAAACATTTAACCGCTCTTACCTTGTGAAGGTTACTTCAAGTCTTATGATGTTATGTGTTGTTTGAACTGCTTCAGAGAAGCCTGTGCACCCTGGAACGCGTGCTGTACAGTGGAGACAAGCCTCAAGTAAAAAAGGACCATTAACACACTTTCCAGGATTATTCCCTGGGGAAGGCAGCCGGATCCTTAGCAGAGGATCTGAAGTTGGCACCTTCTCAAAAATTATCCCTTTTAGGTAAAAACAGAATGGCCCCTGACAGTGTCCCATAAATGCTTTAGAGAACTGTCCCCAGAATGATCAGCAGCAGGTGGGGTAGCGTCTGCCACACTGTGTGCTCATGTTAATTCTGAAACTTCCCAACGCAGCGGTGGCAGATGAGCTTTGTCACGATATCGCTTTGCCATTACTGGTGCCAGTCTCGGCTCAGGGACGAGCACCAAAAAGTAAGAAGTGTGATAAAGAAAGAAAGAAGTGCTCCATCCCCAGGCTGTTTGCTTTCTCATTCATTTATGGGACTACCCGTAGCACTGGGAACAAAATGATACAGCCTTGAGAGCAAATGATGTAGTCCTGGAACCCCTGGCTTTTCCATACCTGCACCTGAATGGTTTGGTGAGACCTATAGAGGTAGACCTGCTTTCTTACCCACTCTTGATAAATAACTGTTGTGCCTTCTCACTCCTTGAGACAGACTAAGAGGGAGTCTGATGATCTGGATGGTAGCACTGCTTTCCAGCTCCAACAGCAGCTACATCCAAACTGTCAGTCACATTCAGTAGCTGTCTGACAGCCTGTTCTGAAAAAAATTAACCCAAAAGTTGGATCACAAAACCCACTCATTTACAATATTAAAATAGTATTTAGATATTCTTTTTAGATCATTCTCATGAAAAAGTTACTCCATACACATTATATAAGTTTAGTAAAATACAGGTCTAACCCACTTGATACCAGTAAGGTGCAGAAGCAAAAGATTCCCATACCTGTGTGCTTCTTGCAAGTGGCACGAGAAGCAAAGCAACCCTTAGGTCATGGTTAAGGGGATGAATGCAATTGATTTTTACCTGAAATTCTGTCTCCTTTGGCGTATGGAACGAGCCTGTTCTTTAGGTTCCTCAGTTTCTCCATCTTGTGAGGAATCTGAGGAGGATAATACCCCTGGTACCTTTTGGAGATGGAGTTTAGCAATCTCTGTCAGACACTGGGTAGGTAGAGCTTTTACTGTTGGGAGCAGTCCACAGTGTGAACGTCCATGTAGATAAGTGCTCGAAGGAGAAGATTGTTACTTAAAACAGTTCTTCTCTGAGATGTACTGTCTGCATGCACATTCACCATCTTGAACCTTCTGAAGGATTCCTGGCACACCGATGCCGAGGGGATCTGGCAATACGAAGCATGCCCTTCCTTTCTGTATGTTTGTGCGCAGGGCACGAACAGGGCGTTTGTCCTACTGGTACTTCTGAGGCAGTGAACTCAGTTTCAGGTGTCTGCCTACATATTCCCTCATAAAATAGAAATGTTCATATGAATAACTATCTCAAAGAATAGTTGCTCTGCAGCTGACCAACTCATACCTGTTACATGAACCGTTGTTCTCCCTATTTGGTCACTTCTTTACAGTGGGTGCTCCATCCTGAATAGGTACCTCATGCTAGGTGGATCTGTTTTGTTGCTTGTGTACTACACGGAATTTTTCCAGTAGTTTATTGAGCAATGTAGAGCAGAGGTGAACCAGAAGTAGTTGGGATTTTGGCTCAGACTCCCAAACACTCTTGATCTACTGTTCTTTGCTTAGGTGTCATTTTTTCCAAATTTCTACAGGTTGGTCTGGACAGAATGATATTCTGAGCAAGTGTTTGGTGGCTTGTATTTCATGTCGCATAGTCAGGCAGCTTCAGCTTTGGAACTGGGCATCCTGATTTCAAGGGTTCCTTGTGCGCTTGGTGCTGATAGTTACGAGGAGGAGGAATGTGAACATGTATCATCTGCTCCCCTGGGAATAACTGACTGGGTCAGTTCCACTTGTTGCAATACTGCTTCTGGGACTTCAAAATGGGGGAGAGGGGTTGTGTTATTAGTCAGGCACAACCTGCAGAACTTCAAAAGGGCAAAAGATGCATCCTGGAGGGTCCACCAAAGCAGTGGTGTGACAACATAAGAATTCCTCAGACCCTTTGGAAAATTCATTGTCATTGATTGTCTAATAACTAGCTTGGCTTGGGCATATCAAGGGTGACCTCCTTGTGAGACCCTTATTTGTTTTGCATCCAAGGAGTTCCCAGCTTGCTCTTGGGTGGCTGAGTGTAGCTCCATTCTTATCCTCACCCCTAGGCCTCCGGGCTCATTCGAAAAAAAAAAAGTTACTTCTTTGTTGTACTTTGAGGTTTGACTGACACATAGGCATATTCAGCCATATAAATGCAGGCTGGGACTAGAAACATTCGAAATCAGAAGCAACTCATCTCTTTTTCTACTTAACAATAAAAGGTAGGTTTACTCTCATGACCACTACTGTGAACTTTACCAGTGTTGACATTCCCCCTGTTTATTCTGAGAGAGTTTCTTGGCTGTTGCAGTCTTTTTACTAGACAGCTGGCTTGTAGGAAAGAGCTGCTTCAGTGACAGTTCAGCAGCTGCAGGATGACAGCAGAGCGTGCCCCCAGGAGACAGTACTGGCTTACGACAAGGCCAGTGGCTGTCGAGCAAAACCTGCTGCATGTTACAAGCGTGTGCACAGTATCTGAGAGTACAGGAGCCTCAGATGGAGCTGAGGCAATTGTTCAACGATTCTCTGAGTGCGTGGTGCAGCCAGCAAAGCACCCTTACTGACCATGATCACTGGAGCAGGTGATTAGGTGCACTGTCTTCTTGCTTAAAGAATAAAGGATGATTATTTTTTTTTTAATTCTAAACACATTTTAGTCAATCTATGCATACGTCATTTTTGCTTCATGCCTGTTTTATTCGCACTTCGTAGGCTACTTCATGAGTAATTAAGGAATATTCTGCAGGTAACTCATGAAGAACTGTGATTACGGGAGCTACACTTTGACTCCATGGGATCAGTCTGGGTTACAGGGCATCCGTTTTGGGTATGGTTTAGAGAATTGTTATTTTCACTTTTTCTAAAATGGAACTTATTGAGTAACTAACGCTAATTGCCAGCAGTAATTTCAGGTTTGGAAAACTTGATTGGTTTTGTTCCAGCATGAGATAATTTAAACACCACCCCCCACGCCCCGCATTATTTGTATTTACCGAGGTGCAAATAGCCATGCTTATTGCTATGGGAGGTTGTGCAGAAGAACAAGCTCTAGCATAGCAAATAAAAGCTGGTGATGCCAAAGGTACAAGAGTTGCCAGACTGTGAAATACAGAGGAAGTCCCTGAAATGGTTTTTGGAACTACCACTATGAGTCAACTCAACTCTTGGTCACTGTGTTATATACCCATATTTTAGGATCCATTTTCTGCTCAGTTACTGTAAATCCTCAGGGCTGGAATGTCAAAACAAAGCTGTGAGGCCACCCCCTGGCCTGGAAGGCTGTTTATCAGGCTCTCCGACATCACCCAGTGCCCACAATGCTGCTCTGTGGAGGAGGTGATGTGGCTGGCAGGGGTGGCTGGCGTACCAGAGCGTGGCTCTGGGGAGCAGGCAGTTTCACACAGTAGCAGAACCCAGTTCACATCCTGCCGTGCCCAGAGAGGCCAAGCTCTCCCCCACCAGTCTTTCCTCCAGCTGCTAGAGCTTCTCTCCCTCCTCTACACCCTGCCATTCTCTGTCCTGGGATTCTCCTGGTCACAGGGTGGCGAGCCAGTGCAGCTTGCTAACCCAGCAAAAGTGTCCTTTATTTCCTTTTTATCCTCCTAGGCTAATTTTCTGCCATTTTACCCAGCTGGGTTACTGTATCGAGATGCCAGAATTGAATCCAGAAGAGCTGTGGCAGAGCGTGGTTGGGGAGAAAGAGTGAGGAGAAGCGAGATCTTCCTATTTGGCAGTGGTGAGCTGTTAACTTGGTCCACGCCATCTCATGAAACTGCTTAAACATGAATAACCTAAAAGCTTTCTTCAGGTTCTCTAGATCCTGAGGCGAAGCCCCCTGAGGGCTCTGGCATCCCAGGAAAGGATGTGATGGGGGGCAAAGAGACTGAGTGAGTCCAGACCAGTGACTTTCCTGTTTGCAACTTTGTGAGGTTGCTTCAGAGCAGCACCGATCACTCAAAGGCGGTGCTCAGTCACCTCCGTAATTACGGCACAGCCCTTCTTGGCTCACTTCTGGGTTATTTGTTTCTCAGCTGCAAGAAACTCTTTCTGCACCTGCTTCATCTGACTTGGTTTCTTTAAGGCCTCTAGGAATTTATCAGCTGGTTTTCCTTTGTGGTCCTGTTGTTTGAGTACATCAAAGGTTTTGTGTTGGTTGGTTTGCCAGGTACTGAGCAAGGTTTGTATTTCAGAGTTTGGTCTGCTCAGGTCTGGATAAGAGATGGCCAGCAGTTGTTAGTCTGTTTTCAGCTTCCAAGGCATCAAAGGCTCACTTTCTCACAATTTTCCGATAATATCCTCCTTGCTGGGCCAAGAGAGTTAAATTGACAACACTCTAACCCTTGGTGCTGGCAGGTTGTTTTCCACCAACTTTTCCACATGTTGGAAGGGTGATAGGAGGAATCCTGTCTGTATTCCTGGAGCACTGGAGTAGGAAGCGGCTGTCTCTCGTGGGGCGGTGCCCTGGAGGATTTATGCTGTATCATTCCTTTGTACCTCACAGCAGCTGTTTGGCTGGATTTATTTTTGGACCAGAGGGATGCGTGTTAGACGGTTTGGAGGAACCAAGTTAGTAATCAATCACATTTGTAACTCAGCTGGAAGTTTGTGCACTGGAGGGATGTGTCTGCTGGTTGTGTGATGAGAAAGCAGAGAGCAATGGAGGGCAGGAGCAATCCTGCCTGAGCGGGTTGTCCTGGGTCTTTAGAAAGAGAGAGCTGGAATGAGCAAGAAGGCTGCTTTGTTCTGTGAAATGATCAAGTTCTTCCCATACCTAAGGCTTCTTTTGTACAGATGCTCCTGGCGAAGTGAATGCAGTCTTGCACAAACTGTGCAGGGCCTTGGGGATTTACCCTTCACTTTGCCTCTGCCCTTCCTGCTATCTTGCCGATGGCAGTCACATATATTCCTCTTCTTAAACAGGGTTTTAAACCAGAGAAGAATTCCTTTGTGCTGCTGAAATCTCTTAATTTGTCCTTGTAGCGGGAAAATTCCTGGAAAATATTACAGAGCGGAACGGTACATTGCTGTGGGATGTACCTGGTAGCGTTTTAGGAAAACTTCCAGAAGGAGGCAATGTGTATTTGTTCCTGAGTGCTGTTGATTTAATCATTCATTCTTTTATAGACCTTATCCGCCAAACAGTTATGTCAGATAGTGCTTTCCGTCTTGAAGTTGCCTCACCGAAAGTGGGGGGCTGCTGCTGCTGTTTTGAATGCGTAGAGTGGGGCGGGTGAGGAAAGACGCCATTCTGAAAGGCCAAATAAGAGCGTGAGAGAAATGGGATGAGCAGGTGAAAATCAGGCTGGGAGAGGCATGCTTCTAAAAGTAAGCTGACAAGACAAAGAACCCTGCATGTGCCCAACGTGGTGCCCTTTTAAGCACACAGGGAGACAGGAAGATCTCACGCTAGTGGCCACATCTTTTCACCAGTAAGCACCATTAGGAAGAACAGTCATAAGCTGTGATGCTGTTTAATACTAGTTCCCTGATTTGCTGCTGTTATATATATAACCTCAGCAGACAGGCTGGATTTGCAGACCTCCGTTCTCCTGATCCTCTCGATTATCCCAGAATCTGCTCAGGATATGCACAGCAAAGACAGTCTGGATTTCAGGCAACATCGTTGACGTCTGTTGATGCTGTCCTCGGTTGCCTCCCTCTGTTTGCCACAAAATGAAACCTGGTTGCAGCGTTCCCAGGCAGTATTTTTCCCAGCTCTTTTTCACGTGGATGCATGACATGAGCACAGCTGAGTGCCTGGTGTCTTTCCTTGGCTTTCCTGTAAACTGGCTTCGGATTCCTTGGCTTTTGATCCAGGCTTGCCGTGTGTGCTAGTTGTAGCCTCAGTTGCGTGCCTGGTGGCAGCCTGCAAATATCCTCACCATAGTGTTTCTTCATGAGAGCTTTTAGAGCCTACGTGCCTCTCCAGTGGATGGAAAGGTTCAGGATGTCTCTGTAGCTCCAGCTGTGAGCCTGAACAGGCAAGATCCACATTGGCCTAAGGTAATCCTTGCTGTAGAGTGCCAATACTGATTTCCAGGCATGCACAGCAATGCATGAATTAGTTTTAGCTGTGCACCCACACTTCAGTGAAGAGGTGACATCTGGGTGTTGTGACCCTCGAGCAGGTAAAAACCAAAGTAAGCAGGGAAGCTGATCCCACAGGATGGAAAGCATCATTGAGTGATAGGTGGACGACTGGCAAGATGCAGTACAAGTGCACTCAGGTGAATCCTAGCACGTCTTAAGCTAATGCACTGAAAGCTTCTGCTTCTGAGCAAGAACGTACAATGCAGTTTTTGGCTGCTGGTGTGTACTGAGAACCGGTGACCTTGGCATACAAAACTTGAGCTTGTAACAAGCCATATCACTTAAAACTTTGCAAATTTCTACACAGATTTTATTTTTCGTAGTCTTCATGGAAGAAAATTGAAATGAACAAATAACGAGTAAATAATCTTGAAATTATTGCAGTAGTTCTAATTCCCTGACTAGTGACAATAGAAGCTTCAAGTATAAAATTTAGCTGCATAGTTCTGCAACCTGATTTGTTTCTGAGACATAATTTCCTCTTATTTTGATTTCACTCACTTTACTTATCATTTGAACTTATGCTATAGGGTGTTTAAGGTCCCATTTTCTGTTCTAATCTCTGCAATCCACCAAAGAATTGGCTTGTGCTTTGACTGTATGGTCATGTTATGCCCCTCACAACGTTAATTTCGTAATACTATATTTTAACAATTTAGCCAGTTTTATAACTAGGACCTTGGAGACTGTCATCAGAGAAGTTCTTTTATGCCAGAACAGTAGCAAATATGTTAAAGATCTGCCAACAGCACCCTCACTAGTATAAAAGTGTGTGTACGTGTGCATACATGTCAACATGCACACAGAAATCTGAGCATCGGCACATGTTATGGAAGAGTGATCCCTCCATTAGGCAATCACGTCTGGTCATGACATTGACAAGCAGGAAGATGAACTCAACAGAGATTCAGTTGTTTATGCTGCTGTTAAAGATCTATTGTCGGCCTGATAGGTCTGGGGTTTGTAAATGGAAAGGCTTGGGAGTCTCTGATTTTGAGGGTAGCGTATGTTTTGAGGTACTTTCTATGGTTTAAAAAAAAAAAAAAGTTTGAATTGTAACTTTTTAAATAATGTATGTATTTCTTAAGGTCCGACAAGAATTAGTTGAAGAATATGAACAAGTTAAGAGCATTGTCAACACTTTAGAGAGTTTTAAAATGGACAGACCTGCAGATATCCCTGTATCCTGTCAAGATGAGCCTTTTAGAGACCCCACTGTTTGGCCCCCTCCTGTTCCAGCAGAACACAGGTAATGAGAGGCTCAGGCAGAATGGGTGGAATAAAGTTGCGTTGCCATGATTTTATGTTCTTTTTTGAATGCATTTGTAACATGAAAATCACATTTAATTTACCTCTTAGTCATTTGTAACAAAGAATAAATACAATTATTGGGGAAAACAAGTAATCAAACTACAGTCAAATTTATTGCTGAAGTTCTCAAGAAAGTCACTCCTTTATTCTGGTAGGAGTGAGTAGCTAAGTGCCTGGAACTAGAGCCTGGAGAGGTAAGTGGGCTGTTGGTGACAGCTGCCTTTCGCATGTGCAGGCAGAAAACTTTTCCATTTAAGTTTATTTAAGCAGTTGAATTCATTGATGGCTGAGGAGCCAGTAAGGAGCTGGAACTGAAGGATCTTGAAGGTCATGGTGGTCAGAAATCGCTCTCTAGCTACAGATAATATGACCTGTGTTTAATCCATTGGTTAGTTTTATTGCTAAAAGTGTTCTGTTATACATAGCGTTTCTCTTCTGTAATCCACCTTTAAGGTAACTTTAGTTAGCTAGTAGCTTTCTCAAAACAGATGCTTGTGCATTTTCTGAAATCCCTGTTTTCATGCTAATAGAGCTTGACACAGGTTGTTGGAAACAACAAATTCAATTTAAAAACAAGAATAACATTTGTGCCAACATTTTTCTAACATTACAATAGCAAGGAATTTTAATATGTGTATACTCACATAAGCAAAGGAACAACATAAAATGAGAGATCTTGCTTAACAGAAAGAAATGCCATTTATTTGTAGATTTATGTGCTTTATGATTATCAAACAAACGGATCTTCACTTTTCAAAAAACCTTAAGAATGTAAGTGTAAAATAATATTAATGCAGATTACTTTTGTGAGTGGTAAAAATGATTATGCGAATTTTTGTGGTAATGTTACATGAAGTGCAAGATGTATTTATTCTTGTATCTTTCTTAGAAATAAAGACCCAGTAGTTCATCCACTTTTTAAAGCTGAAATTACACTCTTCTATGCTGTTAAGTTTGAAAATGTATACAAAGCAAAATGTAGCAGTTGTATCCAGCACTGCATTTAAATATGTACTCTTTTTAAGTCATATTTCAGGAAACTGTTTTTGGAGCTAGCAAATTTTGAGATACTCAAAACAAGAATCAGTAGCAGATCCAATGGGGGACACTAATTAAAGTTAGGTGACATTCCTGGCCCTTTATTTTAGTTCTGTATTTCAAGTTGAATCCCTAGAGCAAAATGACTGTGGTGCCTCATCTTAAAACCAAATTCTTTCTCCTCATGCCACTGCTGAATTCTCTTTTGACATTGTGGGGGACGCACACAAGGATAGGAGCTTGCAGTTCGGCTCTGTTTGCTTTTGCTTTCTAGGCAATTTTTATGTTTTGACATTTTCACACAGGGGAATGAAGACAGAGGTAGGAGGATTGTTTTAAAATTCTCCCTCCTTTGTTTTGGGGCCTGTCAAAGCTATTAGCCAGCTTTTTTTTTATTTTTATTTTTACCAGGAATGTCATCTGGTTGTGTAGAACTTGTGCATATGAATGTAGCCTAATATAATCTCCTGGTTTGGAGTCAGAGGAAAATACAATTTGAAGACTTTCACAAAATTATTTCCTCTTCTGTTACACGCGTGTTGGGTTGTTTTAAGATTGGTTAGGAGTACTGATGTAATAGTATTGTTAATTTTCTTTTTTTTCTGCTGTTAAGACTTTTTTTTTCCTTTTGTGTTTTTTTCTTACTTTGGGTGTCAGAGAGAACCAGAAATACGTTGCTTGATTTGCAGATATAGGAAGATAAGGCTTAGAATCATAGAATCGTTATGGTTGGAAGAGACCCTTAAGATCATCAAGTCCGTTAACCTGGAACTGCCAAGTTACCACTAAACCATGTCCCTTAGCACTATATCTACATATCTTTTAAATACCTCCAGGGATGGCGACTCAACCATTTCGCTGGCAGCCTGTTACAATGTTTGATAACCCTTTCAGTGAAGAAATTTTTCCAAATATCCAATCTAAACCTCCCCTGGCGCAACTCGAGGCTGTTTCCTCTTGTCCCCTTGACTTAGGGGCGTGCCACCTTTAGTAATGCACTAAGGGAATTAATGACATACTAGAATCCTTCCTTCTTAATGTTGTTCTTTTTTCGCTGTTTTTAGCATGTTTTTGTTGTGCTTCCTCGTTGTTAGGGCTCCACCTCAGATAAAACGTCCCAACCGAGAAGTAAAACCTTTGAGGAAGGAATCACCAGGGCTGCAGCCCCGCGGGCTGGCAGGCAGAGCACACGCAGTATCCAAGGGCGAGAAGTCAGCCGGCAGCCGCGAAAGGGAATCTAGAGCTAGAGGAAGAGATGACAAGGTAAGAAGTGGGAAAGAACATGGTGGGGAGGAGTTACGATGCAGCAGGTGGCAAAGGGAAGCATTCTTAGCTCTTCCTATTTAATACAGATAATAATAAAAAGCCAGAATAATCCCGTGCAAGAAAACTTGGTGCTTTCCTCTTGCCTCATGGACAAAGCATGTACCATGGGGATATTTAGTAATAATGACACCAAATTAAGGAAAGTTCTGTCATGTTTGCTCTGTCTTGATTTGAGAAGATTTTTTGATAGGGAGGAAGCATGGTGGCCTGTTGCTGGGGGTTTCTTACCATCTCAGTGAGACCATGGGCATGACTCTAATCTGTCAGTGTCAATCATGTGTAATTAATAATGTAATGTAAATGTATAATCAGGTGTAATCAGGTGTAAAGTCCCTTCTTCTCCTTCTCCCCCACCCGTTCTTTTTTTTCTTTTTAAAAAAAAGGAATCCAAATCTTTTGTAAAGATTTCCATGTAAAAAGTGCAAAAGTGAGACCAGTGCCCTTCTTTAAGTATTATGAATGGAGTTCCGCAGTACCATCACCTCTGCCATACCATAGTAAAATTTAGGTGTGCCTAGAAGTCCAGGACAGTTCTGTAAATGCATCAATGCTAGGTACATCTGTGCCAAATTATTTGAAGTTATATATAATGAAAAAGATGTGAGGGAGATGTAGTAAAAGCAAACTCTTAGCAGCTTTCATTTTCTTGAGTTTATGAAAATGGTTTATATTTATTCTAGTGTTTAGGAAGATGCTTCTTGGAAAGGCTTTGTTTTAAAAATAAAAACAATGAAATAAATTAGAGTAAGTTGGAGATTCTTTCCTCTGAAGACCCATGAAAAAGAAGCAGCGCTGAAGTGAAAGAAAAGGAGAAACAGTGATTCACTAGCAAGTAGTGACATCAAAAATGGGACTGTTTTGTGGCTGAAAAAAATGTCTGTGCAAATTGCTGTTTCTGAGACACTTGCATTTTTAAATTTAACTGTGGAGTCAGTGGCAAGGAATCTGTGGTATCAGTGATACAAGTAGAGTGTACTGGAGGGGCTTTACTTTCCTGACAGAGATACGAGAAGCCCCTTCCTATGGGGGCATGCAGTATTGTACAGATCTTGATAGATAAGTAAGAAAATACTTATGCCAGTTCTTCCAAATGAATTTGGTTAGTCCCTTCATGGCCTTTCTATTACAGGTTGCTTCTTCACAGGACAGAAAGGACTTAAAGATACACTTTTTCCATCATGAATTGCTTTGCTGAAACACAGGAAAAGTATTAAGTAATCCCAGCCCTTATTACCATCAGCAGGTAGGGCCAGGCACGTTTTCAGCAGTGCCACTGAGTATCTGCACAGATCAAATTTAATCATTTTAGAAATCTCTCTAGCCTGGGATCAGTAAGATCTAAAATAAAAAGTGTGCATCCTGCGAGCTATAAAAAGCTTGTGAAGATCTGTGAAATTATTTACAGTTCTGCCAGCTATATGGGGAGTCAGCGTCGTGGTGTGTGACAGGTTCACCAGATGTGCTTGTGTAAGGCAGCCTTCAAAGTCTTAGCTCTAATGAGGGTGAACTCTGCTCTCGAAGATTTCTGGTGATGAGCATTATAGGGCTTTACTATAAAGAGCCCACTACGACATGGCTTGTACGATACTGGTCTCTGGGAATAATGCGATTAGCAACACTACTGCTGTCAGGCAGAGGAAGAGTCACGAAGGTGTTCCATTTAATATGGTGCATTTTAAATGCTACTCTTATTGGAATAAATTGATCACTAGGTGGCAGAAGGAAAATACGTCTACTCATCAAAAATACCAACTCATGTGCTCTTGTTTTTGCCTTTGTCTTGTTCCTTGGTGGTCATTTTACTTTCTTTGTCTGGGGTATATATGCAAAAATCATAGCAGGCTACAAATTCTCACGTGTTGTCTGACGATTTTGGTATGGGATCCATGATTTTCTTTTGAAGAAAATTTTGCATGAAAGAGGAAGTAGGCAGGTGTGGGAAGTGAGGGAAGTTAATGCAACTTCCCATATTTTACACACAGCCATGAAAACAGGTTTAACTTCCTTTTCAGTTTTATCCTTTCTTAGTTTGCAAGTGTTTATGTTCTTCAGTTTCTGAACTAAAGCTACAAGGAGCTTACCTCCATAGCCTAGTATGTTGAATCAAACAGGTTCAGTAACTCTTCATGTTCAGTTAAAAATAACAGGGCAAAACTGAAACTTCAGACTAGGTAACCAGATACCTCTTTCCTCATAGTAAATGTTTCAGCTCTGTAGTTCTTGTGTTTGGGTGGTGGGCTACGACTACTTAGAACATGTAACGAATTTGGATGCCATATCCATTTCCTAAGATGTTGGTTGCAGTGTAATAGGTTGTACGCTGCCCTGGCTATAGTATCACAGTGCAATATGCATATTTATTTGTGAGATTTTTCAAGATAAATATAGCTATAGTATGTATGTTTTAGAAATGTTTTGTCTCACTTTACACCATTTCTCCTCCCCAGACCACATCATCTTTTCATTCTGACCGTAACCATCTTGGGATAAGGAGTTTTAACCTGACTGTGCTTGTTAAATGACCTTCTGTAGTGCTATATAAAACAATTTTGAACTGCAACCCACCGGATGGTGTTCATCCACTAAACCTTTATATTTATGTGTTCCTTTTTCTAAATTACTGCTTTCAAGTGCTTCTAAAGCCTAAACAACCTAAAAGTGTTGCTTTTGCCAGCACTTTCTTTAGAGTTCTAGTTAAACTCTTAGAGAAAGAAATTAATCTACTTGGATACCACATGAGAAGTAATTAGTTAATCATGTAGCAAGTGTGTGGTGTAGAAAAATTGTAATGTGGGGAGGAATTAGGCAGCAAAGGGAATGTTAACAAGTGGTACTGAAAGAAAAAGTGTCAGTCAACTGGCAAATCATTTATGGATTTCCTCAAGAGTAGAGATTGACTTTTGTTTTATATTTAAATTAATGTCCCTGGCACAAAAAAAAAGAGGCATTTGCTAATTAAATGTGCTGCTGACATCAAATTGGGAAGCACCATCACCAGAAGAGGTGAATAAGAATGTTGTACAGGAGGAACTGGATGACTCTGTGCTGGAGTCAGGGAAATGGGATAATGTTGAGCGGTGCAGAGCAGCAGGCTGTGTACTTGGAGACTACAACAAGAATTTCTGCTAGAAGCTGGGAGCTCAGCAGTGGAGGAGAGGAAAGATTTGGATGTATCAGCAGGAATTGCATCAGGCTGAACTTTCATTTGTCACATCACCTTTTCCTGGTGGTGATGGGAAGGGCTAGCTGCTGGAGTGAGGCGCAGCCAGGGGCCACCTTTGGTTTTGGCAGCAAGGGGTGGAGAGTGCAAGGAACTAGGTTCTTGTTTGGTGTTTACGTGTAGTGGGAAGAGCCTGCGGGAAAGCAAGATGTCTTCAGGATCCAGCTCTGGTCATTGTAGCCACCAGGGTTATCCCATGTGATTGATCCATTTGAGGTTGAGTGTAAGGTGGAAGTATGATACAGCCGTGGAAATGAACGTAAATGAAATCTTAGGCCCAGTTTGTTGAGATGTTACCAGCAGAGAGAAGAGATACCAATGCCATTATAGGAGGCCCTGTTGAGACAGCAGCTGGAGTATTTTGTGTGCATTTGTACAACCGTGCTCAAGAAAGATGTGTTTATATTAGAAGGCACAAAAAAAAAAGGGAGGGGGTGTCACCAAAATGAACAGGTAATGTGTTCGGCTTGTGTTCCAAGAGGACACTTACTTGGTTTGGTAAATGCAGGCAGAGCGCACACATGTTGCAAGTGCATCAGGGTGGTGGACACACCAATGAGACTACTGCTGAAACTCGTGCAAGAACTTTGTAGAAGAGTAGAAATGCATTCATTTTGGAAATAAGGTTTTTGTTCCAGTGGGTTAGTGCAGGTCTGACAGCTCTTCCTGATGGAAAGCCCAGAAAATTTCTAAATGTGTTAAGTCAGAACTTGGTTGGCTGAGGAGGTTACATGGTGGGACTGCCAAGGGGACCTGATGGGAGCAGTCTCCTGCAGGCCTGTATGTTGGCGTATGTTCTTATAGAGAAGCCATTGCAGCACCTTTATTTAAAGCTGTTTTGGGAAAGTAATTCCACAAGAAGAAATGAGGAAAAATTATGCTTACTCCTGCTGCCTGGATTCAGGTGACAATTTTAACATTATTTTTTCTAGTCTCCACTCACCTGCTGACTGAGGATTGCATGTTGGACCAATCTGGGACCAACTTTAATAATCTTATTACACATGAAAACTGCAAATACTTTAAATCTTGGTTTAATTCCAGAACTGAAAAAAAAAAAAAAGGAAACATTAAGTGTCGCTAACATGATAGCCAAGGTGATGCTGAAAGCAGACAGATTCATAGTCTGGTTTGGGTTGGAAGGGACCTTAAACATCATCTAGTTCCAACCCCCCTGCCATGGGCAGGGACACCTCCCACTAGACCAGGCTGCTCAAAGCCCCATCCAGCCTGGCCTTGAACACTTCCAGGGATGGGGCATCCACAGCTTCCCTGGGCAACCTGTTCCAGTGTCTCACTGCCACCATAGTAAAAAATTTCTTCCTGATATCTAATCTAAATCCACCCTCTTTCAGTTTAAAACTGTTACCCCTCGTCCTGTCACTGCACTCCTGATAAAGAGTCCCCACTAATCCTTCCTGGAGGCCCCCTTTAGGTACTGGAAGGCCGCTATAAGGTCTCTCTGGAGCCTTCTCTTCTCCAGGCTGAACAACCCCAACTCTCTCAGCCTGTCCTCATAGGAGAGGTGCTCCAGCCCTTGGATCATCTCCGTGTCCCTCCTCTGGACTCGCTCCAACAGGTCCATGTCCTTCTTCTGCTGGGAGCTCCAGAGCTGGACGCAGCACTCCCGCATCTCCCAACTGGCCGCCCTTCTCCCTCTGTTGGCGAGCCCATGCCGCAGGAAAAACAACTGTCCCGGGAAAAATAGGTACCGCAGGACCCCGAGCTGGGTCGGGGCTCGGCCCCAGGCGGCGGACGGGACGGGACGGGACGGGACGGGACGGGACGGGGACGCCACCCGGCGGCGGAGGAGCCGCTACCGCCCGGCCCAGCCCCGCCGTGCTGCCGCCCTGTGGCTGCGCCTTTATTTCCCCTTCTAGCCTATTTCTTTTTTTTTTTTTTTTTCTTCTTTTTTTTTTCCTCCTTCTTCTTTGAGCTGCGTCACGGCCGGGCCCGGTGCCGCCGGCATTGCCCCACCGGCGTGGTCGCCCCCTCTGCGGCGCGGCAGGGCCGCCGGCCGGGCTGGGGTCCGGGGTTTGGGCTGCTGCTGCCTCCCCGGCCGTGCCCTGCGCCGCCCGCACGTCCCCGGCTTCTTAACGCCGGCCTGAACTCTGTTTCGCTGTGAAAAAACCCACGAAACATCCGATTTGAGATGTGCAGAAAAATTCTTCCACTAGGAAAAGCAGCCCACTGCAGAGGGATAGAAATGTGTAACAAAGACAGACAGCAAATACCTTTCATTGTCATTTTTCCCCCTTCTTTCTTTTTTTACAGTTATGTGTCGATTCCATTTTCTTGCTCCTGAAATCTTCCAGGGCTTCTTTCCCTGTTTGCTTTTTACGCCAGACCATTACATTTCTGACACCATCATTTTGTCTAAACACAACTTTCAGCTTCATTTCCATTGCAAAAAAAACCTCAACAAACTGATCTGTGAGTACTAAACAACACAGAGTTCACTTGGAAGCAAGAAATAAAAATAGTGGGAAGATAAACTGCTGCCTTACAGGCCTCATGGGCAAACGGCAACTGGGAAGGGTGTAATCGCTACCTTTTCCTTTTTCCACTGTGAGGTTATTTGTGTGTCTCCAGCTGCCTCTCAGCCCGCCTTTGCCTGGGCTGCTTTTGTCCAGCCAGCTGGGATTCTTTAACTCGCTGCTGATAGTGTTTAGAAGCTGAGTTAAGAGTCCTAAAGTAGCTCCCGACTCAGCTTCCTTCGTTAAAACAGCACAGCTGCTTTTCAGGCATGGCTGAACGCTGCTGTGGAGCTGGGAGGGGAAGAAGTTTCCTTCTGAAGCGAGAGAGGAGGAGGAGGAGCGTGAGCCCTCATCCTTCAAAGGGAAAAATGTTACTTCCCCCCCCCCAATAAGCTTAACGGCACGGTGGAAGTATTAACCAGAAACTCTGGGCCATTTAGGGCGGGGGCAGTGCGTGCCTCGGTTGCTGAATGAGCACTGGCGTGCTGCAGAAATTATTGTAGTTCAAGGAAGCCTGGGTGACTTGGGAGCTTCTTTAGGGCTTTTGGTGCAGCCCTTAAATAAATATGACCTTCTAAAAGCATTTTAGTTGTTTATGGAGCTCGCCTGTGAATGAGCGGAGGGAAATAGATTGTTTGCAGTTGAGGAAAGGAGAAATTGCTGGGCAGGAAGGCTTTAATTAAACAAGGTGAGAGAATCTTCTTGGTTTTCCTCCATCTAAGACAATGGGCATAACAGCTTTTGTGTTCCTTTTCAGTGACGGTGGGGTGCCAGTTGTTTAGCTCTGGCAGGTAGTGTGGCAGGTGTAGCATCTCCAAAATACACTTTGGATGCTCTGGTCTTCAGCCAGGAGTTAACGTAGCATTAAGCCGTGAGGCAGCCTGCTTTGTGAGCCTGTTTCTGCATTCATGCCTTCGGCTGGCCAGGAAGTGTGTCAGTGGTCTAAAGAGTGGTTTAGCACTGGTAAGAGAGTCTGGTTTGCCGCTTTAAAACCAACCGTGATGTGTAATGAGCTCTGATGGGGTTTTATCACTGTGAGCTGCACCTCTGAAGGAAGCACGGTGCTGTTGTGGTGGAAGCAACCACGGGTGTCTGGGGACTCTGTGGCGTGCAGGGTGTGAACACATTGGTTTTGCTGGCCATTGTGGTGCCGAGATAGCTGTGTTACAGCTTGATATCTTCTTGTGACTTCTACAGAGGTGAACCAAACAATATTGCTATATATTGCGAGTAAAGGATATGTTGAAAGAGTAATGTCCTTATGAGCCTGTATGACTTTCACTTCTAGGGAAAGAAAATACCCCAGGAAGTCGGCGAGGGGGAAATTCCAAAATTTGATGGAGCAGGTTACGACAAAGACTTGGTCGAAGTTCTTGAAAGGGACATTGTATCAAGGAATCCAAGCATTCATTGGTATGAGGATTTTTTCAGTTCAAGTGTTTTTGCTAGTGTGGAGAAGGAGAGAAATTATCCTTCTAACTCTTAAAACAGGGAGCCATCATAATCTACAGATAAGCAAAACAAGGTTTTTAACAGTTTATTAATTTGATTACAGTTAAGCATTTGTTGCTAAGTGATATTATGTGCAGTACATCCATTACAGGTACTGCTGAAAGCAAAGGACACTCCGGAGAACTTTAAAGATACCGCTTTGGTGTTCACATTGTCCAAAACAATTTTTAATTAAACAGCTCTGTGTAGCTTCAGTTGAAAATCATTTTTTCCTTACCTTCCAAAAGTGGATTCAATTTTAGGTCACAGGATTATAGAAGTGGTCTCATGAGGCATATACTGGCATGCTAAAAGAGATGGTACTAAGTGAAAAGCTTTTCTATTTTTCTTGTATAAAAAGAGAAGAAATATTGTTGTATGGGAATCTTATACAAGTTTCTTCGTCTTGCACAGGGATGACATAGCGGATTTGGAAGAAGCCAAGAAATTATTAAGAGAAGCTGTCGTTCTTCCAATGTGGATGCCTGATTTTTTCAAAGGGATCAGAAGACCTTGGAAGGTGGGAATTTATTTGGTGTTTTAGTAAATGGCAAGCCGTAGTTACATATGTCCGCTGCTGTAATGCGTGTGGATGCCTATAGCAGAAGGCTAAAAAGGCAAATGGGAAAGATCAGGAATTTGTTCATGAAATCCTCTCATAATGATTCATGTAAGATGCATTTAAAGAAACAGCTGGACGTGTATGTGCGCTTTACAGTAAATAGTAATTCTTTTGTATTTACTCAGTCATAGCTTGTTGACATTATACTACGTTCTATATGTCAGCCTGTACGTGTGGGCAAGCACATAGAGTATATTGACAGAAGCAGAAATGCTTAACAGACAGCTCTGCTTAGGATTGTGGTGGCTGCTCTTCAACGCTTCATGGAGGAGAGCAGTTCTTGGACTTTTATTCTGTATGAGCCAAGTGTCTTTCACTCAGGCTGCAAACTGCAGGCTGGATGGTGCAAGGAAGCAAGGAGAGAGGGGACTAATCTGCGCGTTGATTTAGCTTTTGTGATGATTTAGCTAGTTACACTTGCAGCTGGGCAGTTACTGCTGGAGTGGGAGAAATTCAAAGTGGGAGAATGCGCTGCAAGTGGGGGAACAGGAAGGATGCGGGACTGAGCTCGCCTGGCTGATGGTGAGCCCAATCTGGGTCTTGCTTAGAGCTAAAAAAGGAAAGGGAGGGAGGAGGTTGCTGAGCATATCTGCTGAGCATCTCTGACAATTATCTTGCTTTTGTTGTGGGATGGATTGGCACTTGTTTTGGGAATAACTAGTCACAACACAAGGGCTTTCTGCTTACTGAGAAGTATTACTGGGGAGAAGAGACTGATGCAAATTGTCTGTTATTCTGAGTCTGCAAGGCAATGGCGTGTGTAGGGAGTGCTGTGTATGTGATTCGTTTCTGTGGTTTAGCACACTGGTTCAGCAGCTTATGTCAGATGTTGTGTTACTAACACTTGCCCTGTCTTTTCCTGCTTGGTCCTTGTACTCCTCTGGCTTCTATTTAGGTCTGACCCTCAGAGCTGTCCTCCTCCAGCCTGAACCAGTCCTAGATCCCTGTTATTCTGCTTATTTGTGAAACAAAGCCCCTAGGGAACTGATGAGTGGCAGGCTTGTCGTTCTTGGGGCTTATGTCTACAGACAGTAAAGAGGGGAAGTCGGAAAGAGTGGGAGCTGACGGCAGGAGCTGCTTGAGGGCTATTCATGGAGGTTTTAGTGAGTTGCATGGGGGCAGCCCAAACCTAGAGTCAGCCCAAACCTAGCCTCAGGCTATGTGGCCTTTGGGGTTGTAGTCAGTACCAGCGGGCTTGAGGTTAACCTGAAGGTTAACCGAGCTATCAGCTTGGACAGAGCCTACGTATCATGCGTTACAAGTGTAGGGTGAGATTTTAGTGTATTTTGAACAGCTGAATCTCTCTCTTTTCCTCTTGGCATAGAGGAATTTGATCCATACCCTTATTATAGACTATAGGGGCCCCGTCTGTCCAGTCTCAAAAGCTTATAAGGGAGTGAAGAGCTGCTATGCTGCTTTTTTTCACCAATTAACATGCCTAGAGGATGTAGTGACCATCTGTGTGTAAGGCAGGTATCTCAGCAGACTGCAGGGAACGTGAAGAGTGTCGGGGCCGTCTCTCCAAGTATTATGGCAGTGGATAAAGAAACAACAACCCGGTCTTTTAAAGAGTTACAGTCTCCATCTCTTCGTGTGAGATTATATTTTCCTACCGAGCAGTGTTGCCTCTGAAAACTAGGTTGTTGCAGACATGGAAAAAAATTCTAAGATTATTTCCTCTCTTCGGTCTGAAATGCAAATTGATTTCTGACGAGTCCATGAAGAGTCTTCATTGTTAGCCTTTTCCCTGGTGACTCGTGAAGCTGTAACTCTTCTGAATTTATTTTTCACACAGAACAGCATGTATTTTCCCTACTGTTGACCTCTGACTGTGCTACAAGGATGAGAAGTTTTGAAGGGAAGACTGTTTCTTGCAGTAATCAGTGTAGCAGCAGGCATTTGTTGAGCCTAGGCATTCAGGACAGTAATTCAGGGAAAAGGCAGCCAAATCTGTTTTTGGATGTTCAGACTCTCCTGAGAACAATTCCCAAGGCAGGCCTCACAGTTTGTGCCTGCATTCAGAGGACAGTGCCTTGTTGACGGAGCCAGATGTCTTCCCTGATTCAACACAGGTGCTGTGTCGTTGCAGCCATGGGTTTCTGAGTGTCTACAGGCTTGCTCTTTCTTTTTTTCCGAATTGTTTTGTGCCAAGAAGGCCCGGTTGCTCACTGTGCTTCCCACTGCTCTGCTAGTGATTGTTACAACAACAAGAAGTAACCCTGCAGTGATTTCATCAAAACACTTACTCCCTGCGGTGCATTTCAGCTTCTTATTGGAATACTTTGGATTAACAGAGCCTTAGAGAAAGAATAAAGAAGTCTTTGTGTTTGTCAAGGATTTTAACTAGTGAGTAAGTGGCAGCCTCCTAGTTTGCAGAGAGAAAGAGCAATTTGATCCTATGTGTTTCTGTCTGAAACCATGCACATCTTGTTTTGCTGAGAACTCAAATTCTTTTTTTTTTCTTCTTCTTTTTTTTTTTTATTGATATTTCTATGGTCTTTATCCCTTGGAGAGCTTGGTTTTCCCCTGGCTTTACACCTGGTGTGGCTGCTTTGCACCTGTGTTATGCACATATGTAATGCCACCAGTATCATGTGCTAGGTAACTCTCACTGTAATAGTTACACAGGAACTGTAAAGCGATGGGCTTCGATTTTGGCAGCGAGCGGCATGTGTAGCTGAAGCCAGAATTTGGCCTTCTGTAATAATGGAGGACCAAAGCAATATCCAAAAACTGACCTTGAATCACCAGGTCCTGCAGTAAACACAGTTTGTCAAACACAGGGGTCAAGTGTGATTTGAATTGAGGTGAAGCTTGTTTTAAAATATTAAACAAACACATTTGTAACTCAGAGAGAACAGCAAGTCATCTCTGACCTGCATATCACAGGCTGAATAATTTTCACCCAGTTGCTCCAGGGTTGTACTCACAATATTATTATAACATCAGTATGACTATGCATCAGTTCAAATCACGGTATATATCTGAATGTTCATGGGAAGAAAAAGAGTCTATTTACTTTTTATGTTTGCTGCTCTGGAGCTTAGGAAACCTTGGGCGGCCTGAGGAGTGACATCGGACTGTTAGCACTATGGATGGAGTGCGAGTGTTTCTAACTTAATTTACCGATGAATGTTTGTTGAGCTTGCATTAGCTCAGTGTTCAGTGGCAATAAAGGTATTAAGAGTTAATGGAAAATGGAGTACAGAGAGGCTATTGCTTTTGAATAGTACATTTTTGAATAATTGCGTTCCCGGTTGATTTGTTTTTATAGATCTCTTCCGTGTCATTCTTTGTGCTTTTTGAAGGAAATTTCTGTGAGGAGCAGATGAAATCTAATTTGCTATGTGGCTTGCATTTAACAGATATTTTATTGCTGTGGCATTTTATGTAAGTTATTAATTGCAAAGCACATTATGATGTGCAATTCTAATTCTAGCTAATTTGATTACCCTTGCAACACAGAACAACTTTACTTTAGGAAACTCTTGTTAGCATGTAATAAGATCTTGCAGTTGGGAGGGGGAAAAAAAAGCCTAAATTGCTTGAGCATTACATTTTCATAGTGCGGTGCTTAAAATCACCGTGCTAAAATTCTAGTGCTATGCAGGCATGGAACAGTGTGTTGTCCCTCTCCAGCACTGCTGCTGAAAGGGTTGGAAAGACTATCCATAAAGATAACTGTATTTATAAATATTATCAAGAGTGATTAACCAGCCTCAGTGCTACAGTCTTAATATGGGTCCTGAGAGCACTGTGTGTCTAGCTAAAAACCTGCTTGCGTAAGGATGGGTAAATGTGCTGAGCTGCAGAGATGTGTGCTCCTTACTCTGTCTTTCAGATAGACCACAGATGGAAAGACAGTCTGATAACGTGGTTGCCAGCCTGGGACTTAACAATTGTCGTTCAGTTTTCTAGTTTAAAGCTTTCTGAATAATCACCGAGTTCATATTAGGCTTTCATGAGACTGAGCGGTAGTCCACATGAGCCACAGTTGCTTATCTGTAGAATAGAAATAGCAGTGCTCTTCTGCCATCCAACAGTGTGGCGAGGATGGCATTTCATCCAGGAATTGCTAAGATGCAATAGTACGGCCATAGAAGTACTGAGATGGAGAAATTAAACAGTATGACAAACAGTATTCAGTCAATGCTCTCCAGCATTCTTAAATGTAAAAAAATCAGCCAGATTCATACGTACATATCGTCAGGATTTTTCGGCACAATGTTTTTCTACAGAAGAATGCTCTACTGAGGGAATACAACTTTCTGCAAAAGTATTTTGGTTTCTGTGAAGCTTTCTTTGTGAAGGGGCGTTTGTTCCAAAATGAAGAATTTGCTGTCTTCATCTGCCTGTGCAGCCCCTCATGAGTTGGGAAAGGCCTAAGTTCAAGTTCAGGCTCTGTCTGGTTCAGAGCAAGGCTGTAAATCTGTTGTCCGCTTCCCGGGTGATAGGTGCAGCAACAGTTACTGGCTTTTGTGATTCAGACTCCACTGGAGTGGTAAGAAGAAATCGCAGATGACTTCCACGCTGTTCTCGAAGCAGGATTCTTGTCTTTTGTTTTCCACTGATGATGATTATGTTATTAAATAATTAAGATACAGATCTTGGATCATATTGAGATGTAGTGCAGAATACCAATTGCAAAGTTTCCTTATTTGTTGTTCAGTACCTTTTTTTTTCACCTTTCAGGGCGTGTTGATGGTTGGCCCTCCTGGCACTGGCAAAACAATGCTAGCGAAAGCTGTTGCTACAGAATGTGGAACAACATTCTTCAATGTATCTTCCTCTACCCTGACATCTAAATACAGGGGCGAGTCTGAGAAGCTGGTCCGCCTCTTGTTTGAAATGGTATGTCCTCAATGACGTGATCTGGGGATCGCTAAGGTGAGAAAGGACATCTCTCGGTTTCCTGCCCCTCCAGTAGCATGTTGGAAGCACTGGGTTCATTGAACTGACATCCCCTCAAACAGTTAGAAAAACACAATCTCTGTGTTTCCATCCTTTTCTGGTATGTTGTTGAGGATTATGAAGAAAAGGGTCGAACACCCATGTTTAGGATAACATTTTCCAGACTAAATGTAGAGTTGTGACCTTGACAGAAATTCAGTTCTTACTCGGTTTGGGATAACAAGCCCATAGGAAGTAGATTTGAAATTGGAAGCGTTTTGGAACTGTTACGCTAGAAGCAATACACGTTTTAGTTCTGTTTCTGTTTTGAACAATGGACACAAGCCTCTCAGTGAAGTTGTGGGTGCCGTCTGTCACACGGGGTATGTGAAGGACATGCCCATGTGGACCCCTACTGAAGAGCCATTCAGCTTTTGGCGTCCTTATTGCACTTCTGCCATACTCTCGGTTAAATCCTGTCTCTCTTGAGATAGGCTGAGCTCCCTTCTGTCCCCTATGCTTGCCCCCCATCAGCACAAAAACCTGAAAACTGCCTATATTTTGATTGTGTTCCTTTTTCCCTTTGCAAGACCAGTTGCTGAGGAAAACCAAGGTAAAATTTAAAGTGTATAAACTTCAGCACATGCCAGACAGTTTGTAAATCAAGATTTTGAATTACTTTCTTGCAACAGGCAGGGAAGATACGCATGTAGTGTGTCTAGTGGGACTGGGTCGTGGTCTGATGAGGGCCTGTGCTTGCTGCTTCATCCATAATGTTTTCATTTGAATAAAGGCGAGGTTTTATGCTCCAACAACAATCTTCATTGATGAGATAGATTCCATCTGCAGCCGCAGAGGCACATCCGACGAACACGAGGCGAGTCGCAGAGTCAAGTCAGAGCTGCTTGTGCAAATGGACGGTAACAAGTGTTTAGATCTGAGTTTGGGGCTGGGGTGCTGTTTCTTTACAGATGGGAACATAAGAACTTGAGCAATTTGGAAAACCTGGCTTTATAGGTTCCCCTTTATAGGGTTTCCTAATAAGGCAGAACTTGAGAGTAGTGTATTTTTGGACTGTTTGAAGGCAGGTGACTGAAAAGGGTGTTCTGCTTTATTTTTTCTGAAATTGCCATTTTGATGGTAAATTGAAAACTCATATTTAAGGGATACAGACTCTAGGAGAACCAGATAATGGGATTTGTGCAGTTCAGTACAGGCCTTTAATTTTGATGCAATTTAAACAAATTTCTCCCCTTTGCAAGAGTCTCCAGTTCAGGGACCCCACTGTGAGATCTGATTTTGCTGTGTTCTGTGATGGCAGCTAATATTACCCTTTTAGTCAAAATTTAGTACCTGTTCTGTGCAGGTGCACATAACGAGGATGAGCATCAGAGGAATACTGTATGCCGTAGCGGTACTGTATGCAATACCTCTGTATTGAAGTTACTGTTTAACTACTATTTATATGTCCTCAGATGCGCAGGTTCATTGTGGTAAACTCAGGGTAGGCAAATTTTTGCCCCAAAGTGATAATTTCTTTGCAGTCCTCATTTGGGAGGTCGAGGAGTGATACTATTTCTTCTATGTCCATATTTAACAGAGATAGCACTTTCGGTGGGACTAGCAGGGCCACGCTCAGGTGTGACTGCGTTATTAGCACTGTCAAAGAAAGCCCTCCCCTCCCTCAGCAAAAGAACTGTCCCTCTCTCTGGGACAATGATGGTCTTGTCACACCTAAGCTATGGGAAGTTTGGAAAAGGGCAGTAGGACTATATAGAGCTGTTGCTTAGCTTTGTCCAGGCTTTTGCAATGTTTGTCTGTGTAATGTTTCTTAGCAAGCATCTCAATCAATAAGAGCAGTGGAGTGAAATTGCTCTAAACTGTTGTGCTTGCAGGGGTAGGTGGTGCTCTGGAAAATGATGACCCTTCCAAGATGGTTATGGTATTAGCAGCTACAAATTTTCCCTGGGATATCGATGAAGCTCTCCGACGGAGGCTGGAGAAGAGGATTTATATACCTTTGCCCACAGGTATGTTTGCTACAAGCATTTTCCTTTAAAATGGCCTTTGTAAGATGAATTTAGGACTACTGCAGGACTGTTGGATTTGGGAGGAATCTTTTTTGTGATGAGCAGCGAAATTCAGGGGTTAATAATTTGGCTGGGTCACTTTATTTTTGAAGAGAGTGAGAGAAAGAAAAAAAAAATACTACTTGCTTGGGGGCTTAAAAACAAAGAGCTGCGGCATTTCATTGCAAGCCCATTGATGGGTTCTTACATTTTGAAAGAGAGTTAGCTTTAATGAGCCTGGAATTATTTTAAATGTTTAACAGTCAATCCTTGAGTGATCATCAAAGGCAGCCTTTGGACATGTTCAGAAATATTGCAAATGCACTCCGTGCCCTTGCAGACAAATGCAAAGAAGTGGATCCATGAATTTTCACTTACAGGCTTAGTTCATTGTAAATCACTGCTTGCTCGCCTTGATGACTGTGCTTCGAGTCACTCAGAATGCAGCAGGCTGATTGCTTTCCTGCCCTGAGACGTCTCGGCTTGTATTGTCTTTCCTAGCTGTCATTCACCTGTCCTATTAATTTTGAGATTCCTATCGCTTGAAGTTTGCATAGCTTCGTTTCTTCTTGGTACAGTGGATGCCTCATCTCCCTGCATGAGCACTCAAGATAACAAGATGCGTGTTCGTGGTGACAGCAGTTGTGATTGAGTTTAGCAGGTATAAGGACACCTAATAGTTCTACAGCTTGTCTTTGCAGCTTACAGGCAGTAACAGCTCCTAACAGGATGCCTGTCTTTATGACCAATTAGTTTAAAATCCTATCAGCTCTTGCTCCTGTTTCTAATTAAACCAGATTGTTTTTTGACACAGTGCATTATGCCCTGGACAACATGCAAGATGTGCTCCAGTTTTATTTCCAGTCTTATGTTCTGTTACATCTTCTGTAAATAAGAATGTTGAGCTGTTCTGGGCAAGTCTAAATGATGCATTTATAACTGTTCTGTGTGATTTGATGTGGTCAGGCATTTCAATTAAAAAAGTGATATATGTCATATGTACACCTCTATATTGTGGAATTTGATGCAAGTATACATTCTACCGTGCTTCATTTTCAAAATACTGCAAGGACTTGCTTATCCCTATATCAAAGATTAGAAGAATGTTCTCTGATACAGGACACTCTCTGCAGGTATGCCATATGTACGTTGTGCTCTGTAAATAATAAATCCCCGTTTTATAGCCAGTGCCAGTTGTGTATGATTGATAACTCTGTATTCTTGACAGTTGTGCAAAACACACAAAACCAGCAGCTTTAGACAAGCTTTCTAATTTATTTTTTATTTCCCCTCCCCCCTTTTTTTAATTAGGGACATCAATAAATAAAACATAAGTGTGGACATTTCCTTAAGATTTTTAGCCTTTCTACTGCTACTTTTTCTGTTGTGGTTGTCCTCTTTTCTAGGTCATAAAAATTGGTCACTGTGGAAACAAAGATGCTGAGCTGGTGTCGTGGTTTAACCCCAGCCGGCAACTAAGCACCACGCAGCCACTCGGTCACTTCCCCCCCGGTGGGATGGGGGAGAGAATCAGAAAAGTAAAAGTGAGAAAACTCGTGGGTTGATATAAAGAAAGTTTAATAAGTAAAGCAGAAGCCACGCATGCAAGCAAAGCAAAAAAAGGAATTCATTCCCTACTTCCCAGGGGCAGGCAGGTGTTCAGCCATCCCCAGGAAAGCAGGGCTCCATCACACATAATGGTTACTTGAGAAGACAAACGCCATCACTCTGAACGTCCCCCTCCTTCCTTCCTCTTCCCCCAGCTTTATATATAGAGCATGATGCCTATGGTATGGGATATCCCTTTGGTCAGTTGGCGTCAGCTGTCCTGGCTGTGTCTCCTACCAACTTTTTGTGGCCCCCCCAGCCCACTCGCTGGTGGGGCGATGTGAGGAGCAGAAAAGGCCTTGGCTGCTCAGCAGCAACCAAAACCATTCTCATCCCAAATCCAAAACTTGGCACTATACCAGCTGCTAGTAAGAAAGTCAACTCTATCCCAGCTGAAACCCTGACAGCTGGTATATTTTTTCTGTACAGTAAAAGCCAGGAAAGCGTTCGACCTTCTTCACCACTCTTGTGCAGAGTAACACTGAAGCCTAAGCTGCCAAATGGGAATTCCCTGTTACAAGCCTAGGATGCTTAACGTATGTACCCATATGCACATGCCCTCTACAAGAAAAATGGTTAATTAGCTGCATAAGTGCTCATTTACACAGCTGGTTATCACTGTGTGCACGCTGCATCTAGGCCTGAAAGCGGGATACCAGGACATTTGTATTGTAAATACGTTAATATGTTTACTGTATTAATGTATCTGTTTTCGGTCAGGCTTCAGCAGATTTCTTGGGTCCCAACTGGGTGAAGTGCTTAAACATATGCTTAAAGTTCAGCCTATTGTTCAGGGGTTTGTGTTGTCTGAAGCTCTGTTAATAGAATCCTCATTGTGGTTCTAATGAAACTGTGTGAGTAATATGCAATCAAACACTTGAACAGCGAGTGCATCCAAAGGGATGCGAGAAGAAGGAGACATTTGTAGGATTGTGCTTTTGTGCCCTTGGGTAGTATGTGACCAAATGCTTTGTCACCTGAGACACAGCAGACATTTTTAATGATGTATGACTTTGGAAAATGTCTTAGGAGTATGCTGTTTTAATATACTACTTTTAATGACATACTTCATTGTACTCAGTGCACACTTTACTATGTTTTATTCTGTCTCTTTTTTTGTATTAAACCCTTTTGTTTGTACTTTTCACTGAAAAATCTAAGTTGTGTTTATATCTTTTTTTGATGTTACTCTTGCAAGTCTTCAAACAAATATTTTTATGTTGTAGCAAAAGGCAGAGCAGAACTACTTAAGATTAATCTTCGGGAAGTAGAACTGGATCCTGATATCAGCCTCGAAGAAATTGCTGAGAAGATTGAAGGCTATTCTGGTGCTGACATCACTAATGTTTGCAGGTATCTCAGCCCCCCTTAATTTGCAAATAAAACTGCACGGAAAGTCATCATTTACATTATGTGGTAAAAGGCAATACCCACTGCAGCTGAAGCCATGCTAACAGTGACTATGCTTGAGGCCAAATCTATTTACTGTAACCATGCGTTACTGTCACATGGACCAGTCTAAAGACCATGGAGTCTTTGCGTGAGATCTGGTTAAGTTTTCTTGGCTCTGCAGAGAAAAAGAAGTGTGAGCAAATCTTGTGTTATCATTGTGTGCGATTATGGAATATTTTTTAATGTAGCGCAAAACAGGTTTGGATTTTTTTCTATATATTTTTTTTAAATCCCATGAATTTAAGAGCTGGAATTTTGTGATGCAGAGGAACCTTTCACAGAATACTTCTGTGGGGCTTCTATATGCTGTATGTTTGGACAGCCCCCAGTGCAGCATGGTCTTAGTTTCTGCCTGAATCTTCTCGGTACAAATCTGATGCAGGTAGTTTATAGCATTAGTATTGAATTTATTTCCATCCTGTTCCCACAATTTGTTTCATTTTTTGACAAATGAGGCTTTTCTGGTGGAGGATAGGTATTTGAAAAAACTTATCAGTAGGAAGTCTACCTCCCTTACAAAGTTAGGATCCCTGCCAAGAAAAACAGATCCTTTAAGAAGGTGGCTTGAGATTTTTTTTTCTGCCCCTGCTGCTTTGCTGAAATTGTGAAATGACTTCATGGTTTTGAAAACTTGGTGTGTGTCACACGGTGCAATAGTTAAATTACCTGTTCTCCCTGAGGCCTGTGTTATCCCTTGCTGGGAAAAACCTGGGGAAAGAGAAAATGTAATTTCAGACTGCATGTGGGCCATGGTGTGAGAAATGAGCAGTGTTCTCCATGCCAGTGGGCCACGCTGGCAGCATCCAAGCTGGGGAGGAGCTGGAGCAGGTAGAGCATGAGGAGCCACAGGCACCGATGGCCTCAGCGCTGCAGGGCCACGGCCCATGAGGGTCTGATGCCTCATGCTCTGCCCTTTACAGATTCAAGTGCTCCCTGCGAGCAGGCAACAGAGCTGGGCTGCACTCCGAACACTTGCTGACTGTCCTTTTGGGCTACACGGTGGGGAGAAGGTTGAAATCTAAGGGGTGGAGGTACAAAATCCAGACTACTTGAAAAAAAAAAAAAAGTCTTTGAGTGCAGTTCCTCTCCCATCCTGCCCTTTCCTGCACTGAAGTTGTAAAATTTCATCTCTATGAATCATTGTAGAAGGTTTTCAATTTTATAGTTTTAATTATCTCTGCACATTTACCATATGCTTAAATGGACTTTGACGCCAATGCATTCTTTATGTTGAATTAATGTAGTGATCGGGGAACATGGAACCAAACAAAGATGTGAACTGCATCTTCTATGGTAAATAAATGCTGTCTTAAGTGCTCCTGCCAGTGGTTTCTAGCAAGAGAATAAAATCAAAATTCATAGGCTTACAGCATATGCTGCTAGCAGTTAGCTCCCATACATTGTCCTGTATTTCCAGGGATGCCTCTTTAATGGCAATGAGACGACGTATTAACGGCTTAACTCCAGAAGAGATTCGTGCACTTTCTAAAGAGGAGCTTCAGATGCCGGTTACCAAGGGGGACTTTGAGCTGGCTCTGAAGAAAATATCCAAATCTGTTTCTGCTGCAGACCTGGAGAAGTACGAAAAATGGATGGCGGAGTTTGGATCTGCTTAATCTCAGTGACAGCTTTCTTTTGCTAGAGTTTTATGGTTTTTGTTGTTTTCACTTGCAAAATGAGTTAGAAACGTTTTTAAACGTTTAATAAAAGGTCTGCCTCTGCCCCCATCCCACCTCCTTCTGGTGGCAAGATCTTTTAAACTCCATTTACCTTTAAAGGGAATGAACGCAATAGTGAGGTGACATTGTAAAAGATGTTTTATCTCTGAAATAGTAAAATAAGACAAACAGGAAGGGAAAAATTATACTTGTGAGGATAATCTTCTCATTTTTCCAATGAAGAGCAGTCTTACTTCACCTCCTCATAGTCATCTTTCATGGCTGGAATCAATAAATCAGCTGGGGGATTTGACTCCAGAGGAGCTAACAAGGGCTTGCTGTACCCCCTGCTCTTCAGTGCTACGTTTCTGTTGAGCTGCTGACTCTGCCTCCCTTGAATGTGGCATCGAAGTTGCTGTTCTCTCTCTCTCTGCTCGGATATTCAGAGCAAAGCCTGTGGATTAATTGGCATTGCACAGAGGAAATGAAGATCAGTTTTCCGTCAAGACATGGGCTCAGCTCTCCTGTCATGTACACCCATTTGGAATTGATATCACTTCAGACTGGAATGATGTTACCTGTGACAACTTGTGATGGAAACGAGAGGAAAAGGGCCTTGATTTCTCTCAGTCTGGTTTATGCTTGATCTCTGAACATAGTTTGTACCAGTTTGACCAGTAGACTCTTTGAAGTTTGACCGGTAGGCACTTTGATTTAAGTTACGTCTTGCACTTTTATGCTTATGTATCGTCCTATACTTTTTCTGTGATATCTAAATATTATTGTTATTATTTAAGTGCTAAGAGGTTAATACAGTAAAGACACTAATATCAAGGCTGTCTTTAAAACACACGGCTGTCCTTAAAACACACGGCTGTGGATTTCCACTTCTTCTGATCAGACATGAACTCTTTCCTAGCTTTACGAGGCAATGGAATTTGCACCTGTTTACGTTGCTGAGCTGTTCATGCTTCTTAATTTTTTTAATGAAGTTTTCTTAAAAATGTATGTATGTTATTGATTTAGGGGAAAATAATTTGTGCAATCTCATTTATGTTGTTATCTGTTTCTTCCCACGTACAGGTGCAGGGATGAGAAGGGTTGGGTTATAAACTCTAGCATGAGAAATCCTCTCTCTAGAGTATTAACTGTCATGCTGACTATATGAGCTTTTCGCAGACTCAGGCTGCGAGTCTGACATATGAAGGTTTCCCGTGGTAGGAATGGGAAGGAGAGGTCAAATTTACAGAGGAATATGCAAGCTCTCAATTTTTTGGTGATTTTGTGAGCTACGCCAAAGGATCTTGGTGGATATGAGTTGCTGTGCGGTTTGTAGGTATTCTGCCCTTCAGCTCTCTGCTGAGACTCCTAGTGGCATAGCCAGATGTGGCAAACTGGAGTAAGAAACAGGTAACACCTCCTCTTGAATGGGAGTATATCCTTATTTGCTCCCTTTTGCTAGTTCTTGGAGGTTCCCAATAATGTCCGTAATTCAGCACACTGGTCTCATGGGCCATGACATGTGAACCACTAAGGCAAATGCTGCTCAACTCTGTCTGCTGTTCAGTAGCAAGGACTGTCAGGATACGTGCATGACAGCTCTGCAGCATCTATTTGATTACCTGAGCGACTTTTGAAGCCGTTTCACCATTGCTACTTTGTCTGTCAGTATTCCTTTTTCTTTCTTTGTATGTGAAGACCACGTCTCGAATCGAGCCTGTCATTTTAAAGGGCTGCCCCAATTTCCATGGAGAAACACCATGGAGATTCTATCAGTCTTGCATTTGCCATGAAACTCAGTCAGGGCTTCAGAAGCGTGTTTCCATGTGGCACTCCAGAAAAATATCTTCTGGGGCCCCCAGACTGGTTGAGACCCAGCTGCTGTTCATATCTTTCCAAGGACAGAGCATCTCTGCTGCCTACCCTCAGGCCCCATTACACTCCTGGACAGGCTGGTTAGTGCAGAAAGAACACAAACCTTTATCCTCTTCACCTACAGGGAGAATAAATGCTTCTTTCCTGACCAGTTTGCAGTAACTGCACAGTAGAGCCCTTGGGATTCACAGTACCTGTGGCTGTCAGACTAAAAGCAACAGTTCTCTCTGCGTTGGAAGGTAAGCAAGCAGAGGCCATGTTGACTCTTCATAATTTTTGGATAAATTCCAAAGATTAGTCTGTTCCTCCCAGGGAATAACTGGACTTTACAGAGAGAAAGCTTTGAAAACATTGCTCCAGTCTGTCATTTCTTCCTTATGAAAGCTGTAGGCTGCAGCCACTACTCTTTTTGTTGGTTTGTTTTACTGCAGAATCTTGTGTGGCCAATGCCAGATTAGCACTTCAGGGTCTCTCACTAGAGAGGCCATTGCTGCCCGAGGAGCTTAGTCTACACAAGCAAGATCTGGAAGGGAGTGGACATGAATGCCAGTAGCTTACCCTGTTCAGCTGCCCAAGAGCAGTGCTGGCATTCAGCAGTTGCTGCTCAGAAAGGTCTAAGTACCAGTTTTCTCAGTTTCATGCTGCCAGCAGCCGTGCCCTTCCTGCTGATGAAAGCTCAGTGTTTAGCAAGAGTGTCTTTCCTTAGCTCTTTGATGAACCTTCTACCTTCAGGCATTAAACTTCCCTCTTCGATACTAAGCAAAATTCCCTGTACTGGGCATTCCCTCTAGTATGAATTATTCAGGTGCTGTGGTTTTTTTTCTCTAAAGGTCGTGATTTCTACCCCAAATACGTTTTTCCTAGAGGTCCATTCATCCTTTACTGCTGCAGAACAGAAAAGGGACAGTTTCCAGGCTGCAGATGTTTATGTGTACAATGGATGTGCCCAAGCATTGCACCCGTGACTTGGGCTCCGCTAGGTCAGGCACCGTGCAAGACAGAGACTATCCCTTCCCTTCTGAGACTTTTCAGGGCAGGGATCAGACCCTGTGTGCTGACCCTTACATCTTTACCAGGTCAGTCTGGTGCAGACACCTAGGTGGGCTTGGAGTCTGGGTTATTAACTCAAGAAGGAAGCCAGCACCAGGTTGCAGCAAGGGGCAACCAGGGAAGGAAGGCTGGGGCAACAGCAGCAGCAACTCAAGACCCTAAGGATGAGCTTACGGCTCAGTGTAAGTCCAATTTGTGTCCCTCTGGGGGAAACCCTTGTGTAGGGATGTTGGGTTCCTCCGAGAGCAACCCACAGCCTGCTGCGACAATTTGTTCAGTCTGTGTCTGTATGTGTATGGAGAGACACGTGCACACGTGTGTATGTGTATATATGCGCACACAATGTGTGGTGCTTCAGTAGTCTGTACCTAACTTACATAAAAAACATGTTTTAAAGCTGTGTTTACGTGTCTCTTTCTAAACATCTGTGAAGGCCCTCTTGGGTGGCACTGTTAATTTTTGTACAATAAGCAATCTGGTTGTATGAAGTAATAAATGTATGTGTAGAGTCTGTTTGTCTCACTGGGTTGGGCTTTGCTGGTAACTGTTTCCGAAGGCAGCCATACAATGTAGAGCTTTTCAGCATGTCGTGGTGGTGCAGGACTCACCAAAGTCCTGGATGGAGAGCATTTAAAGCAGAGCCTGGTTTTTTTGGATAACGCTGTCAGCAATGCTTTCCGTCTTAAATCAGCCTTTCGTTGCCACAAGCTATAAAATGGGGAATGCTCCAATGCCCAGCACATGGAAGGAGGGTGGGGGAGAGGAGAGCAGAGGCCCCAGCAGATGTTCAGTGTTAGCACCTGATTCAGACCTCACAGAGCTGGGCAGGCTTTTTTATTACTTGCCCCTGGGCTGGAAGTATAATCAGGCTCCAGAGAAGCTATATCGTCAGCTGCCTGCTAACCAGAAGACTTTCAAGAGCAAAACTTCAGTTAGGAAAGAGCTTTCAAACTTGGAAAGGGACCCCGAGTCTTTTAGGACTGAATTGATTATTTGAATTTTCTCACTAACTTCCTTATGAGAGAATGTGTAGTTCCCAGTGTTTCATAATGCCTCAAACATGAAAGAGCGAGCAAGGGAAATTGCTGATCAAGGGATTTCAGGAGAGGTCAAATTTTTGCATAGAAAGTTCAGCTCACCCCAGTTTAAAAGCGGCTGTGAAATAGCAAAGGTGCACTGGCTTGTTCTGATCATGGTAAAGATGAAAGAGTTTGTGTGCTGTAAAGAAGCCCTCCGTTAAGCGAGCAAAGACTTAGCGGTACAATCCTGGCACGAGGAGGTGGAAGCAGCAGAGGAAATAGCGAAAACTTTTTGTCTGTTTTTGGAATAAACCACCCCGAATCAGTTCATGGCCTGAGAAATTTTTTCTGATCTGTAGTGACAGATAAGAACATGACGAAGGTGCAGGTGAAAGTGCTACCAGGGAGCAAGCAGGGAGCCTGGTGTGAAGTGGGTGGCAGCACCGTGGTGGCCACCGGGGACTGTTCTGTGCCAGCCACCCACCGGACAACGCTGTAGGTGCAGGCAGCAGCCAAGCCGGGCAAGAGTAGTCTCTGATGGAATGAAGCCGACTGCATAAAGCCACCCATGTTGATCATAGCAAAGGCAGGGGGATGCTTCAGTTCAGAGAACGTGGCACACGATCTTCCCCGCTCACCTTAAGTGTTTCATGAGAGCGCTGCGTGAAAACTTGGCTGTGGCTGCGGATGTCTCAGTAACCCGTGTTTCAGAGCCCAACTTCCACACGAACCTGAGCTAACAGAGCTGCAGCAGCAAGTGATGTTCCCACCTCCCACAGCACAGGGTCATTTGACCCTCTCTGCTTTCTAAGCCAGCCTGGTTTTGTACGCCAATCGTGCCCTGTTCTTCTGACCACTTACCACATACACGGTTGTTCAGTATCTCTAACAGAGGAGCTCCTTTTGTGAGATACGGAGCACTCTTTTGATCAGCTAAAGTGCCATGCTCCTACACGTGTCTGCACCTAGGTGTCTTGGAAAGATCCAGGCAATTTTCCTCTTCTTCAGAAGGCCCCAATTAGCATTAAAAGCATTTGGGATGAGATGTTTTGGCTAGCCTGGTTGCCCAACCCAAGAACACTTACCTCCACAGCCAAGGAAGGGTCACGAGCTCTGGCTTTGTTAGGAGGAGGCAAAGTGTGGGGATGTTCCTACTCCTACCACACGGCCAAAGTTAGGGTCATATCATGTCCAAGCTCTGTTTTATCGCTTTTCTGTATTTGTGACTTCTTTGTTGTAGTTGGAATATTTTTCTCCGAGTTAGGGGGAAGACATGCAATTTTTGTTCAGTGTCTGGGTGAAGGTTTTGGGGATCCCGTGATCTGGTTGGTACATGAAGTTGCTGAGCCTATTCCCAGCATGCTTGCTTTTGGAGGACAGCATCGTGCATCCCGCTTGGCTGTCTGGCTTTACAGTCAAGTCGCTTACTGTGGCTGTACAAAGTCACTTAAATATAATATTTAGAATATTAGAGAGAAATTCTCTAAAAAAGAGAGAAATTCTTACTGCCGGATTACAACTGTGGTGCTCCCATTTGTGAGCAGTCCCTTGCAAAGCTGTTCAACTGATGTAAAAGAAACTGTCTTGGATGCGAGAGTTTTTTGAACTTGACTTTGGAGAGCAAGAAAGGTAGAAAAATACTTGCCTAGGGGAAGACACTGGAGTACCCAAGATGTTGAGAGCTAAAATGTCTTCTTTTTGTGGCTTTCCTTTTTGTCTAGCAGTTACACTGCTGGGTTGCACTTTCTGGTTCCAATTTGTTTTGAAATAATTACCATTGTTTATCCGTCTCTCAGGCCGCCTTTGCAGATGAATCGGTTCCACAGAGCCCTCTTTTGCTTAGCGGTTGGTGTTCTTGCACAGCGTGTTGTGTGACATCTAATTGATCGGGCTGATGGCATGAGATCTTCCTTGTGATGTAAAGGTCGCTGGAATGGTGAAGGTGAGAGGGACTGTACTGAATAGCAATTGGACTGGCGGTAACAGAAACCATAGCAACTCTGCACGGGTTTATAAATATAACCGAGAAGAAAAAGGGAATAACCTTAAGGAGCTGCTGACAACACTGCAATATGCATGTTGATAAAAATGATGGTCTTTGCATCTTTGCCAGTGAGGAGAACATCTGTAAGAGGGTGGAAGTGGCTCGGTGAACAAAGAAAGCCAGTGGCAGGTGGTGCCAACAGGTTTTGTCGCCCAGCCTTGCTGCTTAAAAACATGCCAGTCTCCAGGGCCCGTTTGTTACGGCCACTACAAAACCTGCCTTTCAGGTAATCACGTTTGTCTTCCTAGTAGTTTGCTTCCCGTCTTGAAATGTCTTCAAACTTTGGGATATGCTGGGGCCAGAGTGTTCTTGGAGGGTTAGAAGAATAAGGGGATGTTGATAGTGATGTGTTTCTGTGGGGTCCTGGGGCTCTGCTGTGCTGGGTACCGTTCAGGAGCACAAGAAGAGATGCTGCAAATGCTTATGGGGAGCTGAGGTGGTGGAAGGATGGGGAGAGACATGGAGGTAAAGTCCCTCATCCAAGGTCCTGGGATCAGTAGGGGAGACAAAACTCTCCCTCTGACTCCCAGTTCCTGATCCTAAAGCATACAATAGTGTTTTTCAGTTGCTTTTGATCTGCAGCCCCCTAGCATTTTTTCTACTGAGGCTGAAGATCCCTGTATTGTGAATTGCACACAGCAAGTTTGTTTATCTTAAATACCTTCTGCAGGCCCTTAACAAATAGCCTGTGGTGCTCCTGGGGGCTGCAGATGATAGTTTGAAAAGCACTGGCCCATGTCATCCTAAGCTTGCCTGGTATTTCTGATGGAAGAGAGTCTATAATGGATGCTGTTGATTTTATTTTCTTCTTGTTAGTTTGCTCAGAAGGATGAAGCTCAGTGAATGAGAGGTGCTTCTGGGGAGTTTATTTACAGTGTGTTTTTTTTCTGTGCAGATTAGCATTTCATCAGCATATGGCACAGCCATTTAAAATAAATATTTGGCTTTCCTTAATTTATGCTTGTGTAGAAAGGTCCCTGAGTATGCATATCTATCCCTCTGTTGTATCTAATTAGACATTTCTACCACGGTGTTGGGGGACCGGGCTCCTTCCCCCTCGCAAGGAACTGAGAGCTTTGGTTCACATGCTCCTGCCCTGCGTGATGGATCCACATGCCTCAGCTCAGGGGGAGCTGGGCAGGCGGCTGTCCCCTCGCCTCTAGATCCTGGGAATTTAGATTTATTTAAGCTGGGAACCTGCCCAGCTGAAGCAAATGCTTGGCGCCCTGTCTGCTCTCACCTCCTTCGCCCGCCAAGGCAGCTGTGCTTTGGCAAGACGCAACCCCAAGCCATCGTGTGAGAGCAAACAGCTTCAGCTGGGGAGATGCTTGAGGAGAAGGTCAGGCAGCGGTGGGGTAGGACACCATGCTGGCCTGCATCCCGGTGTGCCCACCCTGTCCCAGCAAGGGAAATCAATGGTGAGGAGAGGGAAGAGCACTGCCGCAGGCACGCAATACGGACGTGGATGGGAGAAGAGCAAGAAACTTATTTTAAAACAAAGGAACAAATGAAAAACTAATCAGTTATAAGATGGAATGGAGCCTGCCACAGCCAGTGACCCAGGAGGCCTTTTCCAGCTCTGTGGCATATCCAGATGTTTTGTGTTCTCACAGATGATTTGGAAACTTTCTACTAGTTTCCAATCTAAATAAGTTCCCACTTGATTTGTATCCATCTGATCTTGTGCTAATGTCATCTTCTAACGAATAGTTCTTACTCCCTGATATTTATCCTACATCCTGGAATGTATTTATAGAGCCATCAGATAAAGCAACACCTTGTGCTTTGTTAGACTGTACACGCTTCTTCAGTCTCTTTTATAACACAGATCCTCTTCAGCAACCTTTCTTTCCACCTGCGCCTGATTGTTTTTTTAACACAGATCACCAGAAGCGTACACGATGGATCCATAAGCTGCATATGGCAAGTTACCCAGTAAGGCAAGGCAAAAAAGAAATTGCCATCATGGTGTGTGGCTGCAATCAAACGAATAAACCAAGTATTTGGTTGTATCACCTCTGGGAGGGCAGAAGGCTGAGCTATATCGTTGCACAGCAATTAGGACTCATCGGATAACTGAGATGATGGTAGGCAGTGGGATACACAGGGAAGGGGGGAAGATGCAGGAGCAATCCAGGGAATGGCACGAGAAAAGATTTGTGGATTCTGTTCACAGGGGATGCAGCTAGGTGCACCCACACAGTTTGAGACCACAGTGTTTCTGGGGATGCTTGGATGCTGCCCAGACAAAGGAGAAGGAGAGACTTGGGACCAGCTAACAAGCTCCAGGGGTGGCGTGGCCACCAGCAACTAGGGATGAGTGTGACTATGGAGTGACGGGATGGATCACATCTCCCTCTGCCAGTCTCCCTATCTCAGATGTTCTCCCGTGTATGCAGAGTCCTGCTGGGTCTGAGTTATCCGGGCACTCACACTCAGCTCCCCAATGCCATGAGTACCCTGTCGCTCTGTGCAGGATCCTGCTGGTACGTGGTTCTCCAGGGCATGCTCCTTCCTCTTGAGGTGTCCAGAAGCAAAACCAAACTGCAGCCTCCCAAAGGGACCTGTTAAGCTTTTGGCACCAGAAACCTGATTGTGTGAAAAATGAACCCATTTAGACTGAGTCTGTTCAGCAGATTCCCTTCATATCTGGTGGTGGTTGTTACAGCCAAGGTGGGAATAAAGCTATTGTGCTTCTGCTCCTTGGTGATGGAGGTGGTTTCATGGTTTTTCAGTCGTGTTGCTCTGCTGGGACTGCGTGTGGGTGTGCCAGCAGCCCTCAGCGGCTGCGTGTAGACATCCACAGCTTCACTGCAGAGGGTTTGGAGACCCTGCTAATGTGAATGCTTTGCCTCTCATTAGAGACCCATCAACTCTGCTTCCCAAAGACTCCTTCCAGCTAGAGGTCTTGTTTCAGCTCTCGGACCTTCTGCTAGGAGTTACCTGCAGGCAGCCTGGACAGAATTTTCCTCTGATAGTGCAGAGCAGTTTTAAGGAGAAATTATGTCACACTTAAGAAAAAAAATGCTTGGTTGGATTTGGTAATGGACAGGAACAAGCTTGTGTCTGGACACACTTGACAGAGCCCACCGCATGCTTCCCAAAGGGGAGTCACGCTTGCTTGGGACCATGTTGAACACAATCGGGAAAGGACTGTGGGATGGGATGGGGAAGAGACTGGTAGTAGGAGTTGCTGCTGCTGGAGCGAGTCTTGGGATGGTGGTGCAACTGCCTGAGTTAGGATCCATGGCTGCTTTATGGGGCCGAGTTTGTAGCTCCTCTTGCCCAGTTGCAGATATTTGTGTCTGAGCTGGTCACCTCCCTATAGAGTTGGTGGAGTGAAATGGGCAAGCTTAGGGTGAGAGTTACCTGATACCTCTGAGATGCCTTCTCCAGGATCAGATGAGTGGGCCCTCCAGAGTGCCATTTATTATAGAGGGAGTTAAGGGGAAGCAGTTTAGATGATGGCTTTTGGGTGGGAAGAACCAAACTGTGTTGGTCTGTATCTCCTCAGTGCCCCTTGCCCCTTGACAGTCCTGCTGTCCCACCAGCATTGCAGCCTGGTGGTTACCTACCTTCACATGTCCCGTGGTCCCTCAGTGTCTTGAGTGCAGACACAGAGCGCACGCACCCTTAACCACCCTGGTATGTAAGTCAATCCCAAGCTCTGTCTCAATGCAGTTCTCTTTTGTGGATGGTTAAACCCCCTCCTCACTCCCTGCAAACTAAAACCAGGAGGGTTTAGTTTTTCCTGAACCAAGGTTAGCCCAGCCTGGCCAAGTGGGACCAGCACACTCGTAGTAGTGAGACTGAGTTGGTAGCATGGAAACACACATGGTGTACCTTCATCCTGACCCTTCCTGGCAAACAATATGAGTGGGGGAAAATGGGACATGACAGAGACTTTTTTGCCAGGGGATCCATAGATATTGGTACTAATTAGGCAGAATCTGCCAGGAGAGAGCAGAGGGGATTCTTCCTTCAGCAGGAGAGAGGTTGGCAGGAGAGCAGCAGGAGAGAAACTTGGGAGTTAACAAGGGCCTGAGGAAGGTTGAACATCCAGAGCTCTGACTGTTGTACAGCTGCTTCCTTTCATAATTTCTGCAGCATCTTTCCCTCAGACCACTGCATCCCTCAGACACCAAAACACAGTCATCTTCCCTTGGACCACTCCTGCCCAACAGTTGCCAGTGGATTTCCTGTGCAGATACGCAGGGCAGTGGGAAGGCTGGGGGACAGCCTGGCTTTCACAGGTAGCATGGTCCAGCCAGGGTCAGCAAGCGGCTTCCTGACACTACCCTGCAGTGCCCACGTCTGCTTCTTCCTTAAACAGAACTCACTAACGAATCTGAGCCTCAGGAGGGGAGGACAAGGGACAAGGGGGTGTTGGAAAAAGGTGTTTCTTTGCTTTATTTTATAAATATGTCCTGCATGCCTTCTTCTGGTTGCCCGTGAGGCTGGGAAGCCTTTTTTCCCTCTTTGATACATAACTTTTGGCTCCTTCCTCTCAAGCTGTGGAGTTTTGGCAGGATATAGGCAGGCTGCACTTGTGCTCCAACCAACATAAAAATCACTTGGGTTCTCATGTCTTCTCATTCACCTTGGCGAAGGGGATGAAGATTCAGGAGAGGAGGTGCCAAGTGGTGCACTTGAGGAGTTGCATGAAAATGGCCAGGTCTTCCCAGGTCACCCAGCTCGTTTTTAACGAGATCTACCCTGCACAGGGCTGAGGGTGCTCCTGGAGAAGGTGATTGGAAATGATGTTATACCAAATGCACTACAAGGGAGATGATGAGTGTGCTCTGACTGTGGTCGATGCCCTGAGACAACAGTTTATATGGCTTTGGTGGTTAAATCATGGTTTCTCGTAGCTGTTTTTGCTAACACATGGTAAAACCGATCTCTAGATTTGGATTGCAGAAGGACTCGGATGCCCTCACCTTCTCCTGCTCAGATAGATGGTTGTGCTGTGCAGCTGGGGCAAGTTAATTCACCCAGAAATCCCTCTGCTGCTGCAGAGAATTGGTTGCCCCCTTGCCTCTCCTTGCAGCACACTAGACTTTGGTCTCTTACACGAGGTTTGAAGCTGATTCAGAAGAGTGCTGGAAATGTGTTTATTGCCAGGCTGTCCGCTCCCACTCATCTTCTCCTGGCAACGCAAACCCATCTCTGAAGGAGATGTGGTATCTTCCCTTCTCTTTCCTATGCCGGTGATCCTCTGGTCCTGCCCAGTGAATACTGATGGTGGGGGCTGAGTACAGCCCCCACCAAAGTCCACTGGCTCAGCCGGCTGCGTGGGTGCCCCTGTACCATGCTAGAGCGAGGTGTCTGTTGGGTAACACCGGAGGATCTCTTCTGAGCTAACACTGGAGGAAAATGTCCTGCAGCAAGCCCACTGGGATCCCCCAAGGCATGAAGGCTTTCAGCCTTTTGGCTTCCCCCCAGCCCTGTTCAGCAAGTCCAAGATGGAAATTAAAGCTGGCCACCAGCAGGGACATCAGAGCTGCCGAGTGAGCTGCTGGGAATGAAATAATGACGCTTGGTCTACAGACTGGTTCTTTTCTTAAGGCTCATTATTTGCATTTTCCCAGACCCTCTCTTCTAGCTCACCATGAAACCTTCAACACCAGGGCTGTCGCCCACCAGATCAGTCCCTGTGCCAAAAGCTCAGGATACAAGGGAAGGCTGAAGCCGGGGGAGGAATTAGCTGCACATGGTGGGGGGCTGCAGCAGGAGCCCCCGATGAGGAGTGCCTTTGCTGTGTCTCGCAAAGCCATGCCATGGACGAGGAGGCCAAGAGGCCATGGACGAGGAGGCCAAGAGTCCACGGCCTGCCGTGCAGCACTGGGGCTTTGCCTGCTTCTTGCCACATGGGACACGCTTTGAGGAGAAAGGGGAACACAAAGGAAATGCTGCCACTGCCAGATAACGGGCAGCTGGGGCCATGAGGCAGATGAAAAGATGTCACTTGCTGGGGATCAAAAATATTTCTGGCTCTCCTCCTGGACTACATGCTTCTTGCCAGGCTGTCTGCTCCCACCCGTCTGCCCCACAGTGGGAGACAGCACAAACCCACCAACCTCACTGGTATCAAGGAGGGGGGAAGAGGGTCTTACTACAGGGGTGTTGCTAAGAAAATCTTCCTATGGGCACAGAATCTCCTCAGAGACCTATGGCAGATGAGTGACCTGGTTACGTGAGGTGCGGGACAGGCACACAGGGAGTGAACACCCCCAGCCCGAATGGGAAACCCAGGACACCAGTGAGACAAGCCAACATGGACAAAGAGGCAAAGGTGGCGATGGGAGATCTACCATGGATGTGGCCAGGGTGTACTGATGGTTTGTTGCTGTCCCCAGTGCTTGTTAGCAGACCTAGGATGGTGTTCTCCAAGAGGCTGAGACCAAACACAGCTTTTGCTGAAGGAAGGTGTCCAGACCACTGCCATGGGGTGGCTTGTTGCCTGGCCAGGCAGCTCCCAGCACCAACTGGGGCACTGTGGGGTGCAGGCAGCTGGGCAGGGCTTTACCTGCTCTTCGTGAAGATGAAGCTGGGACCATTTCCATTCGCTCTCGAAGAGAGATGGCAATGTATCTCCTGGCTAAGCTTCCTGAAGGATTTCTGCTCCCACCAGGATTTTCCAGCTGCTGTTGCTACATGGCACAAAGCTGGACCGCTTGCGCCTCTGGGAAGCTCTGCTCTTCACGTTCAGTTTTACCTTGAGAGAAATTCATTTTTTCCTTGAGAATGAGTTTAGCACACTACAAAACGTTTCAATTTCTCCTCCAGTCTCTCAAGACTCATTATGAATTTACATTTAAGCCTTGTTTTTTATTTAAGCCTCAGAGTTTTCCATGTAATTTTCCTGTACAGAGAGGAATATGCAGCTATTGAGTGTGCAGAACCCGCTTGCTCAGCCAGCACAAATCCCTCAAATGGGGTTTTATACACCACGCACAGGGAGCTTATTACCCCTTTGATTTAGGGTTCCTTGGGATGCGGTGCTTGCACCAGATATTGGTAAATATTGAAATTTCTTAAGCTGCACAGAGGCTGCAGAGCACAAGAGCTCAGCTGGAAGGGATCCCAAGTCCTGCTGAGCTCTGAATTCTTGAAGACCACTTGACTCCGGGAGCCAAGAGAAACCTCCCGAATGTGGCCATCTGCAGAAAGACGTCCTTAAGAGAGCAAGAAATCATCGGGCAAAGAAAGGGTTCGAACAGCTTTCGAGATTCGTAAGCCCTGGAGGAAGTTTTAAGAGCTAGAAGTAGCTTAATAGTTGCTTTACATGCCCAGCAGCTATCGGTTTGTGCGGCTAGCAGCTCGGGCTGGGGGCTGGATGCGGTTCCCGGCCTCGGGGCCAGGCTCAGGGCATGCGGCTCTCTCTCTGAGCAGCTTTAGCTTTAAAGCAACTGCAAAAGTTTGTGTGCAAATGTGCTGACTGGAAATATCCACCGGCAGAAAACCCAAGAGGAATGTGTGTGTGCCAGGCTTGTTTAGAAACCGCAGATGATTTACAAAGTGAGCTTAATTGGAAGTTTCTCTTTGCGGCTTTCTGACATGTTATTTTTCTGATGCAGACCTGTAGGAGCCATTTAAAAGGTCCGTGTTTACTAATGAGGAGTTGTGTAATTGGGGATATATTTATTAAGTGTACATGTGCAGGATGGGGAAGCGACTTGAGCAGCAGCAGTGCAGGGTCTGGGTGTCTCAGGGCATCGCCAGTCGGGCGTGAGGGACCGGCGTCCTGCTCTCCTGGTGGAAGAAAGGGCCTCTCGTCCTCATCCCCTGGCTGTCTGTCCCCAGTCCTGGCACTGCAGTTAAGAGAACACGGGGGACCTAAGGGCCTCCACAGAACGGCAGTAAGAAGCAGAAAAGGTAAAGAGAAACATGGTCTGTGGAGGACGGTGCTCAGAATAAGGGTCGCTACATTTTAAAGAAGAACACTTTAAGGGGTTTAACTTGATAGTTTAAAAAAAAAATCTATTAAAAAAAATTTAAAAATCTGAAAAGGAAAGTATACTAAAAATTTGTAAAAAGGGAGAGGGTATACCTTTCTCAGTGTCCGCTGTGGGTAAGGTAGAGGGAAACCCATCAGAGACGCAGTGGGAAAAGTTCAGTTTCAGGAGCCTGGTGACATTTTTCTCACCAGGTGGGATGAGCATCCCCAGGTACGACCATGCCGGCCAGAGCATGGTTGAGTGGAGATACCGGGTCGGGCTGGGGCACCAGCATTCAGCCCCTGGATCCACGCTCCTGAAGGTGTTCACATGGGAGCAGTCTCACAGCATCCATCCTCATTCCCCTGGGTGTCTGAGAGCCCCAGTTCTCCCTCCCCACCCTTAAAAGCGACCACTTAGCTTACTAACAATTTATTAAATACATTAGTGGAGCGGGTTGCTTCCCCGAGGATTTTGTCCAAGAATGTGATGGGCAGCCGGAAAAAAGGGCATATGAAATGAAATGTGGAATTTTGTCACCTCCCAGGTTGTATTCAGGCAAACTCCCCTTGATTTCTGTCCCCCAGCGCACCCCGCTTCTATGCTGACATGCAGAATTAGCACCGAAATGTGTCTCAAACACTTCGAGAAATGCAGTACCCATCACTCACTTTGCAATTTCCTTCTGAAAGTTAACAACCTTGTGGTTAAAAAGTATGCCTGATTTAGAAATCAGCTCAGCGTGTTCTCTGGTGCCCATCACTGTCTATCTGTGTGCCTTTCTCAGACTAAATTTTTAGTACCCCCTTAGCATCCCGTATTTTCTCTCCACACATGTACTTACACACATCATCAAATCACGTCTCGGTTTTCTTTCTGACAAGTTACAGAGGCTGACCTCTAGAAGTCTCTCCCTGTAAGTGGTTTTCTTCAGCTCTCAAACCATTTTTTATGGCTCTTTTCTTCACCCGCTCCAATTTTTTGATGTCCTCTTTAAAATATGGCACCTCAGCAGGATGCAGTATTCTAGTGTCAATCTGACCAAGGACGTACACAGAGATAAAATCGCCTTCTATTCCACTTCACAGTCCTGTTGCTTATACACAGAAGGACCAAATTAGCTCTTTCTGCTACGGCAGACAGAAAAATAGGTCCCACATTTAAGAACCAGAAGGCTAGATAGGGGTATTAAAAAGAGAAAAATGGAGCCAACATGAAAGCAGAATTACAAACCGGGGCAGCGTTAATAGCACAGTGTGATACTAGCCTGAGCACATTAGTTGAAATAAAATGCTGAGAAAACAGTTTCTTCCACTTCGGAGCCTATTGCAAGCCTAGGCTGCCGTGATGGCTCCTGCGTGGTGGGCAGGCTGGGCACGGGGACGCGTGTCCGTGTGCTGGGGGGAGCGTGGTGGGGATGGGGAGTTACTCCTGTATCACACGGCTGCGCCTGGGACACCCGTGCTAAATGGTGCCACCAGGCTCTGTGGAGGCGTGAGGCAACCCCTGATCTCTCCCGGGGTCAGCCCGCAGCTGGGTGCCTCTAGATCAGCCCTGCGAACTGCGTGGTGCCATCAGGGCTCCGCGTACATGAAGGCACCCCCAGCCCTTTATGCTCTCTGTCTTCCGCATGCCAAATCTTTCACAGGCAGGAGGGTTTTTCCTAAATTCCCCAATTCCCGTGCCTAGTGACACTTCCTGAATGCAGAGTCACTGTGCCATTTGTGGATACGTTTTCAGTGCACATCCTCACCGTAAGCCGCATCTTCCTATATTAGAGACAGTGACCTGACCTGGAATGCTCTAAAATCTCCGCAGGATTCCCCGAGACAGCTCAAGGGCAGCATGCTGCGTACCCAGCAGTCAAGTCTCCTGATCTTTGAAGGTTTTCTGTGAGGCAGTTCTTAGTCTCCTTCTTCCTCATTTCTATATCTGTAAAATAGGCGTAACAGTTTTGGGGACTGCCTAGATACTCAGAGCCCATCCTAAGTTTTCTCACGTAAGTGGCAGTTTGTGCCATTGCAAACCCTGTTGCGCTGCTTCTCCTCTCACAACAAGGGTGACAAGGTGTCTCCTTCCTCCCTGCTAGCCTGAAAAGCTGGGTTTTGCCCCCTGGTGCTTGGGCGCTACAGGAACCTGGACACCGATGGTGCTGTCAGTCCAGTGCACACTGCGTGTGCTTCTTGTGGGACCCATGTGGAAGGGTGTCCTTCCCTCAGGGGAGGAATGAAGCCAGGGAGAGGAGCACTGGTACAGAGACACAAGTGTTGGGGGACTAATGGACTGGTGAGAGCCTGCTGGAGGGTGACCAAGATGACTGGAGCACATGAAGTACCAGGACATGGTGAGAGAGCTGAGGTTATTCAGTCACAGGAGGAGAAGGCAACGGAGAGATCTAATTTTTGTCTACAGCTGCCCTATGGGAGGTAATAGGGAATATGAAGCCAGGCCTTTCTGGGAGGTGCATGGTGAAAGCATGAGAGGCAGCGCAGGAAACTCTGTTTAGATATAAGGCATCAGGTCGGCGCCATGAGAGTGGTCAAACGCTGGCACAGGTTGTCCGGAGATGTGGTAGTGTCTCTGTCCTTGGAGGTGTTCGAACTCATCATGGCCCTGATCAGCTTGCTGTAAGTGGACCTGCTTAGAGCTGGGCGAGGACCTGATGACCTCCAGAGGTCACTTCCAACCTCAGTGATTCTATCATTCTCTGACACATTTGAAGTAACCTGTAGGGCAATGGCAGCAAGGTGACAACAGCCATGATGTCTTGAAATCCAGGCTATGAAGATCATGGCTGAAATCCAGGCTTAGTGGCATGGGAATAGGATAAAAACCCATGATCCTGCAGCACCATTTTATTGAAGCAAGCCGTGTGATCTCAGCCCAGCAGCAGTATTTCATAGAATCATAGAGTCAGAATGGTTTGGGTTAGAAGGGACCTTAAAGATCATCTAGTCCAACCCCCCTGCCATGGGCAGGGACACCTCCCACTAGACCAGGCTGCTCAAACCCTCACCCAGCCTGGCCTTGAACACTTCCAGGGATGGGGCATCCACAGCTCCTCTGGGCAACCTGTTCCAGCATCTCACCACCCTCAGAGCAAAGAATCTCTTCCTAATATCTATTCTAAATCTGCCCTCTTCCAGTTTAAAAATGTTACCCCATGTCCTATCATTACATTCCCTGATGCAGAGTCCCCACCAATCTTTCCTGCAGGCCCCCCTTTAGGTACTGGAAGGCTGCTATAAGGTTTCCCTGGAGCCTTCTCTTCTCCAGGCTGAACGCCCCCAACTCTCTCAGCCTGTCCTTACAGCAGAGGTGCTCACCTTGGACAAGGTCAATGCACAAAGGAGCTGGAGGGGTGGGGGGGGGCTGTGATGTTGATGGCTCCTTGTCCAGAAATGCCACAGATGGGGGTGATGTGAGAGGGTATATGAAGTGGGAGTGATCTCACCTAACTTCAGCTCTCGGAGGCAGGACATCCAGCCCAGCTGCCTGATTGGTCTCTCCCTGTCATCACTGGAAGGAGGTGCACACCCCTGGGGTGATTCGGCTCATCCTAAGGACTGTGTCTAAGGTTGGAGAGTTGATGGCGTTGATAGTATTTGGAGTTTACTGTCTGTCTTTATTGAGAATCTAATTAGGAGATTAGAAAGGCAACCAGCTTAGACCTGGTAAGTGGAAAGAACCCATTTTGGTGTTTGATTACAGGTGTATCTTATGAAGCCACATGGCTTCACATTGCTGGGGAGGGACCAAGTCCCTTTGAGTGCCAGGCTCGGTGCTGAGACAATATCTTGCCTTCATGGGATCAGGAATCAGTTTTAGATGGCTAAAGCTAAAGCTAAATCCTGACATACCAGTGCAATAAAACTGCGAAAAAAGCCAAAAATACGGGGCTACATCTAAAAAAGATGTGCTCTGTCAGCACAAACCTGACAGATACGTTTTGTATCTGTGGAAATCTCAAAGCAACGTTTTGGAGGATACCTACAAGTGTACAGGCAAACCACCGTGCAGGAGCAGGCCGTTTCCAGGGAAGGCTCTTTCTCCCTCAGTGCTCCTAGCAAAGCAGCAATGCTGGTGACCCTGACACCCAACACGCTTTAATTCGTTATAAAATGGCATTGATGGAAAAGCAGACGTGAGCTTGTCCACAGGGTACGTGAAATGAAATGTTACACACAGAAATGGTTTCACCATTGCAAAGCTCTTCCTGTTTTTTTAAATTTATGATTATGCACTTTCAGCCCTGCATAATTCCATGAAGAATGACAACATTTCATCTCTTGTTCGGTTTCTCACATCTTTGTAAAAAGGCAGTCTTTTGTTTTCAGGTCATAGGGATGGAGCCAGTGTCCTCTGCCCACGAGACTGCTTGAAGGGGGACATCTTCACCAAGATTTCCTATTCCACCCCATGCTCCCCCTCAATTGCTACTCAATAGCACTTCAACCCTAGGGCTTCTGCTTCATACTAATCTCCTAACTGAGATTAGTTCGGAGGCTGAGATTAGTTAGATGCAAGGCTGAAGAACTGCATATATCATGCTCCAGACATCAAACTGCCAGCCAGCTCCATCAGCAGCGTGTCCGTGGGTCTGGCAGGTCCTGAAGCCACAGGTCACATGGGGACCACTGATTGCCGGAGCCCGGGAACTGCTCCGGAGGAGGTGTCTCAAAAGTGGAGCCTAATGAAAAACCTCTCCTCTTGCTACCATAGAAACTGAACAGACTTAACAACAACTTGTTACTTCTCTCATCTCCAGCAGCTCAGCCTCTGAAGTGGCTTGACCTATGAAGATATTTGTATTAAGTATCACCTGATAGCTGGAGAAATGGGATTGAAGGTAAAAAAGAAGAGGAAACTCACGAAGCTCTTGTGAAAGCTGCTGGGCAAAGGGGAGGCTGCTGAGAAGTGGAGGCATTTCTCTGGGATAAGAAGCAGGGGAACAGAGAGGCCGGGAAGAGGTTGCTGGCCAAGAGGAGTTCACTATTGCTGGCCAAGAGGAGGACATGGAAGAAATGCAGCAGGGTGGCTCTGAACTTTGCTATGACCCAGCAAGCTGCAGGACCGTCAGAGCTGCCGGCTTCGTGGGTACGTTGCTCCTGGATGGCATTTTCCATCCAGCACTCCATTTCTTTCCGATAGCCACAGCGGTGTGAAGCGGCGTTCCCTGGGGAGCAGCAGTTGTTGCTGGAGTTCCATCGCACGAAGAGCCTGTGGGAACCGAGGGCCCTCGGTCCCCCTCGCTCCAGCCAGCCCCACCGTTCCCAACACCTGCGAGGAGATCAGGCCAGCCACAGCGAGGGAGGGCTTTTGCAGTGAGTCGGCAGCTTTGTGAGCTGAAATGTGCTCTCTCACTCAGCTCAACCCCCTGCTGCTTGCGCTTTCAGGAAAAAATAAATATCTACATACTAATTTTGTTTTTTAATGATTTTTGCCTATTAGCAAAGCGCCTGAGACAATGAAAGCCTGTCTGCTGTTGCTTTTAAAGGTCTGAGACCTACAAAGGCTCTGCAGAGCTCTCAGACTGGTCAGGGACTGGAGCAAGTTTAATAAATTCCCAGAGACGCAGGCAGCAGGAACAGGCTCTGGCAGGCTCCTCGCTCCACGGGCAGGGAGAGCAGCCGCGCTGCAATTTAATTCTTGAAGATACAACCATTGTGCAGAATAACTCAATGTGACATTAAGACACAGCCCTATCGATGCCATTCACATGCTTTCTACTGCTCCGTGTGTCTCCCTGAGAGCATCCACCACTCTGGGTGTCACAGGTAATAGTTTTAGAGCATTTTTACAAAGGTGTCCCCCATTTTAACTAGCTTTGATCAACCTATGTAAAGAGTTAAGACAAGCAGATTGTGAAAAACTAACAGTACGGAGTAAAAACACCCCTTGAAACCTAGAAAACCATGGCAACGCCGGAGTTTTACCGTGCAGCACAAGCCAATTGCAATCAAGTGTCAGATGAAGCTTGTGGCAGAAGCGTTTCCTTCTCCCATCAAACAGCTGCACTGGCCACCACAGCTGGTACCCTGGGGTGACTGTCATTTAGGGGTTGGCATCTCGGGCGTTGATGAACATGTCCTGAAAGCCGGTGAACTTGTGGATCCTTTGTGCCGTGCTCTCGTGGCCGTGGTGTAAAGATGCTGTTGTGGTGATTTCATGATCCAACTGCCCAGAGTAAAGTTGGAGGAGTTGAGGGGTCAGGGGAGAGGAAGTGTAGTCTCCAAGGAACAACACTTTGATACCCTTATTGTTAACCATCCTGGAAAATACAGCATTTCCTTCAGTTTAGGTGAAATTTCTAGCATCAAAACTTTTCCAGCCAAACTCTGCTGATGTTGGCCTTGGTAGCTTCAAGGGTATGGAGCATGATTAGGAGCATCCCTCCTGGATATTGAACTGGCCCCATATAGCAAGTCAGAAGCATTTGGGTTTTATCAGGGAGAAGATTCTGTGCACGGACACAGAGCCATCGACGACTTCCCGAGCAAGCCTTACTGGGCATGGTGTTGGTTCCTTGCTGTGGCGGTGGCGGTGGCTCCTGCAACCCAGCAGCTTCGTCTGCTGCAGTTGGCAGCTGCAGAGCAGGGAGCAGAGCTGCAGGTGTCTATCAGCAATGGTCACACACCTGCGACAGAGGGGGACCTTGCCTGCAGACCCCATCCGACGTCTTGCACTCACTGCTGGCCATACCAGGCCGCAATCCTCTCCACATCTGCTTCTTCAACCTAAATTTGGGGCTGCACAGAAGAAAGTGGCATCAAAAAATAATGCTTTGGCAGCCGCTGCTCCAGCACAATGTCTTTTCTCTTGTTACCTGCTTACCTTTTCATACCTCAGTGTAGCTACAGGGTGCAAAGGAAGGACATAGCTAGCTGTGGCCGCTGCTACCAAAACCAGAGGTACGGTGATCCCATGGGCAGCACTTGGTTTGCAGAGTCACGTCACCTCCGTCCCTGCGCTGGTGGGCTGGTGGCGAGCACTGAGAAAGCCAATGCACTGCTGGGGGTTGAGCTCTGTGGTGGCCAACAGGAAGTGGGGACACGTCCTGGTTTACTGGGGACATGCCACACACCCGCAAGCCACCGTTCCCTACCAGTGAGGCAGGGGTAATCGCAGCCCCTTCTTCCAGCCTTTGCGCTGGAAGCTTTGAGGAGCAGGGATCAGCAGGGGTGGCTCGGGGCCACGGGGATCCCCAAGCCCCGTCAGTGCCCAACCACCCCTGTGTTATGGGATGTGCAACCTGGTCATCGTGTCACCACGCTGGGAATACCACAGCGGCACTGGCAGGGAACAGCGTGCCTACAGCAGGCTGGGAAGGAGGTGGTGGTGGTGGCAGTGGCAGGAGAAGATGGAAGAAGACTGGGGGTCCCAGGACTTGGCGGGGACCATGCACCAGGGTGGAGGCTGCCCACTGGCAAGGTGTGAGCAGGTGTCTGTCACAGCGAGGACAGCTTGGAGAAGGCCAGAGACGCGGCTGCCATGGTGCTGGCACGAGCCTAATGTTTGTGGACCGTGGGTGCCGCGGTATTTTTTGCTGGAAGAGCTCTCGCAGTGAGATGGGTGGCAGTGCTGGAGTAACCTCCAGCATTCACCGCAGCTCTTGCAGGATGCTGCGACAGCTTAACTTCCCCTGGGAGAGATTATAAAACAATAAGTTGTTGTTTTTTCTATGTTTAATGTGGTAGCAAATTAGATGAGGAGCTCAGCGTTTAATTGTGAAGCTCAAAAAGCCAGATATTGTCTACAAGCCCTGACATCTTCCCGATGATATTTTGCTACCCCATGGCACAGGCTGGTCAGAGCCAATCTCTTTCCTCCTGACACATCTTTCTCATAACTAGGGACGATGCTCTGGTGCCTGCGGTAAAACCTCCAGGAATAAACCTTTCCACCGTGTCCCGCTGGCAGCAGACCCCGCTTCCCTCTGGCTCTTCCCAGTCCACTGTGGCTTTTTGCAGCAGGCACTGCCCAGGGCTCAGACACGTGGAGCCCGTGGGGCGCTGGGACACACAACCTTTCTGGCTGGCAGCATCCCTGAGCACTGCCGCAGCTCAGCACACTGATGACAGCCCGCATAGCAGTCCGGAGGTTATGGCTGTGCTCGACGCGGGCAGGGCTCTGGGCGTCCCCATTTATCCCTTTTAGTTTTCCTGTTTACCCCAGCTGGGTTCATCCATCCGTGCCCTGAGTGGGCCTGGCCAGGCGGGAATGGGCCGGATCCAGAGGCTGTTGCCGGATGAAGCAATGCCATTTATTTGGCTGAAGAAGCTACCCCACTTGCTGGGCCGGGTGCCTCCTGCCAACGCGGTGCCATCGCTGCGCGTGAGTCCCGTCTTTTTGCCAAAGGTCAAAGACCGTAAACCAGAGCGGGGCTGTTTTGGATGGGACAGCCCGGGCAGGTGACAATTATTCACGTACACGGGGCGCCTTCGACAGGTCACTATTTACTGTGGGTGTCACCTTTCCCCCTTGTGGGTCTCACCCTGCCTTCTCGCGAGCACGTGGTCAGAAGCAGCAAACCCCACGAGTGCCTCAGCACGTAGCCACCATCCTCGCCCCCTTTTTTAATTTTTTTAAATTTATTTTAATTTTTGTTTCATTTTTTATGTTTTTTTTTAAATTTTTATTTTTCCTTTCCCATGTTAACCTGCTTTTTAATCTCATGCTGAACTTGTTGGCACCTGTCCACAGAGAGCTGGGCATCCCTGTAACAGAATAACCTGCTCCCGAGCAACTTCCACGCAGATTCTCTATTCGGAAGCGAAAGGATTTAATTCTGAATAAATAAGTTTTGGACTAGAATAGTTTTTACTCTACCTATTCAGCCAGCCTCTCTGGAACGGTTTTTCTGGAGGGGGTTATTTTGGTCTGGTTGTGCTTGAAGATACTGGATACACGTGCAGTTTACTGAATACTGATGCTGGCACCACAAAATGCTCTCCTCTGTGAAGTTCAGTTTTGCACGATGAATTATTCACATACATGGGGTCTCCCAAGACAGTGTCTCCCAAGAGAGTGTTTCCCAAACACTAGATGCTTGGGAGACCCTGTCTTCTGGCTGAACTGGGCTAGGAGCGTAACCAAAAATTGTTGCTGGACCGTGTCTTTGTCCTGGATCAAACATGAGAGGTTTGGGGGGTGTTTTCAGCATAGCAATAGCACTTCATAAAGCGGAAACAGATGACAGTTCTTTTCCTGTGTTAGCTTTGGCATGGGTCGGTCTTCCTCGCAAAATAACCTCTTAAATTAAGCTAACAAGGTTTCAGACGAGACAGGCTATCACGGCATGGAGCGGAGGGGAGGAAGAAGAAGGTGTGACCCATTGGCCATGCTCAGTGGTGGAGAGGGATGCGTACCAAACAGCTACACAAACAGACCACAATTACACACAAAATAATCAAGTCCAAGTTGTCCCTGCCAAGACCTACCCCCGGTGTTCACCCCAAAGCTCCTGTGCTGGCATGATGGTGTGGGAAAAGTTGTGGACGCCCCGCAGCCTTGGGTCAGAGACCCTACGGGGACCTGAAAACAAGTGGGGAACTCCCCAGAAAGGAACGGGAGGTGACCTCTGGGCAAGTGCCACCCAAACAAACGCCTCTGCTTCTCTGGGCAGGGAGCTGACATCAGCCCACTCAGGGGAAGTTCTGGGGCACAGAGTTGAAATCCGTGTCTGTCTGCTCATTGGGTGCTTGCCGTGTCATGGCTGCTGCCTGAGGAATGGTCCAGAGGAAGACCCACAGCCCTGACACAGACAAGAGTGCAATACAGAATCATAGAATCATAGAACAGCTAGAGTTGGAAGTGATCTTAAAGATCACCCAGTTCCAACCCCCTGCAAGGACACCTCCCACTAGACTGGGCTGCTCAAAGCCTCATCCAGCCTGGCCTCGAACATTTCCAGGGATGGGGCATCCACAACAGGCTGGGCAGCCTGTTCTAGTGTCTCACCACTCTCAGAGTAAAGAATTTCTTCCTGATATCAAATCTAAATCTCCCCTCCTTCATATGACATGCTGGACCTCACACATGCTTGTTTTGGGTATCTTCAGGATATAGGACATGGTGGTTGTACCTGCATCAGTGACTGGAAGGTGCGCTGGGCTGTTCTCTGACTCTGCGGCAGCTAGATTGGGGTGGCCCGCACCAGTGTGACTGAGATCTCCATTCCCCAAAGCAGGGTGGCTGCACTCAAGCTATCTACTGGGAAAGGTCCTTGTCCCACGCTAGCTCCCAGAGTGTCCCCAGGAAGGGTTTGGAAGCGTCATGGTCAGCATGGATGAGCCATGGTGGGCCACTGAGGTCTAGCCTCAGGGAGTGCTGCCTACCAGACTCATGATGCTAACAAGGATGTAGCTAATGAGTATCCGGCTGGCAGGATATTTGAAGGAATATTCCAAATTTCTGTCCAGCGTAGGTGCATTTTTACTTGTTTTTGTAAAAACCGTGATGAATGCTAATGTGTATTTGCAGAAGAGGTGCAAAGGGGAGAGCTGGTTCCTGGATTTACCCTGGCACCATAGATGCTGAGAGGGGCTGCTGGAAGGAGCAGAGCTCTGGCCGTACACTAGATAAGAAGCTCTGCTTTGCCTTAAACTGCGCAGAATCAGACCCCAGCAGTCTGTCACCATTACGTGATGGGGAACCGGCCATCTGAGCAAACCACTCATCATCCTGTGAAGCACATCAGCCTGCCAGTAACCTTGAAGGCAGCTGAGTCCATCCATCAAGCCCATGCCATCAAGCGACTGGTGCCGGTATCCAAAAACATCACATGTACCAGCCTGGGACCTTCATTCAACATGCAATTTTTTTCTTGGAAAGCACTACTGACTGCTGCCTCCCCAGCGGCACGCTGGCTGGGAGGGCGGCAGGGGATGGGCACTGGCAGGGGCCAAGGCTTCAAGCGCGTTAATTAATTTGTGGCAAATTAATTAGGGAAAAGAGAGAGACTGCAAGGGGCAAGTGATGGTGCCAAGAAACTTCACCCATCACTCTGCTGTACCTCCCCAGCAGATCTTCTTCTCTGAGTGCCTGGGGAGCTGGGGCTGCCCCGTTCGAGGTGCCCCCACAGCATCGGCCTGTGCCTTGTGCTTATTTAAAAGCAAAGCAGAGAGGCAGCAGAATTGCTCAAGCAAAAACCCGCAGCATGCATAACAAAGCTTGGGAGCTGCTATGTTCCACACGCCACCGGTTGCATAGTCAAGTAAATAGCCCCAGGGCGCTGGTGACTCGAACACCGCTTTTGCGTGGCTGAAAAACGATTCTATTTATTGAACATTCGTTTTACACTTGAGAGCTAAAAACTTCCTTTTCCCACCTTCTGTTGGAGACGCACGCACCTCCGGCGTGTAACTGAGAGTGAGCTGCTTCCCGGGGGAGAGGAGCTTAATGACTCATGGAGACTCGCTCTTTGCTCAGCCCATGGGCTGTGACGTCCATGCAGAAGCAGCTTAGCTCTTCAGGAGTACGGCCCCTCTAAAACCAGAAAGGTCTCCGACTCGGGCCCTTATGGCAATTGCTTGGACAGAAATGCTCAAGGACAGTGAAATAAAAATGTGTGTCAGGTAGCAGCAGCAGCAGGCGGGTGCTCAGGTGAGGCAGTCAGTGGGTGCATGTTGGCCAGGGGAACATCAGTGGGGACTTTGGTTTGGGTTCGAGGATGCGTAAGGAGCTTCCAAGGCTCCAGAGCTCCCCCAGTCTCAAGGATGGGATTATAACATTTCAGCCAACCTCCACATCCCCCATGGGGCTTCTCTGGTAAGTGCCTGGTGATGGCTTTTGGTCCTTCTCCAAAAATATGCCAATGTTAGGGATATCTTGTTGCCCCAGCTGCCCCATGGTGGTCATGCCAGTTGGGCAGCACCTGCTTTGCAGCATCCATGAGCAGATCCTCAGGCTCAGGCACACCAACGGGGGGCTGACCTGGGTTGAGTGTATCCCCTTGGGAAAACTCAAGCTGCACAAACCTCTACCAATAGACTTGGGGCCACAACTATGGGAAATGGAGAGAGACACAGCAGCCCCTTAGGCATGGGCTTGTCTTCTCACCAGCCAGGGAAAAAGGGCATCTTCAGTGGGCCCATCTACCAAGGAGGGCTCCCACTTCCCTTTCCGTTTTACTTTCTGAGTAACTACAATGTGTGTGATACCACATGTGAGACATCCTCACAGCACTGCTCCGCAGAATCCAGGCCATGTTACTGTCCCCAGAGATCCTTGTCCCAGAACAGGAGGTGACGGGCACAAATGGAAACTGGAGGCTCCATCTGAACATCGGGAAACACTTTTGCAGTGTGAGGGTGACTGAGCGCTGGAATAGATTGTCCTGAGATGTTGTAGAATCTTTATTCTTGGAGATACTCACAAGCCCTCTGGGCATGGTCCTGGGCAACTGGACATGGTGGCCATGCATGAGCAGGGAGATTGGATCAGATGACCTCCAAAGGTCCCTTCCCACCTCAACCCTTCTGTGACTCTAAGATATGCTGCCTTGAGTTTACTGGAGACCAGGGTGTCCCAGGGGGACATTGCCCATCCCCAGCTGCACTGTCACCACGGAGGTCCCACAGCCATGCTGCCACACCACCCCTGTCCAGCCTTGCTGGGAACCAGGTAGGAAACCATCATTACCTTGTGCTAACGGATGCAACCTGATGCTTACTCCCCCTGAAGCAGAAGCCTGCACGTTTTTAGGTGAGCTATCAGCGCTGGGCAGGCAGCAGCAGGGTGCAGAAGGCCAGTGATCCCCACTGGCAGGTTGGGCAACACCATGTGCGTGAGGTCTGCAGAGATCTCCTGCAATAGCAAAAAGAAGGCCCTTGGTTTTCAGCATTTCTCAAATAGTGTCAGATGTGTGTTGCTGCAGAAATACATGTCCTGGATTTTAAACATCATGCGGGTCTCTGTTAGGAAAAGCCATGTTGCATCTGACAGGTGCCTGTGTCACCGGAGGTGACCCAACGGTGTTGCAACTGAGTGAGCTCCTCGTGCTGTGCTACAGCCGGGCTTGCTCATGACCCGAGCAGCCTGGACCAGGAGCAAGTGTGTGACATGCCTGTGGTCCCACTGGTGTGCACGACACCTCTGGGACGAGCAGCGTCTCCTTCCCCCATGTTTTGTTACGAACACAGTGGAGAATCAATGCAATGAGCTGCAGGCACTTTTTTATCCTGGAGGTGCAAAATAGCAACTGATGTTGCCAAATTAATTGTCATAGTTAATTATTTTTCTCAGTTTACTAATGCTTCAAGGGACCTCTTCCCTGCTGACTTTTCAGAGTGGAAACGTGGGCTGTCTCCACCAGTCTTCACCAGTGCTGGGGGAGTCAGGCTGTATGTTGCAGATGGAAACACGATGGTTGTGGTCACTGTTTGCTGTCTGATTGCTTCTAGAGTCAAACCCTCCCGGTAAGTATCACGCATGCAGATCAAGCGTGGCAAAACTAGGATATAAATTCTGAAACAGACCTCAGGAGAGAGGAAAAAGAAAATACCTACAGCAGAAGATGGACCCTGGTGGCATGTGCCCGCCTTTGCCTTTGGGAAGGTAACAAAATTACTGCTGAAGCAAGCAGGAGCTTCCCGTCCAAGTTTGTTTGCCACACACGGATGCTGATCACCTAACAAATTGTCCAGGTCCCGGGTATTGAAAAAGAAAGGTTATAAATCATTTCTGGGTTAAAATTTCTGCCATTGACCCTCTCCACTGATGTTTCTGTAAGAGCCAGTGCTCCTCTGATCTATTTACTGAAGAATGATTTGCAGAAAATACACCTCTAACAAGGTCGTGCCCTTTCTTGCGGCTCTGTGATGCAGGAGGCAGCCCTGCCCCAGCTCACCACTTCACCTCAACGTGGCAGCGGGTTTTGGGATGGGGGGGGTGGTGGGGACGGGGCAGGCTCCCCTCCACAAGGGGTTGGACACACCACACAAGGGAAAGTGAAAGGTGTTCACCCGATTTTTAGCATGGGCTGCCTGCGTGGACTTTATCCAGGAAGGGTTCAACTCATGCCCATCAGGGCCAGGATGAGGCCAGCATCCCTGCTACCCTGTTGCCCAGCCTCGGGTCCACGGCCCCACGGAGGTATGGGGGGGGGGGGACATCTGCCTGTCCCCATCCTTCCCAGCAGAAAGGCAGCAGCTTCAGTGGGAGCATCCCAAGGGATGAATCAAGTCTCCGCCGGGTAGGTGGGCTACGCCACGAGTCTGCAGCAGCCCCAGAAGAAGCGATGGACCCCAGCATTTTTGTCACTCGGATCCCAGGTTACCCTGCAGAGAGGGCAGGCAGGCTCCCCACTGCACAGAGGGACTGAGGATGGGGAGCGAGGGCAGAAGACGGTGACTGCCACCATCTTCCCTGTTCCTCTCATGATCCGGGTGTGCAAAACTCTCTGCCTCACCTTTCCATGCGGCGTGTAAACAGCTGCTGCTTGCAGACAGTATTTCCTGCGTTAAGCAGGGTGGAGCTGCCCTCTACCGTCTCCCTTCCATACAACTGCCCGCTTGGTTCTTAGTTCGAAAATAAAGCACGGATACGCTGCTCTGCAGCCAACAGGGCTCTTTGGGAATGGGTCAGGCTTCCCTGCGATGCCACATCTGCTCGCAGAAGTGTTCAGAAATGGTATTTCTGCCGTATGGCAGCTTCCCCAGGCTCACTCAGGGCAACTTCCCCAGGCTCAGACGCTGTACGATGAATGAGAAAACAAAATTGGAGCTGTAAGCACTGGGGCACCTACATTGCACGGAGAGGGTGTGAGAACAGAGATACTCGGTGCCAATTCTCAGATGCTTCAGCGTCTCTGGATGCTACTTATGCTTCTGGGCTTTCTGATGTTCCCACGTCATCCCCAGCCGTTTCTGCTCCCAGCAGAGGAGATCTGATAGAAGGCTGGTTTCACTGGATATAAATGCTAAGTCCCTTGAACAGAATTTAAAAAGCTAGTTTCTAAAGCAAATCTCCTCTTTTACCACAGAGGAGAATGGGTGGTGACATGCTGGTGCATTCAGCAGTCAGTGTTGCATCACAGGTGAACACCAGAGAAAGCAGAAGGGATGAATTCCCTTATATGTACCCTGCATCACTGTTAGCATTTTGAGGTTTGGAGGTTCAGTGCAGCAGAACAACATCAGCTACAACCACGTGGTCAGCGGGGCGTCCAGCGCCAGTGTCACCATGCAGATGACAATGCTGTTGATTCCTGTGGTCTGCATTCAAAACAGCTGGCTGAGTTGGCAATGGTCCAATGGTTCACACACATTGCTTGGGTGGTGGTGGGTCTCCAGAACCTGGGTTTATTTTTTTCCCTATGACCAAGAAGCAGCAGGACAAAATCCCAGCTCCATCTGTTTCTTCCTGGCTTCCTGAAGACTGCTAGGTCTTCTCAAGGGATCTCTCAAAGGTGCTGAGAGATGCTCTGTCCATCCATGCCAAGGTGTGAACACAGAGGGGGAACAGAGGGGCCAGCTGTGACTATAAGCTGAGTTTTGAAATTGCATCGTTATTTAGCTTCACCTGACATAAGGATGCAGTGTTACCCCAGGTTTTCCGTAAAGCCTGTTTCCATACAAATGTCAGAGAGAGAGGCCGGAATGAGATACCAGGTGAAAAAATATCTGTCTTTTTAATGTCCAGGCAGGTATGATCTCCAGCTGTGCACAATGCCAGGTGATGGCTGTGCAGGGAGAGCTCTGGAAATGTGGTTTTCCCGTATCACAAAATGATGAGTCAAACCAGGGAGGCTGGGCACAGAAAAAGGCAGCCCCTGCCATCGGTGCTTGTGGGCTGTGGAGGAGCGGAGGGGCAGGAGCACTGCTGAGCCAGAGAGCACAGGGATGCCTGGGTGAGGTGTTCAACCACAGCATCCCATGGAGGTCTCAGGCTGTTTTGATTTAACCTCAGCCAGCAACTAGGACCATGCAGCCACTCGCTCACTCCCCCCAGTTAGGATGGGGGAGAGAATCAGAAGAGTAAAACTGAGAAAAAAATCTCGTAGGTTGAGATAAAGACAGTTTAATAGATAAAGCAGAAGCCGTGCATGCAAGCAAAACAAAACAAGGAATTAATTCACTGCTTCCCATCAGCAGGCAGGTGTTCAGCCATACCCAGGACAGCAGGGCTCCATGATGCGTAACTGTTCCTTGGGAAGACAAATGCCGTAACTCCAAACATCCCCACCTTCCTTTTTCTTCCCCCAGCTTTATATGCTGAGCATGATGTGATATGGTATGGAATGTTCCTTTGGTCAGTTGGGGTCAGCTGTCCTGGCTGTGTCTCCTACCAACTTTTTGTGCCTCCCTGCCCACTCGCTGGTGGGGCGGTGCGAGGAGCAGAAAAGGCCTTGACAGCTCAGCAACAACCAAAACCATCAGTATTTTACCAACACTGTTTTCATCCAAAATCCAAAACATAGCACTATACCAGCTGCTAGCAAGAAAGTCAACTCTTTCCCAGCTGAAACCACGACACAGGTCCACCATGGCATGCAGTGCCATCTCTGTATGCGCAGCTTCCTTCTGCTGAGCGTCATCTTCCTTCTGTTTTCTCTCCATTGCAGTCCCCAGCAGGCTCAGCTCCCACTGAAGCTTCCCAGCGGCCCCAGCCTGCCCCGTTGGGTGGGCAGGCTTCTCCTCCAAACTCTAGTTATCCTCAAAGGAAAGTCCCCACACTGGGAGGCGCCTGCAAAGCAGCAGCAGGAACGGAGGGAACTGGGGATGTGGTCTGAGGGTGCTAACAGGGAAGAACAGGAACTTTATTTATCTTGCTCAACTTGGAACAAAAATGATGATTTAAAACTGAACTACCCCCCCTCATGCTTTCTAATTTAATGTGATTGATGATAATTTGGTTGGACAGCTGCAATTCTCACAAATACCTTGGTGCCATTTCGGGAAACGGAAAAAGCATTATGTTGATTTGAGCTGCAGAATTACCAGTGGCCACTGAAGTGTACAAATAAAAATAACACTTCCAGGACAGTCTGGGATTGGAATATGAAAGGCGGCAGTGGTTGCTGCTTTCAGGAAATTGTAGATGGAGTGATTCAATGTTAAATGTTTTAAACATAACTAGCAATACAGCAGTCTTTTAATTAAAAATTCCGAGAAGTAATTAATTATTTTAACAATTCAAGCAGGAGATAAAAATGAGGTTCTCACCCTTTTGTAAATCACTGCACTACATTGTGTTAGCAGGACATTGTTAAGGGATGGTCTTTTTCTTGGAGAATTTAAGTATTATTCTGGGTCTACAATGACAAAAAGACAGAGATGGGATTAATGTTTTGCCCAAGATCACACGGCAAAGGAGAACAGAGCCTGGAAGAGAATAACATCCCCATCTCCAGCTCCTGGGCTTTGAGACCAGGGTGTCCCAGTCTGGCAATTTTGTGAGATGCTGCAGAACCAGGATCTGCACGGCCTTTGTTCTGTAACCATTTTTCCCTTGTTGTGCGTTAGTGGGAGCAGTTATAGAAGATCCCTGGTCAGAAGAGGCATTTATCAACATCCTTCACTGCTGAAAAGAGGTCTTCAGGACAAAATCCTTTTGAAAAGAAAAAATTACTGCCATCTCCTGCCTGTTGAACCTCCATCCACTCCTGATAGCCTCTGGGGCTGGTGGCCGGTGGCAGCCCGCACAGAGTCTTGCCGTGATTGTGAACCCCAGGTCCCATGTTTTTGCTGTTGCTGGAACCTGAGCCCGTGACTGACGCCCAGCATCTGCTTAAAAGCTTGAACACAGGGCTGTCCGCATGAGAGCTGGAGCTTTGCTCCCTCCTTCAGACCTTCGTAGAGACTCAGCCTTCTCTGGCTGAGAGTTATCCAGAAATTAACACTGCGTGGGACTGTATGTCCACATAAACCTGGCAGCGGCTGCTGCTCTGTTAGAGTGGATTTCAGAGCAGAGTCCTCCTGCTGGCTGCGCTTCCCATCCCAGAGATAACCATAACTCTCTGACACCATTTCTGCCTGGACGGCAACACTGCAGGAGCAGAAGTGATGGAAAACTGAACAAAGATGCTATTATTTGTGCATTTGTTATCCCACTCTTGTTTATAGAAGTGGATATTTATAGGCATTTCCCATCAGCACTCCATAGGCAGGCACCGATACACATTGTGTAAATTTTTTTACGTGTGCCAAATTTCTCACTCAGCTGTGCTCTTGCAAGGTCTCGCTCTTTTTGGCTCTTGTCTCGTGCTAGCGGCTATGTGCAATGCTGTGGATCCCACTACGTGCGTAATTACCAACACAGATGCCTGTGCCAATGTAGCAAATTACAGGACAGATAGCACATGACAGCCTCTAATTGCAGCGCCAGCCTGGGCACCAGCGCCGAGGGTTTCTTGCCCTCGGTGCAGGTATCACTGCTGAAGAGGGTGGCAGTGGGGACTGGAGAGCGAGGAAGCTTTTGTTGTCCATCAGTGGGGCTTGGTCCCCAGTTTTTTTTCATTTTCTAGTTTGTTTTTGGAGGGGGTCAGGAGAAGAGTTGGGTGAGCGATGGTAAACTGGTGGCTGGGCAAGGACGTGCTGAAGTTTCGCTGCTCCTGCGTGAGCCTCAATGCTTTTGTGGGGGGTGTGGGAGCAGCTGAAGGGCTACAGCAGTAAATAAAAGTGCTCCAGGCTCACCCCTTCGCTCAGGGACTTACGAGCTGTCACGCATCCTCTGCCAGGCAGTGGGAAGCAGGGCAGAGAGGTTTTCCACCCCTTCACATGGAAATCCCACCCCGAGGTGTGTGGGGTTCTCCCCACCCCTAGAAAGGGTGAGCAGCGAGCGGTGAACTGGTCCAGCCTGGGGGGTAACCCCGCTGTCGGGAGCATCCCTGCCCACAGGATGCTCTGGGGGTGATGAGCATCCATGGTCCCCCTTCCACTGGGGTCCAGGAGCCTGGAGGTGCCTGATGGGGAGAGAAGCATCCCACCGTTTTGGATGGGGCTGGAGGAGCCGCTGCTGCAGGACTGCACCTGCTCCTGCTCCGTCTCAGCCTACTGATGGTGCCGGCAAAGATCTCTGCGGACACGCTGGGCTCATCCTGCTGTGTCAGGGAGATTTTTTTCAGAGGTTCAGCCTACATTTCTGCTTTCTTAATTTCATTCTTAATGTTCTTTGCTTAAGCCCTTGGGGCAGTAAATAGGAGGCAAGTTCGCAGGAATAGCTAAGCAGCTGTAATGAGATTTCTGCTAAGGACGGTCGTGCCTCCCTGTTTGTCTGCATCATGCAGCTTCTGCCTGAGTCAGCATCCCCTGGAGACGTGCCGCTTGCTGAGGTCTTCCCCCAGGATTTATTTTTAGTTCTTTCGACTCAGGATCAATTAGCTCCGTATACCTCTCCCTCTGTTCCCGTGTTTCACCTGCAGCTGGCTGTAGGATCTTCAGCTCCTAGGAAAAACTGGAGACCGCAGGTCCCTCCCAGCTCAAGCCTGTCCATCCTCAGTTACAGCTATTCCTCACGGTGAGGCAGTTTTCTGCAGCGTTCCCGAGTGTAGGAGTAGGGCGGTGATGCATTCACTTTGGCATCGCCTTCTCACAGACACGGAAGAGCATTTGTAGGTCCCGGGCTTCCTTTCTGCTGTAAGAGCAACTCTGTCCTCTTTCTTTCCAAGATTTACAAGATTCCTTTAAGACTCCTGCAGTTACTGTTTTCCACTGACTTTATTAACTTTTCAGTTTCGTCCTGCCTCATTCTTTCTTACTTTGCAATTAACTTCTCTGAACTCCTGCCCAGCTCCTCCTCCTCCTCCCCTTTCACACCTCCTTTTTCGTCCCGGGCGTGAGAGGCTCACTGGGCTGGGGCAGCTGCTGCAAAGACTGGGAGTTACTCTGAGCTCTAAAATGCAACCCTAAATGAGGGCTAACATCCCAGTGGCCCCAGTTTCACCCAGCTGATGGGAAATTTGCCTCCTGAGCCTGCTCCAAACTGCCCGCACTTAGCTATGCCATGTCAAGACTGATGTTCCTCCAGTGCCGTATTCCTGCAGCTCTCCTGCCCTCAGATGCCCCCAAAGCCCTTTTGCTGCACCCCAAGGCATGCGAAACACAGCCTTGGCACCCATTGCTATGAGAAGGCACCTCTCTGGCAGGCTGTGACCAGCCCTCTTGTTATTTCAGACCCTTTGAACTGGAAAGCCACAGAAAAAGAACAATTACGCCTAAAGGCTGTGGGGGCACAGTGCAGGGACCCAAACCTGGGCCAGCTCTGAGAGGCCAGGCCCCCTCCCCGCGGGCTGGGCACAAGCCACCCTGTGCCCACGGGGACGGGGATGGTCCCCCTGGCGCAGGGAGGAGGTTGGAGTGGCTGCCATCAGATGGAGAGGTGCCTGCGTCCCACAGCCACGAGAGCGCAGTCCCGCTTGGTACCACCAGCAATATGGGCTTGAGCAGTGGGAGCACAAAGTCTCCTGAGGCCACTGGGTGCTGAGATGTGCCACTCCAGTTGGCTGAGCTCACCTGGACCAGCTTCTCCTGCAGTTTGCAGAGGAGTTACCCCCCAGGTAACTACCACTCCTGGGGGGCACGTGAGGGTGCAGAAGGGCTGGTCAGGCGGCATAGCAGCAGGGAGGTTTGCTCCGTAAAGGGCAATGAATAGTAATGGATGTAGCGTCATCCACTTCTCCTCCGGCACTGCGTGGCCTCCTGCTGACCTGCTAACTGAAGGATGCCTCAGCACTGAGCACCCAGCCAGAGACCGGGATGGATTTGTTGAGGAGGGATGTCAAGGAGAGGGCTCCATGCAGTATTAAGCATTTTTATTCAACATATTCCCTGCTATTGCAGGAGGTTTTGACAGGGCGGTGTGCTTTAGCACAGTCTAGCTTTGAATTTGTTTTTCACTAGAGCTCTGAAGTTTATTATAAGATACTAGAAGCTTTTTTTGGCCTTGTGGTGTGTGGGGAGATGTAAATGGGCCATCCTGGGGTCTCTGTTGCCCATGACTGTACGGTCTTTGAGGGATGTTGCTCTTTACAGGTCCATGCCTTTGCCAGTGTGTTTTCAGCCTCAGGCCCAGCCTCCTTCCATATTGTTTATCACCTCTGAAAACACCCACGGCATTTGAGTCAGTCTGTTTGGGAGGTAATTGATGTTATCAGATGTATGTGTCGGAAGGAATTTGTCCCTAGAGCAATTAGGTTGGTTGGTTGTCTTTCCTGGGATCTCTCTTGATTTATATAAATTGCAGTAAATATAGGCTTGGCCTCCTGTTAGTCAGGCTGCAACTGGTCCGACAGGGGTGATGAAAAGCTCCTGGGTTTAATGTCTCTGCATATTTTCTCGTAGGTGAGTTCCTGTATTTGCTGCCTGCACGTGTCTGTGGATGGTCACGAGTGGTCCTCCCTGAGCCCTGCAAGCGGTGGCCGCACACGTCAGCACGGAGCGAAGCAGCTTCACATTGCCCCTGAGCCACCAAATTGGTCCAAAATTGAGTATGTTTGGTTCAAATTCCTCCTCGGAGCAGCTGGCATGAGGTGCACCTCTTTGGCTCTTCCTGCTATGCTACAAATTGGTGTTCAAATAATAAGTGATGCAAAACGATGCCCTTCCTGTGACAGGCACAGACAAAGGCTGCGCGTGTCGTATGCAAACGGGCCCTGATCCAGGCGCTCCAGGGTTTGAGTAAGCCTATTGATGTGCTTCAGATTTAGCATGTGTGTTAAGTGCTTGGCGGGGCCAAACCCTGAGGAAATGCCTGACGGTCCTGGAAGAAAAAACAGCTGCAGGATGTGCTGCGGCAGTCACCAGGGGAGAAACCCACCCCAGGACGAGAACGTACTGTGGCCCCCGTTTAACCGACCGAAATAGCTCCTGTGGATCCCCGGTCTGGAGTCCCTCCCCTTGCGAAGCCTCTGCTCCGGGGAAGCAGGGAAGTCACGTCTCTTGTCACAGAGCAGAGCAAGACATCGCTCCTCCAGGGACTGGTTCTGGAAGAGCTGAAATGGTGCCAAGCCACAGCTGTCCCCACCTGGCAAAGCCAGTTTGCCGTCATCGGCCAGACTTCAACCTGCCCCATCCTTTCACAAGCAGCCAGGTCCTCCCAAACCTTCCTTCTCTTGCGGTGCCTCCTGATGGTGACAGCCACCCCCTGCCCTGGTCTGGGGTGCCCCGTGTGGGACACCCCACTTGTGGGTGTTTAAAGAGGTGAGCTGAGGTCTTCGGGTCTGGGTCTGCCGTCCTAGTGGTTTGGAGAAACGTGAACCAACCAAAAAAAATGAAGCAGTGCTGAGGGCCCCGGCTCCCGAGGCTGGGACAGCTCACGGGCGTGCAATGTCTCCCACGCTCGCTGCTCTGCAGAGAGGCTTCCTCCCCTCCAGCAATCATGACGAGATGCCTCCTCCGTCTTTAATTACTTCCTTCCATCCTGGCCTCCGTCGTTACGCCTGCTCCCTGGCCCACATGGCTCAGCTCGCAACACCCGCTGGCACGCAGGAGACTGCAGGGGTGGGTGGGCGAGCTCCCCAGGATCAGGGGCTTTCTCACGGCCTGTTTGCAGCATGGAGTGGGCTTCAGTGTTTCCACCTTTGTGCCCTTCCTCCTCCTCTCCCTGCTGCCGCTTGATAACCCAGATGTGGGCACTCACCACCAAAAGCCATGCCATAGCCACCACCTTAAACCTAATGGCACTAATCTACACGTGTGCCCTTGGCTCGCCTGCTTGCACCAGAAAATATTTCCACTTAAACTGATCTGGTGACTGTGGCCACAGTGAGTAGTTGCAGCACAGCTGACAGGCATAAATAACTTCCTGAATCAAGGTGCCACACTGGATCCATTACCCAGGATGAAGAATTATAACTTGCCCAGAAAGAGAAATCTTGGCCGTGGTCAAGTGATGCTGTATGTGCCTTAGTGAACATTGCTGGTGGTGGTGCTCATGCATCTGAAGATAATTTTAAACATCCTAAAATGCCTACGAAGTTGCATAAATAAATATTCTAGACAATATACATGCCTCATATGTTAACACGACTGTTAAGCAACAAAGAGCAGGTGAGTAAAGAGAGGAAGATGCCTGATTGCCGTAGGGACCCAAAGGGCACCAGAGCCGGTGAGCAAACTGTTTTTTCTAGCTTTGCCCAGAGGCAATTCTCTGATTTTCATTTCCAGATTTCACGTGTTCCTCTAAGGTGAAGGTCCTGAGTTGGGTGCTGTTTGCTCTGGGGCCAGCTGAGGACAGGAGAGCAAATCCCTGGATTTCTTCTTGCTGTGACTACTGCGTGTGGGTATTTACTATTTGATGTTTAATCAAACAGAAACATGCATAAATGTAATTATAGTAATAATGATAAAAACCAAACCCAAACGACAGAACACAAGAAGACACCAAATTAGTCTGAAACTAGTCAGACTGTCAAAAATGAGAAAAATGCTAGATGTCAGTGGAGCCTTAACTCCCACCCACCTCAGGCTGACACGGGTTGACAGTCTGTAATTGCACCATGACACACCAGTTTGTTCGCAGGGCTGGGGTGAGGGTTTTCGGGAGGAGGGAGGTGGCAGGAGAGGAGAAACAAGCTTCCCAGTATGGGGTGACCAGCTGTGTGACCCAGATGGTCACTCCAGGTCTCAGTTCCAGCCCTGTGTCCTCTCCTGCACCAGCCGTGGGTTTGTGTCTGGGACCTTCACCTCTTTTTCTTACCCCCTTTCTGCCTTTACCAACCACCTCCAGTGCGTGGCTTGGTTGTGTGCACCCAGGTAACCCCTGCACAGGCTTTATAATGGTTAATTTCCTCCCAGGTGCTTCTGCAATGCTGTCATCGTGGGAGCAATCTGCAGCCACTAATGATGCTGCCTCCTCTGTCCCCTTGCGGGCGCAGGCAAGCCTCCCCTCTCGGTTTTGCAGCGGAGGAGCTGGGGTCAGTCTGCCCATCTCATCTGGGATGCACAGGACGACACTTTTTTGGTGTGCAGAGCACGTTTTAGTGCAGCTGTTCGTGCCCAGCCCTCCTCAAAATCAAGCATCCCCCTCGCTACTCACAGGGTGTCTGGGAAATGGGGAGGTCAAGTCACCTTTGGGTTGATGGGCTGGTGGCATCGCTTAGAAACCTTGCAACCTCAGCAGAGGCAGAGCCCTGTTCTTCGGCAGGGCCATCAGCTCCTTTAACTGGTCACTTTAACAAGTCCCTCTTCCACTTTCAATCCCCTTATTTCCTTCCCAACGGCATCACGCAGGCAGGGATCCTGCAGGCAGAGCCTTTCCTGTGCGCAGCCCAGACACATTCCCTGACCATTGTCTTTCCTGTCACGGTTGGGAGCAAGGGTCCCAGCTGATCTTCAGTATGTGACCATGTAATTAATTTTCCTAATGCACAGGTTAAGTGAAAGCTGCACGAGGAACTTTATTTGGATGCCGCCGAAGTACAGCTAACCAAGAGTGACAATATATTGCATTTGTGTACTTTAGACCAGCTATTTGTTGTATCATATGCCTTGATGGTAGAAACATGTTCTGAAGGATGAAGCTAGGGGTTTAAAATGCTGACTTACCAGTTTTTCGGAGTACTTTGATTACTTTTTATTTTCTGTTTGCACAGCACCATCTAAATCCAGCTTTCCCTCAGGACTTAAACTGCAAAAAGTGCAAACAAGCCCCACTAATAGGTAGGCCCAACCTTTCAAAATGTTCTTCAAAAGCATGGCTGCTGTGGGGGAAAGACTACAGGTGACCCTCATTGTCCAAGCAACGATGCTGACCTTCATCAGTCCTCCCAAAGCAAGGGGAAATACTGTGGCATCTTCCCCATCTCTGGCTCTTCCATGGTGGTGATTTCATGGTACACCTCAGCAAAAACTTCAATTTAGCGTGACAACTATCAGCTGTGTAATGACACCTTCCAGCCTGGTGACAGGAATCTTTCTGCACTTTCTTGTAGTGGTATAAATGCCACAGACAGGTCACTGGGATGTAGCTTTTTGAAGGCTAATGGGTAAACTCCTGCTGAAAGACAGCAGAGCTTGTCTAACAGAGCCTTAGGCCACACTGTTAGTGGGTGCCTGGATGGGAAACCTGCGTGGGGACAAGCACTGTCTGGATATAAATATATATAGGATAAATATCAAATTATTTCATAGTGGGAACAGGTGAGTAGAATTTAAAGAAAATCTTGTTGGTATCTGCCTACCCTTGGATCAGATCCAAGGTCAGGGTGCTCCAGATGACCATCTTCTGGTGGTCCACCCAACCTCTGTGGACCCGGCTCTGCAGTCACAGATGAAAGGCTGCTTGGAGGTTCACGCTGCCCCTAGAAACAAACCCATCCCTTTTCCTTAGGAGGAAAATCCCCCTCTCCTTCCTTTCTCCAAGCGTTACTGATTCTCAGCTTACGCAGGGAGAAGTTTTTGATATTCCTGCAACACCGTTTTGGTAACATTGATGTCCCTCAGGGAGGGAGGCCGGGCACAGTCATCCCTGACCTGACAGTGAGCAGTACCCTTAGCAAATTCTTCAGTGCTTAACTAAGGGATAAATACCTCCTTAATATATCGATATTCAAAGCTTCAGTGCAACAATACCTTAATCCAGTGTGAGTGATCCTCATGATGAGTCAAACGCTGTCACCACCCTGATGCAAAATATTTAGGATAAACTCACTGATGGGGCTCTGCACGGTGCAGGCAGTGACGGACGGGCGTCCTCGCCTGCTCCAGTGCCAGCGTGTCCCTCCGAGTGACCCTGCACCGCGCTGACCTGGCACTGACAGCACTGGACTGTGGAGCCTCTCCATAAATTCAACTTTTGGATGAATCAAGTACACTGGCAGCTCTTCTTTGTTTGCAAACACTGAGACATTGCTGGGGCTGGACTGAGCCCAGCCATGACGGTAATTGCCCATGTTAGGATGACAGAGGTATTGGGGTGACTGACCTCCAACCCTGGGGTTCAAGGGATGCCAACACACCTAACTGGGGAGCTGTGGGAATCCACCTCACCCAGCCCGAGATGTACAAAAGATGCATTCAGGTGTTTCAAGCAGCTTTTGGGTGCTCTGAATGTCCTGCGCTGAACACGTTGGCAGCTGTAATGTATTATAAATTTATCTCCCATGACCTTTGCTTTGGCTATTCCGTGAAGCCGTGTGGCAGAGAGATTCTGGAGCGGTATCCCAGGTGGAGGTGGGATCACTGGAGGTGATCCCAGGTGACTACCAGCCCTGCCTTGGGCACACAAGCGTGCAATGAGCATGTAAGGTGTCCCAGCTAGCTGCACACCCACAGCCATGGGGGGTTACCCTGGACCTGCGCATCCCCCAGCCACAGCCCTGGCCTGGGGTCACTTCACCCAGAACGTTGAGTTTTTGTTATTGTTGCTCTGAGCGGGCACATCTTAAACATTTAAATATAAAGAAAATGAAGATCAAAATGAAAAATGAAATTTGGGGGGGGAGGGGGTTCGTGCCCTGGATCCGAGCAGTGGCTGAAAGGGGAAGCAGCTGAGGCTCGCTGCTGCTGCTGCTGCTGCTGTTGCTGCCACTTTCTGGGGAGCAGCCATGAGCCATCCCCTCACCAAGCAACCCTGAAACCGGCTCCCAACAGCAGGAGCAGCCCGAACTTTGGCTGAAGGAAACCCTTTCCTGGAGAGGTAGGTGACGGCAGAGCTGTGAGGAAGAGGGAGGCAGTGGTTCCCTGCCGTGGCAGCCCTTTTCCATACAGCAAGAGCCATAGTGGGGGTATAACATGGAGACTTGGTGTCCTCCCCACACAGTGTCTGTCTTAAAGTTGAAAGTTTAAAGTAGCTTTTACTGATGCGGTGGAAAGCCTTGGTGGCCCCACAAGTTCACTGCCGTGCCTGGAATGTGGTGACTTGGTGGTCCACTTGTGGTGGACACAGCTCCTCTTCCTCAGTGGCGAAGCACACCAAGGGGAGCCTGCTTCATCCTGCCAGGGCTTTGGTTCAAGGAGATGGATGCAACCTGTTAAAAACAGTGTGGTGGCAAGTCCAGAGGCAGAGCGACACAGAGACCCTGAAGCAAAGAGAGCGGCTGTCACTGCTGCTGCTCGCCCTGCTGGTCCTGCCCCACCACATGAGGTTGGCCAGGACTGGTGCCAGGGCCCAGCTACAGAGACACCCGACATCGCCTCCATAAGCAGCTTCCCATACAGATCCCTACGGCAGGGAACAGCACTGAGGATGAGCTGAGGCCACCCGTGCGGGGACAAGAGCAGTCCCTGGGGGAGGCACAACCCCAGCCTGTCAGGAGTAGAGACCTTCAACCCCAGCCAGGCCAGAGGGACCACTCAACCCTTGGGACGTGATGGCGTTTCTGGCATCAGTGTGGGCTGGTACTGGAACCAGTAAAACTTCCCACACCCCAGGACCAGTTGCCTGCCCCAGCCAGGACCTGGCTCCATGCTGGGCAGAGGGGTCATCCCAGCACTCAGAGAGGTGTACACCCACCGGCACCATGGCCATGAGCATTTTAAGGAGCGAGGGGCCAGATGCCCCCTTTTGCCAAGCTGCCTTTGCAGTTTCAGGGGTGTGCATGACAGTCAGCCCCAAAATTTTGATTTCTGCAGGTACTGAGCCCTGCCATCCCTTTAATGTAGTCCACAGCTCCGTCACCTGGTGAAATGATGCCACCTCCAATGGGTAATGGTTGTGGCAATGGTGGGGCGACATGCCCTGCCTTCTGCCCCTCTCACAGAGGCACTAGTTAAGCCATTTAGCGGGGACACAGTCCTACTAAAGATCAGATAGGCGGCAAATTTGGCTTCCAGGGAGGTATGGCAGGTTGGGTGCAGAGGCAGAGCTGGTGTGATCATCCCTCCCCTCGGCCGCACATGCAGATTCTTAAAACTGGGTGATCATGAGTGCTCGGTGTAGCCCCGAGGCATTTCTTATTTGCTTTGGAGTAGCGAACAGTCATGTCTGACAAGAAAATCTCTCTTTTGATAGTTTTCCCATTTTTTAGCAGCAAACTTTCAGCTTTTCCCAAGGGCCTCGGAAAAGCTAATCCTAATATCCCAGGTTTCAGCTACCACGCACTACATGTGTCAGTGGTGGGAACGCTGGATAGTTGGGGGTGGCACATACCCTTGTCCTTCCACTTTTTGTCTGCCAGGAGAAAAGCCTAGGCCTGGGAAAAACCTCTTGCCAGGGAAGGGAACGGTGTTAGATTCTGAGGACTCAGAAATCATCACTCTTCCCCTAAAGGAGGGGCTTAAAGACCTTCCTGTGTGACATTCTGCCCCACACATCCTGACAGGGGGACATGGGCATGTGGGTCACTTCATGCAGAGACATCTCACTAGCCCAATGCAAAGGCCAGGCTAATTACCAGCCTGACAGAAAGCCAGGAAATCAAAATATTTGCCCTGTTGTCTGGTTTGGCTTCCCTCACGCTGCCTTGGAGCATCTGCGACACTTGCATTTCCCACCAAAATACTGATTTGTTTCTGTCGGGCACCTGGAGCTGGTTCCTTGGTGCCAAGTCAACTCATAAGTCACTGTTTAATTTGGTGTGGGACACAACGGAATGGTGTGTGGTGGGACCAGGGCGACCTGGCCCTGCTGGGTTTGCACACACGGGGCAGAGCCTGCAGCACATTCCTCCTGGGGAGAGGAGCAGGCTGGAAGGGCAAAATGGATGAAAGGACAAAAAGCAGGTGAGGAAAGCAACCTGGGACCCTTCAGTGTCTGTCCGTGCCCCTGGCATCGCTCTGTTAAGATAACAAGAGTCAAAATTATTCTTAGCAACCAGGGCAAGCTGATAGAGCTGAGAGCAGAGCTGGAGCTCAGACATGGCCTCCCCTGTCCTGCCTGGCTGATGCCTGGCTCCTGGGCACCCTGTGCTGAAACAAACCCTCCACTAATGCGTGGTGGGCTCTAGCCTCCACCCGGGATGCTTCTGGAAAGCAAATGGTGTGTTTACTGGGGGGAGAGGAGGCACGCCAGGGGCTGTCCCCGTATGGTAGGGGAACCACGAGGTTCCACCTCTTTCCCCATCCAGCCCAGAGGCATCGCCCCCAGCGGTTTCCTGACTCACCTGCCCAAACCACCCCCTCCTGTCCCGCTCCCGCCCAGCTGCAGCGCGAGGGTGCACGTTTAGTAGAGGTGTGATGCTAATGACGAGGCGGAGGGCAGCATAAACAGGAAATCCTGCCACGAGACACCTCCGGGCACTTTAATCAGGCTTTCAGAGCCAACCATCACCCCAAAGAGATGGAGCAGCCCTATATCCGCTTGTAATGCCGGGCGGGAATGCTGCCATCGGGGTGACGGAGGGCTGTGCCCAGCCCGGCTGCTCTGCCTCTGGCAGCTGTGCCCTCCTGGAAGTGAACGCGAGCGGGAGTCAGATGCCTGGCAAATCCAAAGGAGAAAGATTGACTTGCCAGAACTATTTCATCTGTTCAAGGCAGAGCAATAGATGCTTGTCTGAGTTGTGTCTACTATTAGTGGGCCTGTTCCAGAATGGTAGGAGATGTGATGAAAAAAAAGTGCTTCCATTTTAATAACTAATTAAATAGGCTAACTCAGCCAGGGACCGCTGCCGTGGAACTGAATCCAAAACCTAAAAGAAACAGCGGTAGCTATTGCCCGAAGCCTTAGCAGTGAATGAGCGATAGAGCAAAAACATCTGTCCCTTGGAAGAAGGTCAGAAAAGGCTGATAGTCCTCTTCCAAATGGAGAAAAACCTCTCCAGACTGGGAAATAAAACTGCTCCCGTTGGACCTGTGCCCCCCAGCCCTTGACAAGGAAGCCAGCGCGGTGGCAGATGCTCCGTCTGCTGCTGTGGCCCAGGCATATGGCTGCTTGCGGGCTACGGTGGTCTGGGGTTAGCACGGAGCTGGGGGGATGGTGAGAGCGGCCAGACTGCCCCAGCTTGGACCCGGCCCTTCTTGTGGTGTTACTGGTTTATTAAATCGCCGGCTGGGCTGACAGCTCCCCGGTGTCCTCGTGGATTTGCTGCAAAGCTGGCTTAATTCCTGGCCTTGAAACAGGCTGGGAGCACGGCACATACAGGGATTTGCAGTTCTCAGCGCATTTATTGGGGAAAACCAAGCCTTTTCCATGAATGTTTGGGCCATCACACAGCCTCCCCCTTCATATTATGCCCACGTTAGGGACCATGCTCACCCGTATTTCCTGATTTCCCATTGACACCAGCTTTTTGTGCAGCTTTCCCCAGCACAGAGGGCATCCCGCTTTATCTGGGGGCCTGCTTTTACTGAATTTATATAAACCTGGTTACCTGGGTCGCCTTTGTCCTGCTGCCACATTTCGCTGAAATAGGTCAGGAAAGTCAAAAATTACTCTGGAGAGGAGCAGAGAGGGAGGAACAGATGCTCACGTGTGTGCACACCTGCAGGACAGCTGGCTGGAAGCACAGAGTGTGGTGCCAGGGTGCTGGGATGTCGGGATGCTGGGGTGCTGGGATGCTGGGATGCCAGGGTACATCTGCCAGAGCGGGGGGGCACCAGGACAGGGGGACCCAGCAGTAGCCACCGAGGGCACGGGCAGGGAACTCATCCCGCCTGGTTTTGCATCCAGGACTGTGCAGCCAAATCAGGTGGGGAAAAAACTGCCTCGGCAGGTGCACTTGACAGCAAAATCTATTTATTTTTTCCTCTGACAGGTTCCTCAGGCAAATCTGGAACGACCCAGAAAAGGATGAGCTGGGCATAGTTTATGCCTAAAGTGGGCAGTCATCTCTGCGGTGATAGTGTCTCATTTCCCTCTGCGGGCACAACTGCCAGGCAGAGCAATAAATCTTCCAGATGGAAGTACTTGGCGTGGACCTAAATTTACCTTCCTTTCTGCAACCCTCTCAGCTGCGCAGCAGCAACTCCTAAGGCTGCTCCCAGCCCGGTTATCCGAGCGCAGAACCTTTTCAGGATGCTAAAACCCGTCTGCCTTGGGTCATATTGACTCCTGCTAGTTTGGGATGAGGCAGAGACAAAGTGACCCTTCCTGCGGGAGGCTGTGCTGGTTTATTTATTCGAGGAGGCCATTCTGCATGCCGTGGTGGCTGGGCCATGCTCATCTCCACCACGGATTTGGAGTGTGCATTTGACCCATGGATGCACATGGAGCAGTCCCAGCACAGCCCTGCTTCCATGAAGGACCGAAGCCACCCCGACACTGCTCTGGAAAAGATGTTGGAAAGCAATTCAGCTCTGGGAGCAGCTCTGTGTTTATTCCAAAATAATCCACGGTTTTGGTACTTTGGGCCCTTGGAGCTGGGATTTTCTCAGCCGCCTCTTCTCCTGACCTCCGGGCTGCCAGGATAACGGCTTCTCTTATCTCAGCTGATGCTATCACTTGTTCCTCCCATGCCCACAGATACATGTCATGTGGTGAAAACTCCCGCCGGGGGAAGCCGCCTTCCCAGCCCGGCGTGATCCTTCATCTCGGAGCGGGGAGGGAAGGGCTCAGAAATAGATGCTTCTCTCCCTTTAAAAGCATCTTTGATCCAAAAAAGCCTGCATGGTATCCTGCCCTTTGATCTGTGTATGAGAGCTGGCAAAGGAAGATCTCAGCTTAAACTCTTCCTAAGGCAAAGCACAACGCCGGGCTCTGTAAATCTGGATTGTTCCTGCTGCCAGCTCCCGCGTGAGCCCAGGCAAGCCCCTCACCCCAGCATCACTTTGGGGTACGGGGACAAGGGCAGGTGTGGCCCTGCAAGTAGCATCATAGAATCATAGAATGGTTTGGGTTCGAAGGGACCTTAAAGATCATCTAGTTCCAACCCCCCCTGCCCTGGGCAGGGACACCTCCCACTAGACCAGGCTGCTCAAAGCCCCATCCAGCCTGGCCTTGAACACTTCCAGGGATGGGGCATCCACAGCTTCTCTGGGCAACCTGTTCCAGTGTCTCACCACTCTCAGAGCGAAGAATTTCTTCCTAATGTCTAATATAAATTTCCCCTCTTTCAGTTTAAAACTGTTACCCCTTGTCCTATCGCTACACTCCCTGATAAAGAGTCCCTCCCCACCTTTCCTGTAGGCCCCCTTCAGGTACTGGAAGGCCGCTATAAGGTCTCTCTGGAGCCTTCTCTTCTCCAGGCTGAACAACCCCAATTCTCTCAGCCTGTCCTCATAGCAGAGGTGCTCCAGCCCTCTCATCATCTTCGTGGTCCTCCTCTGGACGCGTAGGATTTTGCTTTCTTCCCAGGCTCTGGCTTTTGCTGAGCGGGGAGCAACTGACTCTGTCAAAGCCATGTGCTCGGGAAGCTGGTCTCTGGACCAGAGCTGCCAGGTCGTTGCCTGTTTTGCCATATAAACAAGTCCCTGGTCGTTGTACGCATGTGCCTGCATTCACATAAACACACCCTCTCGTGTGCACTCCATCTCTGCTGGCACCTGGGATTTTTCGTTACACGCTGGTGTTTTGCTGAGGTCAAATGTCCCTGGCAGGAGGAGCCTTAGCAGCACCGTGCCCAAAGGGACCCAGAGCCGGCAGCTGGAGCCAAGGAGGGAGGAGCAGCGGCACAGGTTTCTTCTGGCCAAGGAGATGAGTCATCTGGGCTCTTCCACTCTCTTTACCTTTTAAAATAAGGTGGTGAGTAAGCCATGTAATGCCCGGCTTAAAAGACAACTCTGCAGTTAAAAAAAGTAGATGGCAGGTTTGCTATATATACTTCTTATTGCTGTATTCCTGTGTGCCATAATCGCACGGTGTACGTGTCTGCCACAAGCAGGTAAAAATGGAAATATAACGATGGTTCCCTGAGCATATTGTGTGCAAGGCAGGGATGTTGGGGGGGGGGAAGGTGGGCAGATTCACTGCTCATTACCCTCCTAATGATCAATAAAGTCTCCTAAGATGCTGAGGCAATGCTCAAACATCCCAAGCAGATGGGCTGAGTGGCTTTTCTGTGCAATAGGATTTTGGAGAGCAGCCGGCCATCTGGGCTCAGTAGCCCTCCTGTAACACATAGGTGAGACCCAGGGCTGAGGGCTTGCTCGGGCCTCTTGATTATAAATGACGCGGCATCTCAGAGGATTTGGGTGAAGGTGTGGTGAGCCTGGAGCGAAGGCACATCTCGTGCCTTGTGAAACCAGGTCTCCTGGACCTGACCCAGCAGCTCAGCCAGGAGCTGTGCCAGCAGACCAGGCTGTGGCTGGCCGGAGCAGGACCACCAGAGATGGTCACCTTGTCCTAGGGGCTGCCAGCCATCCGTAGAGAAACCTCCTGGGGTTGAGTGTCTCTATATATATCCCATGTGATGTGTGGATCCCTCTTGGGTTTCTCCCCGGTGCATCACTTCGGAGAGATGTGGGTTGCGTTCCCTTGGTGCTGGCTTTGTTCTTGATTTGACAGGGGTAAAAATAGTAAAAGCGAAAGAAAGGCAGTGTGTGGGAATGGTCTCCTTCTCACGGCGCATCCCTCTCAGCACAGAGGCTGGCGGCAAACTCCCACCAGTCCAAAGAGCCCAGGATCAGGTCACCTCTGAGATGACCCCTTTGCAATGACATGCTGGCATGGAGGAGCTGCCAGGGCCTCGGAGCTGGAGGCAGCAGTGTCCTGAGTGCCTCCTGCCCACCCATGCCCAGCCAGGGTTGTCAGGTGAGGAGCAGAAGCCCTTCTCTCCCCGCCCCAAAGTGATTCACGGGCTGCCCGCTCTACCCGAGCTGCGGCAACTGTTTCAACACTGGCTGTCATCCGACCCGTTCTTCGGGTAGGTGTCCCCGTGGCAGGTCCCTGGTGCTCCAACATCCCTTGCAGAGCGCTCTGCCTGGCACAGGACAGCAGTTCACGGACCATGGTGATGTTCCTCCTAACACCCTGTCCCTGAGCTCCATGGGGATGCTCTGTGACCAGCTATGGGAGCAGGCACTACCTGTACAGCACAGGAACAGGGCATGGGTCTTGCAGAGATACCTCTCTAATTGCTCTTAAAACTACCCCATCCAAGTTCATGATCACCCTCTGACCTGTCCAGATAATCACGATGCTATTTTTGCCTTGTTGAGACAGCATCCTTATCTGGATCTGTGCTGCAGTATGTCATATCAACACAGCTTGTCACCGTGATAGCTCTCTTCCTTCCTAATCTCGCATCACCGTTGACTGTCGTGCACAAGTGAGTGACTCCTTTCCTGTGATGGAGAAGTGCCATACCTACAGGATTACTTTCAGGCAACCCATGGGAGATTCATCCTGGCAGCTACCCCCTTTTACACTCTGGCCCTAAACCCACTGTTTTGGCCCTCCGGTGTCACTCAGAAGAGACCTCCAGGCTCCTCTTTAGCTTTCTCTGTTACCCTTCTTCAGGAGGTTTGGTGCCTGAAATCACAAGGGAATTTACAGGAGCTGAGCACTGCTTTGGAGAAGCAGGGGAAAGATCCTGGCAGCGGAGATCAGCCAAGAGGAACCATCACGAGAGCTGGTCAGGCTTTCGCAGGAGCTGCAGGAGCCAACAGGAGTGTATCTGAGTGCCCATGGCTTCAGCTGCTACCTCAGGTGGTCTCTGGGCTATTTGGCCATGATCACCATCCCAGAGGCTTTGTGCAAAGCGCCTGTGGCACGAGGCAGCCGAGCTCACCATGCCATCTCATTGTCTGCAATGTCTGTAGGGATCCACGTTGTGGGATCTGTTGGGAGATGATGCTGGGGTTCAGTCACCCCAGGCTCCTCACCACCTCAAACAGCTGATTGCTCCCAGGTCTGTCTCATTCACAAGGAACAAGTGAGATGAAGGCATTCGCACCATGCCTGTGCCTGCATCTTCAGTGTGGCTGCCGGGGCACGTGGTGTTAGGAGATCGATTGGTGGGACAGAAAGGACTTCCTGGGTTCACGCTTGGCAGGAGGCTGAGTGGAGCTCTGGGACTTCTTCCAACACACCAGAAATGCCATAGCCCCCGATACAAAAAGCTTATCTAGAAGAAACATGCTGTGCTGGTGGGAACCTGTTTTTTGAAAGGTCACAGGTGACCTCTGTGTGACATTAGGGACCGTCTGTTTCCCTGTGGCTGGTGCAACCCCCGTGCCATCTCATTGGCTAGTTTGACAGAAATGCACCCATGTATGTGCCCATGTCTAATCTGGGTCAGACATGCCCAACTGGGTGATTTTGCTGAATTTCATGATGACGGAGCTGCAAGCTGGCATTGCCCACCTTGAGGGGGAGCATCCTGTGAGATGGCATACGCTCCACTTGAGAAACCCTTGGGTTTCCAAAGAGATGACAGCAGCCAGAAACACTGCCTCCTGGAGAAATTAGGGGTCAATAACATTTTGGGAGAGAGGGAGGCTTGAATCTGAATTGCATCCCTGGGAGGTTTCAAGAAAGAAAAGGAGTATAAAGGCTGCTGTGAGTGGAGTTTCAACCCTGCAAAGGCAGCCCGAGGACCCGGGGCATGCAAAAGCACAAGGGGAGTTTGTAGCAAAGCAGCGGGAATAAAAAAGGTTCTTTGCAGGGGACAGTGCCCTCGGCTTGCTCGGCAAAAGACCTCACAGAGGGTGGGTGCTGGGGCCTTTTATCTGCACCTACGTTTGTAGTGATAAGGCTATGGTTCTTGAGAATACCCAAGATCAAGTGTGAAAATCAAAAGGCGGCTTTGTTTCACTTCCAGGGAAGAAGCAAATAAAATGGCCACCCTGCCGTAATGAGCAAGAATTACCAGCCTTAAACCAGGTACCTCCGACTCTCTGCTGTCACACAGCAAAGAAAAACCCGTGTTTGATATGTGTGTGGCTAGCGGGGGGGCAGAAGTCTCCTGTGTGAATTCGAAAAATCATTAGGAAAAAAAAAAAGGCAAAATCTTGTGTTAGGTTTAGAATAAACAATGTTTAGCTATATTTTGCAGTTTGTGTTATTTCCCGGCACAACCAGCTGCAGACTCATCAAACTGAATCATTTCAGAGCTGTGCTGAAGACTGATGCTTTATTTTTTATTGCCATCAGAATTTAAACAGAAACAACACATTTACTTCTCTTTTTACTTTTCTCATAATTTTTTAATGTGAATAATGGAATTGCAGAGTCACAGAATAATTTCAGTGGGAAAGAACGTAAGGCAGGGCCAGCTCCAAAGTTAGACCAGGTCCTCAGGCCTTCAGTTCTGAGTTTCTCCAGGGATGGAGATGCCACCTCCTCTCTGGGCAACCTGTGCCAGTGTCTGACCACCCTCGTGGTGAAATATTTCCTGTATATCAAACCATAATTTCCCTTGTTGCAACTTGTGACCGTTGCCCTGGTCATTTCAGTGTGCACCTCTGGGAAGAGCCTGCCTCTGTCTTCCCTGTAACCACCTTTAGGCAATGGACAACAGCAGGAGATCCCCCAGTAGACAGCTTTAGGACCACCCCCCAGACTCCCTCCTCCCAGTATGTCCATGTCTGTCTTATACTGGGGAGCACAAGACTGGACACAGCACCCGAGATGCAGCCTCATGGGTACCAAGTAGAGGGGAATTACCATTTCCCTCAGCGTGCTCTTGCTGATGTGGCCCCACGGGTGGCCAGCCCTCACCCTCCCCTTAGCAGAGCTCTAAACAAGCAATGATGTGTTAGTCACAGAGTTTGGAGGGAAAATGCCATCACTGATAGAGTTCCTTAACTATTTGACTTCTCAAGAAGCCTAAAATCTGCATTTGCTTAGAATAAGACTCAGAGGATGACTTGAGAAATGAGAAAGAAGGAAGGGGACATAATCTAGTAAAGATATTCAGCCTCAGTGAATGGAATGGACAAATATTCATTGGAGGTATTAAACAAGTTTAGTTCCCATTCAAGTCGAGGATCTCCTAAGGCTTAAGTGGAAAAAACTAGTCCAGCCATCAGGACGGGCAATGTTAGACCCATATGCTTTTACCCCGAAGTCCAGGCTGCTGCCCCTGGAGCACCAGAGGTCCCAGCCTAGGAGGTGGTGAAGCTCATGTGCCTTCCCTTCCCTTCCTGCCCCTCAAAGAATTACCAACCCACAGAAAGCAGGGTCAGCCTCCAGTTCTGCAGGCTCTTCAAATCCCAAAACATCTCAGCGCATGCAGGAAACCTCCACCTGACTCCTGGGCTCTTTGCATTCCCGTCACTGCCTACTAGTGCTTATGGCACAAAGTCTTGGGCTGCATCGGTCTTCCCAACAACTCCTCCCTGCAAAAACCTCTCTCCTTCTTGTGCTGTCTCTTAGTTTTAATCTGTGCCCCAAACATATTTTACCAATGAGGCTTTCAAACCACGTATGACACTGTGGCCAGCCGGTGGTGGTAGGGCTGCCGCATACACAAGTTCATGGCACACAGCGGAGTCTGTCCTGGGACCCCCAGCATCCCGAGAAGGACAGACAGGGGAGGAGATGGGGGTCATCCCCTGCCCAGGGAGACATGATGCTGCTGGGAACAGTAGTTTCTTGGAGAGCTTCCCCCATGCTTAACCCCGCATTTTGGGAGCTAAAAGCCCTTTAAGGACTCCCTCCTCTTGCTTCAAACTACTCCATTGCCATCACCTTTGCTGCTCTGACACTGCTAGAAACCTGGCTGGGATAGAGTAGCCATGGCTTGTGCTGGCTGGGGAGGACAGAGCCTTTACAAGCGGTTGGTGGATATCACGACCAGCCAGTTCACAAACACACCCCGTTTTTGTCCTTTGCTTCTTCCTCAAGCTACAGCAAACCCATGCCCACTGACGTGGCTTCTTGCTGATGGCTGGTTGCCCATGCACACTGCTCTCCCATCACAGCTTGGACCAAAACTGTGGAGAGGGAGGCAGGGAAGGTCGGGCACATTTTGGTACCTGCTTGGTTACAGGAAAGCATGAATATGGCGAAGCCTGCACCTCATGTCACCACTTTCCCTTCCTCACCGGATCCCTCACATCACCCCAAAGCTGGTGCACGCTCTCCGGCGCTGCTCTTTAGGTCGCTTGAAAGCCTTCTGACCACATGTGCTCTTTCACCTAATGGGGGATGTGGCTGCCTGCCTGTCATGTGCTGTGCGCTGCACATCGTGACTCGTGCCTGACTGCCCTCTGGTAAAGGCATCAAAATGCCTCGGGGGGGAGGTTCTGTGCTGGCCCTCTAATTCCCGTGCCTCGCTCTCGGGGCGGCCGGACAGATTCCCAGCGCTGTTTGCAGGCTGCTGGTTTGAGGTGGATGCTGTTAAGAGGGTGTCTGGATGTACCGGTGTCATTGCTGAACTGCGTACGGTTGCCATAGAAATCTAGGACATGTAAATCTGACTGATCATCATCTTTTTCCCACCCTTTCTTTCTTTTTGCAGTAAGTAAAGGCAACTGCAGAGCTAGACCTGAGGAGCTGGACTGGGAAATCTTGGCTGTCAAGAGGTGGTTTCAGATGTTGATGCTGCAAATAGCCATGTCTGTGCTGACAGACCAGGGTAATGCTGAGGGAACAGACCTGCTCCAGAGTGGGTGATGGACAGAAGCTGGAGAAGGCTTCTGCTCAGCTGGGACCTTATACTGCTGCTGGCGGCACAAGGTAGAAGTGAGATCAGACTCCGGTTTTGCTATGTGCCATCTCTCCACCCCCAAAATACGTCTTTCCTAATTAATGATCCATCTTAGTGTTCACAAAGCTCTGCCAGATATTTCACAGTAAATACTGTTTGCACTTTATAGCGTGCTATGATGTGATATTTAAGTACATAAATTTGATTTCCTCCTGTAGATAAAAGCAATATAAGACCTCATTCACCTTCAGAAATAGCAGCTGCTTGGCTCATCGTCCATGCCCCAGTGCTGCTGATTTTTAAGCAATCTTGCTAGTGTTACTCTCGCTGCAGTTGTGTTTATAACATGCCTGCTCCTTTTGCTTTGAAAGAGCAAGATCAGGGCACAAATAATTATGCAGCAAAGAAACAACTGTTCAAACATGTTACCAAAGACCATAACAGAAGCGTTTAAGAAAGTTGAAGTGTTAAGAGCTTAAAGAAACGAGGCTTCCTGCCACCGCCAGAATTATCTCCCTCTTTGGTTGCATGATGTCCTCCCAAAATGGAGCCCCTGACCAAACCTGGTGGTTGTCGCAATGTGAGCCGCAGCCGAAACATCCAAGCAGAGGAAGCCTTTTTCCTTTCTGAAAACTTTGTTTTTTCTCCCACAAGCCCAGAAGCCACCCTCTGCTCAGCTTGGGGAGTCCTCCCCCATGTGAGTGCTGCCGTTAATGTCAGAGGAAATGAGTTACATGCCCAGCAGCATGGGAAAGCCTTGCACAACCAGGCCTAAATATAAACCGGACCTGAAAGATAAAGTCTCCAGTAAATATAATTGCGATAGCTCGCGGGCCCAGCCAGCTCGTGTTAATGTCAGGGGGGTGCTGGTTGCCTGGCCATCTCCTGGCTTCCCCTCAAATCAAACAGCATCATCCTTGAACTTCAGCCCATGGCTGAAAACTAGGGTTTTTTTCTGAATTAAAAGCATTCTTAAGATAGCCCTTATTAATTGGTGTTTTAAAAGTGCCATGGAGTAAGATGATGAGCAGCATGGTTCCTCCTCGTACTTTACAGCCAGGACTGTCTTCTTCCCTGCGTAGTGGTCAGGGCTTTCATTGCTGCAGCCCCCTGCGCCGGCCAGCCTGATGTCTCCAGCTGGTGGGGTGCTCGTGGGCATCAGGGCTCGCACCCATGTCACGTATGCCCAGCGTGCTGGGGAGGTGGGGCCTCATCAGAGGGCGGAAATTTGGGTAATTACCTTCCTGAGAGCCAGATTTCCAGAGCGTATAATTGAGCTCGAGTTAAATTGCTCATCAACAGGTAATCAGACGGTCCACTTCATTTGCTAAGAGTCATAGCTGACGCTTTCCTGCTCCTGTGTTTTGTTCTTAGACACGTTGCAGAATTTAAGGTCAAGGTGGGGAGCAATGATCAGTCCATCCCGCATGCCAAAGCCTAGCTTCAAACTCCAGCCTCATAATACCTTGAAATGGCTTTGGGTTGGAGGGTTCAAGTACACACCATGGGTAAGATCGCTCTGGCACACCCTTTTTCTGACACTCCTCTGGTAGGAGACATTTCTTCCCAGAGGGCTTTCTGGGCAATTGGTCATTTTTGCAATACACTGAAATGTCTGCAGCGATGATGCTCTTGCGTGGCCCTCGAAAGGTATAAACCTATGTCAGTAACAGCTGGATCTGATCCTGTGGGATCTGGGGACCCTGGGGACCCTGGACCTCTAAGGACGTGCTGATGCTCTGACCTGCTGCTGGTGACTCCAAATGCTCCACACCTTGTGAGACACAGGCAGCCAGCCACGCTCTTAAAAAAAAACCCCACAAACCCAAACATTAAAACAACGCATCAGCTTGTGGCCTGAGTTTCATAGGATATATGGGACCTTTTGCACTGGTTTCAGGGAGAGAAAGATCACCCTGCAGGGTGGCGGTTTGCAGGAAAAGCAGCGTGGCTTGCCTGCGCATCCAGGCAGAGTTTCAAAGGCAATGGAGATCAAAGGGCACGGCTTCAGACAAAGCCACGGCACCGCGTGCTAGGCACGTTAATAATTTAGAAACAGTCAAATGTAAGAATAGTCAAATCCAGGCGCTGAAGCAGTCACAGGGTTTTCGAGGTGAGTGCAGCCCAAGGCAGAAGCCGGGCATCGGTGCAGGGCTCTCGCTGCCTGGCTTTCCCCGCTCGCCAAGGGAGCTGATGGACGGTCCTCCCTCTCCGGAGGGCTTGGAAGCATGACGTGTACGGGTGAGCACGTCTTTGGGAATAAAAAACTCTGATTTTTGCTGGGTGTGTGTGCAGAGCCTTTGGAAATTCCTGAGTGCATAGACTCTGGCCCGCTGCCATTCACTTCGTGCACGTGTGTGACCTGACCGTGTGTGACCTGAGCATGCCCAGCTGACAGAAAGCGTTTTTTGGGTGATGGTTTAAAGATTGTTAATAAGTGTTATTAGGGGGATGAAATGTTTCTTAGTAAATAAAGGATTTTTAATCAAGATTTAATTGTCATGTGCCGCAGATCTTCCTTACACTGAAAATAATGAATTTCAGTGTGAATTGTATTCTTAGGTGACTAATGGGACACTGGAAAACTCACTTGGTGATTTTTAGGGATGAGAGAGAGACGGTGTAAACAAAGAGCCTGCCAGAAAAGTGCTTGTAATCATTCAGCTCTGGCTGCAGGAAGAGATGAAAATGGGAGTCTAAAAGAAGCTCCTTTATAAACCCATCTGACAATATTAAGGTATGAATTTTAGAGGCAGCCCACATAATGGCTTCAAGTTTCAAGTCACATGTATGATCCATTTTTAATGGTACTATTTTTGCTGTGGTGCTTCTGACAAATGGTCAGAGAAACGTCAGTCTTGACAGCCCATAAAATTAGCAAAATCCCCCTAATAAAGCTAAAAGCAGGAGCCACTTTTTGAAGCCGCAGGGGCCCTGGGTATGCAGCATGGCTCAGGCTCCCCAGTGCTGCGGGGTCGGCTCTCCCTGCCACAGGAGACCGTCTCCAGGTCCTCGTGCCACAGCCCTTGCGCTGGGTGTGCACATCCACAGCTTCTCTGGGCAACCTGTCCCAGTGTCTCACCACCCTCACAGTAAAGAATTTCTGCCTTATGTCCAATATAAATCTACCCTTTTTCAGTTTAAAACCATTGCCCCTTGTCCAGTCACTACAGGCCCTGGTTTCTCTGTCTTTCTTCTAAGCCCCCTTTAACTACTGAAAGGCTGCAATAAGGTGTCCCCGGAGCCTTCTCTTCTCCAGGCTGAACAACCCCAACTCTCTCAGCCTGTCTTCATAAGAGAGGTGCTCCAGCCCTCGGATCATCTTCTTGGTCTTCCTCTGGACCTGCTCCAACAGGCCCATGTCTTTCCTGTGCTGAGGGCTCCAAAGCTGGACACAGTACTCCTGGTGGGATCTCACGAGAGCGAAGTAGAGGGGCAGAATCACCTCCCTTGACTTGCTGGCCACGCTTCTTTTGATGCAGCCCAGGATGCAGTTGGCTTTCTGGGCTGTGAGTGCACATTGCTGGGTCATGTTGAGCTTCTCATCAACCAACACCCCCAAGTCCTTCTCAGGGCTGCTGTCAGCCCCTTCATTCCACAGCCTGTACTGGGTATTGCCCTGACCCAAGTGCAGGACCTCGCACTTGGTCTTGTTGAACTTCATGAGGTTCACACAGGCCCACTCCTCGACCTTGTCCCGGTCCTTCTGGATGGCACCTCTTCCTTCTAGAGTATCAGCTGCACCACTCAGCTTGGTGTCATCTGCAAACTTGCTGAGGGTGCACTCGATCCCACTGCCTATGTCATTGATGCAGATATCAAATAGTATTGGTCCCAGTACAGACCCCTGAGGGACACCACTTGTTTCCATTTGGACATTCAGCCATTGACTATAACCCTTTGGATGTGGCCATCCATCCAATTTGTTATCCATCTAACAGTCCATCCATGAAACCCATATCTCTTCAATTTAGCAGCAAAAATGTTGTGGGGGACCATATCAAAGGCCGTACAGAAGTCCAGGTAGATAGCATCAGTAGCTTTCCCCTTGCCCACTGATGCAGTGAATCCATCATGGGAGGCCACTAGATTAGTCAGGCATGATTTGCCCTTGGTGAAGCCGCAGAGGATATCTGTGCCTGCGGTTTACAGCCAGCACTTTTTGGGTGAGGGCTTCCCTTAGCTGCAGCAGGGCAGGATGCATGATGCCTGGGGGTGAGCTGTGGAAGAGTCCCAGAGCTGGTGGATTGTGAGGCAGTGGATGTTGCAGCTTCCTGCTGCAACTGGCTACTCCAGGTCACACAGAGGTCCATCATGGTCTCTCTGGCCCCGAGCTGGGGCTTGCTTTGCCCATGCAGACTTGCGACCCTGTGGCTGCTATTTTTTCTGCCCAAGCATCGAGAAGACACCAGCATTTACAAAATAACCCTGCCGTAGCTGCAAGGCATGCACAGTGGAAATGTGCCATCAGTCCTGGGCTGAGCCCCAGGGGCCGGTAGCCTGCACAGGGCTCTGTGCATTGCCGTGCTGGGCACAGGATCAGCCGCCATGGAGGCACCTTGCAGGCCAGGTGATGGATGGAAGTGCTTACTCAGCACGTAATCTTGATGGGCTTATTAGTTTAGGAGTTCCTTAAGGTACCTGCCTACACCCACACCTACTCATATATATATACATACTTATATATATACACACATACTTATATAGATCTCAAATCCAAAGTTGAAGTGCTTTGACTTTTAAAAACTTTAAAGGATTTAAAGACTCCTACTAGGAGCGATGCTGATGTGGGAGAAGAGAGAAAATAAAGGTTTGCCCTGGTTGGGGAAGCAAAAATGCAAAAGGGCTGTCGTGGAGAAGCCTGGTGTCAGCTTCTTGTCCTTTCCCAGGCTTTTTGTCTGCACACAAATCATGGTCTGTGTCTGTGAAATGGGGGCACTCAGCATCTTTGGCGCTGCAGTCCCCAATGTCCTCTGCTCACGGGCTGCCCCTCGGCACACAGCACAGTGGCAGTCCTGCCGCCTCATGCTACTGCAATAAAGACAACACGAAATAACAGAAAATGAAGCTTGGGTCAATAGCTACTGATTGGAACCGAATGGAAAGGAAGCAAATTCAGAGAGGGCTGATATGAGGTAATATAACCAAGAGCTGACACTTCAGGGAGTACTCACCAGGGAACGTGGGTTTTTTCCTTTCTTCTTTTCTTTTTCTCTGCATCTTTTTTATTGATCTGTGAGAGGAGAAAGTTCTGTGGCTGCGACATCTGAGAGCTGGTGGTATCTCGCGCCTTTATCTTCAGCCCCTGTGTGCGTAATTGTTTCTGGCTTCCTCTGTACTGCGTCTTGGGCTTTCTCTGGGAGGCCTTTCAGCTGTCTGAAATTAAAGGTTCCTCTTCACCAGCCCCTCACCTGAGCCCCTTTCTGCCATTACTGACCAGCATTTTTCTCTGCATCCTGAAACAATTCAGTATTTCCATCAGAGGTCAGGTGTTTCAGCTGGAAAAAGCCATCAGTGGTGAAGCCGCGCACCTCTCCCTTCGGCCCCAGCCCTCCTCCCCCTCACCCAGCACACGGCAGGCTGCTTCCATTCCCACGTCCTCCTCCCGTGCGAGGAGCTGGAGCGATGCTGCAGCCCTGCATTTCCCTCATTTCAATGGTGCTTTAGAGACAGGAAAACAGCTCAGCCCTGCTTATATTTTCATTTTTCTGAGGAAGTGAGTGGGTGTTTCTGTATCAGTATCTGTGTGCTCAGAGCCAAAGGAAGGGAAAGTGTTACCCTGCTCCTCCCACCTTCTCCCCTCCTCTTGGACCCTCTGTGTCCGGCTGGTGTGGACCCGCGACAGATGGCTGCTCAGTTTGCATCAGCGTTCAAGCCCAGAGACACTGGCATTTCCCAGGCAGACTGGTAACCGGATGCAGAGAGTAGCTCTGGCACATCTCCGTGTTTAAATGAACTTCCCCTAATTAGAGAAATTGCCTGCGATGACACTTCAGACAGAGCCTCCCTGGAATTATATTGGTAAACTTCTCGCGCACCACGTTACAAATCAAGCCACAAGGTCGGTGTGAGGCAATGCTGGTCCCCGAGCCCCTTCCTGCTCCCACCTCTGCTGCGGTGGACACGTCGGTGCCCGGGGTTTACACCCGTTTGTCCCCTCTTTTCTCACCAGATGATGCTCATCTTTTTGTCTGGAGATGTGCAGGTTCTTCTTCCTCCACCTCTCAATGGTTACCCTAATGCCACCAAAAACATGACCCCACATCTAAACTTTTATTATCCCCCAATCCCTGCTCAAATCGCACTAGAAATCTCTACCAGGCCAACTCATGATGAACGTTTCCCTACCTCCCTTTGCTAAACATGCATGATTTTTAGGAGACCTTACGAAAGAACAACTTAAGGGGGTTGTGTGTGTATATATTATATTGCCACATTTTTGCTCAAAACTGACCCTTCTGGGATATGGCGAAGACTGTGTTCTCTGAGACAAATTAAGTCTGGAAAAAAAAGAAAGAAAACCAACCAAATTAAGCTTGTTAAGTTTTACAGTAAACCGCTGCAATTCTGAGGCATGACATAAAAGCTGGGGTTTTCAAAGGGCCCTGAGGGAAGCAGACCTGGGGCTGACGCTGAATTTAATTTGCTCTGTGCCGAAGGAGACAGCTTTGGAGAAATGCCTGTACGCATACTGATCCCTCAAATAGACGTTTTACCAGGTTTGGCGAAAATTATGTGCTCCAGAGCAAGCAGGGAGTCCTCGTGCTGGATGGAGAGCAGCATCCAGAGAAGGGCTCCCTCCACCCTGGTGCATGGTGGGGACTCCATAAGCACCACGGCTTATCTTTTAATAGAGATACTACTTTTTCTCAAGAGATATAATGGGAATTTTCTCAGTGTACACAGACAAGAGAAAACGTTTTTCAGAACAGAAAAAAAAAACAAACCAACCCTCCACAAATGGCAGATGAAATCTATGTAAGAACAGGAAATGAATTTTCTATTAATAATCCTTAAGCTTAAGAAACTCCTCAGAGTCAGAGGGTGAGAATGCTGCCCAGCTCTGACATCTGCCCTCCAAAGCGCTTTTTATTTCATGTCATTTTTTAATTGAATGGATTTCTCTTTTTCAGTTCTTTGAATTGCGGGTGATGCGCTGGACAGAATAAAGAAGCACTGAGCCAAAATGAGCTGGAATTGAAAGAGAACTGAGGGAAAAGCAGAGCTTTCCCGGTTTGAGAATATTGGTTTTTAATGTGGGAAGAGGCAAACCAAACAGGCGGAGTTCCCTCCAAAGGAAAAAAACACCAAAACCTAATTCAAGTCCTGGCTTCAAAGCCTGATTCCTTATCTAAGCGGCAGGATTTGTCATCACAAGTGCAGTCGCACAGACAGTAATAGAGTAATAAGAGTGAAATTGTATTTAGTGCTTTTAATACAATGTTGTCAATCTGAATTATTTCATCTTGAATTCCAGTGTCAGGGGCTTTTGTTGGTGACCAAGACGCTGCAGTCCTGCAGCTTCAGCAGCATTGCAACTTTTTGTTCCAGCTACCTCTCTCCTAGACGTGGGGGAAGAAAGCTTGAAACCCCAAGCCCTGAAGATCAGGCTCCAAAAAGGTTATGCAAGATGTCTAACTGCTGTGGTTTTAAACCCTCAGTCTTTACAAGCAGGATGAAGGTTTTGGGGACAACCAGGTGAGCATCTGAGGCTGGCCAGCAACAGACATGAAACGGCACCCAGGGAAGATGAAACATCTTTATTCACCAGGGGAGGTGAAGCATCTTCATTCATCAGTTAGAAAATTCATCTCATTAGTCAGTCATCAGTCATTCATCTCATTAGAAAGGCAGGTTGTCACAACGTGTTGGAGCTCAGAAGGTCCCTGTGCCTCTCAGTGAACCTGGGCCGGCTCTGAGTTTTGCTGTGCCTCCACACAGATCCCTTGCCCAGAGGCCAGCTGAGCATCTCAGTTTCACTCTGACTTTTGGCTTCACGGTTTCAGGAAAACACTGAGATCATGCACTGTAACCAAAAAGCAAAATAAAGACAGTGCCACGTACATGATTTTTTTCAAATAGCAGGATTTTATATCAACTTCATGATGGGAAGGAAATGGCCAGATGGTTGGCAGTCTTGCCTTTACCCAGATTTGTCCCAAAAGCAGGATGACATGAATGTGCTGGAGGGGTCTCTAAAGCCTGGGGATAAGGTTTTGCCTCCATGCAGGAAGGGAAGGAGGAGGGTGTCTGTCCTGCCTCTATTCTTGCATCTCCACTGCCATCCAGATGCTGTTTTGGGGGCTGTGTACCGACAATAGTGTCTCTCCCGGGTAGTGGTGTTTCTCCACAACCAGGCAAGGCTTGCGAGCTGTCATGCAAGGTCCTTGTCTCCCCCCCGCGAGTATATTTGCCTGGGTTTGCTTTGTGATTGGATCTTTGATTGGTGGCAGAACTTAATTTCATTCTAAATTTGCCGGGAAATTAATCCAGTTCCTCTGAGCGCCAGCTATTTGCGAAGAAATAACGACGTCCTGGGTTAGAGTAACTCTGGGGGCAGCGATTAGATCACCAGCCCTCCCTCTTGCTTTGCACAACACACGATGAACACGGCATTATAATGTCAATATACTCGGTACACTTTTCAAACCCACTGAGTAAACACGCGCCGAGAGCGCGCTGCAGATAGGCTCGCTTGCCAAGGGCTGTTGCCTCTTTCCTTAGCTGTGTTTAGTGAGTACATGGTTTTGTTTAAACAGGAAAACACATTAAGAGGCACTTCATCTTCGAGTGCTCCTGTCTACGCTGCCTGCATCCCTGGCTAGGGTGTTTAATACACATTAAGCGCAACATGCTCGTGGGACCCACTGATTAAAATACCGGCAGACCAACAGCGCCCCGCTGGAATAATCCGGGTGGCTACTTAACTAAGAAAAGGACAGTTATGTTCATTTTTTTATCATGTTTCTTTTTCCTTAGGTTTCATGTTCACTGTCCGATAGTCTGTATGCTTCCCATAGAAGCCTCCAGTGGCCACAGCACCTGGGTTAAGATCCACAGTCGTGATTTTCAAGCGTGACTTCTGGGGTTGAGGTTGGGTTCCTTTAGCTTGCACCATGTGAAAGCTGACTTCAGCCTCAGAGGAACACCTGGGTTTCTCGTGTGGCCAGGATCAGTGTCTCATCGGTGAGCTGATGGTCTCCCCATGCCCCTTTTTCTGTGCTGACCGTGGACGGACACGGGCTGGCTTACGGAGGAGGGATGATGCTGCATGAGGTGAATCCCAGCTGAGGTTGCTCTATTTTCAGATGCTCAAGTTGAGAGGGGTCAAGGTGCCTGGCCTTTGTGGGAGCACTCAGCGCCAAATCTGGTGCCCTTGAAGTGTGTTGAGTTGAGCAAAGACGCTCATCAGTGGGCCAGGCCCTCATCCTGATTAAATTTATAGTGGAAATCTAGTTTTATTCTCTTCTGCCCAATGGGGTAATACAGATTTACAGCAGTGCAGGGCCTGCCCAAACGTGAAAATCTAGATGCAGCTATTCCAGAAGAATTACACCAAAACTAGTTCTTGACTATTACTCCGAAACAAAAACCACGTTCCTCCACGATGTCCTGAAACAGATACTTTGGCTGAAGGTAAGAAGCTGTCTCCTTACCTTACTGAATTTGAGTCCCCAGACTCATGAATTTGAGTCCACAGCCCCACAAACATCATGGTTTGCAAAGATGACAGCAGAGCTGCTTTCTTTGGCCTGTGAGCAAGTCCTGGGAAGGGTTTTGTCTGCTCCACCTTCATCCCCAGAAGACCCCATGCCCGGGGCCCAGTGATCACTGGTGGTCCTGGACTCATTTGGCACTAAGTGAAATCCTTCCAAGAGCTTCCACTGTGAAAGGTACGGAGAGGGTCTTGCACAATTCCCTCTGAATTCAGCTACTGGGGATGAGACACAGATCTTATCTGTAAAAAAAAAAAAAAA
>VYZM01019812.1:194635-222155 GCA_013398915.1 Dromas ardeola
AAAAAGAAAACAAAAAGAAGAAAAGAAAACACAGCCAGTGATTCTTTCTAACCTCCCTTTCCTTTCTTCTCATGAGCGTATTCTGGGATAATTCTCTCAAACAATCAGATTTTCCCATCTCCATCTGATGCTCTTCCACTCAGCCAAAGACACTTCTCAGACGCAATCATGTTTTTTTCTAGTAATAAAAAAAGAAATAATAAAAAAAAAATCCCTGTAATACCAAAGGGAAGTTATTTGGTTATTTTACCTCCTTCTCATTAGATGAGGTTGTCAAAGTGGGTTTCCATTAGATGCGCCGTATCCAGCGCTAAAGTTAACAACAGCTTTTGTTGGTCCCGTAGCTTCCTCCCAGCAGTCTGGATTGCAGGTGCCAGAGATCCCCTCCCTCAGTCCAAGATTGATCTGGTTCCTCGTGGGACATCAGGGACACAGAGATTTAAGAGACTTGCCAGAAACCTAAGTTGTGCCTCAACACTTTCTCCAAATGATCACAACACACAAGGCAAATTGAACTAAAGTAGGGGGAGAAAAGGGTGCCTTACCTAGAGATAAGCATGCCCATATCTATACCAAAATAAAATTATTGGAATAACTTAACAGAGTTTATCCTGGAGAAGATGTAGAACAATTTGCTGGGTACATTTCCAAGAGGAGAGACAAATCAGGCCAACAAAATCCATCTTCACGTATTTTTAGGAGAAGTGTAGGGAAAGACTTCAGAAATGAGGAAGGATCTATTTGCTTGTCCTGGAAAGACAAATATTTTGGGGTTAGTAGCTGTGGTTGTCAGCACCTCACCTGAAAGACTGCACAGGGGCCCATTTGCCAATAATAATGATTGACTTATGGGATCAAGAGTCCCTGCCCATGAGAAAAGCAAGCAAGGAAGGTGATACTGTATGGCATCTCCCTGTATGCCTGCGCAGATCCAGGCAGTGCTCTAGTACTACACAAACACTGTTGTTAGTTACAAAAGCAAAATGCCCCACAAAGAACCAGTACTGGACGAACCAGTTGACCAAGGAAATGGAGACTGTTGTAAGGAGAAACTTGAAGTTTGTGGTGTACCCAAAGAAAAGCCAAAAGGATCTGTCCCTGCCCTCTGTAAATGCCTGAGAGAGGAGGAAAAGCTATTTAAGGTAAACACTGGCATCAGAAAAAAAAATATAACCTGTCCCCACAACTCAGGCTGCAGACGGAAGATCTCTCACCGTCAGAATGTGACGTCCTGTGAAGTCCCTGAGGTCCCCAGGGCAGTTGTGGAGGCTGGGAACTCTTCGGTGAGCTTCAGCCTGGAGCTGCTGGTACGTGGTGGTCGCTGCCGGGCAGGGGCTGGCGCGTTATCGCAGTGCTCCCTCCAATGAGGGAATTGTGGAGCAGAGCAACATCTGCTTACGGCACCAAACAACCAGCCATTGTCCTGGGGTTGGCAGCCCGCAGGGATCCCCGCAATAAGCTGCTAGCTGAAACCAGATCCTGGACACTGATGATGCCCACAGCGTCCATCAGACAATAACATCAATTGATCTCCTTATCATGGAGGGGAGAAAACCCAGAAGGACTGGGCATGGGAATTGCACCCCAATCACATCTCTACTTCATGACAGAAATGAGTCTTGTGGGTGAAAACAAGGTAGCACAGCCAGGGCTGGCCAGTTTGTGACACTGGAAGCCATACTGGTCTCATTAATGAGGAGGAACAAGTGGGGCCAGAGCCCAGAAGAAGCAGTGACCAGACACATTGCATCTGGCAAGCCCCAGTGAGTCGTGCAGCCCCTGAAGGAGCCGAGGCAGAAGGCAGAGAAACAGCAGCAGGTGATGCAGCAAGGGTTACCCCCAGAGACCACCCTGCGCCCCAGGGCAGCCTGGAGCCCTGGCTGGGGCTGGTGGCCACCTCCCAGTCAGCAGCCTCCCAAGGAGAGCAGCCCCCTGGCCACCCACAGGATCTTTCCTCTAACTAGTTTTGTACTGACAACTGGTATAAACAGGTCTGGTAGCCTGCAGTCAAATCCTGGCCTTAGGATTTCTGGTGCCCCAGATACAGCTGTCGGAGGAGACTGCAGTGACCCCGTTTATTCCCTGGTGAGCAGTAGCAAGAATGGTATGTCCACGTCAATTCAGCTATATCCATCTCTGCTGATAATTTTTCTCTCTGGAGGAATCTAAGTATTTGTTTCCCCTTCCCACTCATGAGGGTTGCTCGGAGCTGGGATAGTCTCACTGACATCCATGGAGTGATTGCTGGGTTAGAAAGAAAAGAGTCCCAGGGAGGCTGGCCACGCCAGGATTTTTCACATCCTCCAGCTGGTTTGCATGATGGGTTTGGGGTTTTTTCCTGACTGTATGGCAGTACTGGGGTTTGCTCAGGCCTTCCGGGGCTGCTCTGTCCTGCAGGGAGCATGGCAGCACCTGTGGGGAGACAGGCAGGGCTCTGCCAGGAAAGAACCCACCAAAGCTGTGGTAGCTTATCTGCTGGAGCCCACCAGGTACTGCCCAGGTGGAAGGAGCCTCCAGGTCCCAGGACAGCCAGTGCCTCCTCCACGTGCAGTACGTTATACCCCAGGGCCTGTGTTAGGCTGGGTAACACGTTGTACAGGGCACCAGCAGAGATGTTTCAGCAGGCCACAAAGTGTCCGATGCATTTTTTTGTGCATGTACAGCCCCAGAGTGATGGAGGCAGGATCATTTCTTCAGTCACAGTCAGAGTCCTGAGCAGGGATTGAACACATGTTAAAACAAGTGATGTAAAAGTCTTTATTTGCATCCACAGTGACTATACAGTACCACCAGCTATATTTATAAATTGATTCAAATACTCTGTTTTCTTTTAAATGAACTCAGAACTGTTCAGAAAATGTGAGCGACGAGGACAGCTAACATTAATTAAAAGGGAGTAAGAGTGCTTTCAGACATTCATTTAGACAAACTAAGGGGAGGATCACGAAGGAGAGAGTAACTGATAAAACACTGAGGAATTAAATAAGTGGGAACTAAATAATAACTGAGATCTGATTTTTTTCAACAACCAACTTTCCTCTAGCAGAGAAACATGGCCTGGCCTCCAAGACACGATGAAGTAGGTCATCAGGATTTGAGGGATTATGTTTCTGGAGCTCCTGAATTCAGAGTCATATTTTCCAGGTCTCTGATGCTGCGATGAGGAGATACTTGACAGAAAAAGCTGTAAAACATGAAACATTTCAAGGAGAGTGAGGTTATAAGGGGCTTGCCTTGCTCAGTTGGGTCTGGCAGATGTTGCAAAAGACGTTGCCACCAGTTTATTACTGGGACTGCAGCGGTCCTAGGCACCGTGTCAAATGCGTGGGGAGAGCCTGGAGGTTTTGAAATCTGAGCAGACCAACACAGAGGTGTGGGGACTTGCCGAGGGTCAGCGTGCAAGTTAGACGGGAACTTGGGCAATGAGCTCAGATCCTCTGGGCACCGCATGTTCCTGTCGCATGTACAGTTAGGCAGGGCTGCTTCAGGGCTTTTACATACTGTGGACCTTTTTGGCCTGGTTACTGCAGACGTAAGCTTCAACTTCTTCTAGCAGTGCCATGCTACCCGCCGGTACCCAAGCGGGAGGTTCTTCCTTTCACTTCTCCTTTCCCCCGGCTGCACACAGCCCTGGGGCAAACGGCCAAGAATGGCAAGTTCTTCTTTGCAGCTTCCTCAGCTGAGTTATGCAAGCAATTAAACGGTTTATGGCCCTCCCTCCTGCCCCCATTTTCTATCTTGTGACTTTATGCAGGGTATCTTTCCATCAAAGTTAATGGCCAGCTATATGGATAGTGGTCTCCAGAGCTGCTGACCTGCCCTCCTAGCTCCAGTGCTGCATATAATGTGCTGGGGTAGCCTGGCTGTCACCACGCTCCAGTCCTTAACACAGCTCTTTGCAGAAGTCACAGCCGAGATGCCGATGTCTCACGGGAAGCTGAAATGGCTGCCTTCACTGAGTGCCCAGGCCATGGCACGGCTGCCCTGGAGGAAGCTGTCTCTGCCGGACACATTCCCTCTCCCTCTTTTGAACAGCTATTTCAGCTGCCAGGCAGGAGCCCGTTGTCATTAATCAAAGCCATAACCATGAGAAAGGGCAGTAAGAAATTGTTTGAGTGTATTTTAAACCACAAGGTATTTTTTATGCTTCCTTTTGAGATCAGCCAGTCTCTGCCCAGGCACGAAGCATCTCCTTTCTCTTCCCTTTCCCCTGTGCCGCCCTGGTCCCGGGAGGGTGCTGCTAAGGGCAGGGCCAGGCACCCAGCTCCTGGGGCTCCAGGAGCTCAGGATACTCAGCTCCCACAACATCCTTGGGAGAATTAGCAGGGCGGTGGGACGGGGCAACCACTACCCTGCTGTGAGGGTTCAGGCACCCAGCACAGCGTGTGGGAGTCACTCAGTGGGTGCCAGCCCTCCGTCTCATGCTGCAGTCCGTGGTGGTGCCTCATGCTCCGGACACCCACCATTACGTGCAGGTGATTTACGACCCAGTGGGAGACCACAGTGGCACTGCGGCCACCGGCTGCATGTGGCCATCTCCTCCCCTTGCTCTGCCGACACCCTTTCTCCCTCCCTTCCTCCCTCCCTCTCATTCAGCTCTGGGGGGTTCAGCCCAAACCACTCCTTTAAGGTGAAGACTTCCAAGGAGTCTGGAAGAATGACCCAGGATTTTTTCAGCATCCTCCATAGATGAGGTCCCCTGTATAAACCTCTCGAGAATTCCTAGTCTTGCCGGAGGGCTGGCAGCTTGGCTACAGGAGGTTTTCTGTATGCACGTTACCATCTAATATTTCTTTTAGAACTGTTTTCTCTGGATAAGAAGCTGCAACACATTTACTGTGCCAGAGTGTGCCTCACCCCCCAGCCACAGCTCACAGTGCATCACACAGTCTTTGGTAAGACTCTAGGTGCTAAGGTGCATTGCAAACTGAACAGGGTCAAACCTTCCCTAACTCTGGAATTACTGTATTTGCCTCCCCAAGCTCAACTCTTCCACCTCCCCCCTGTTTTTAACAACATAGTCTGACCAAAGCATTTGGGAGAGAGGTGCAACCAAGCCCCCCGAGGGCAAGATGAGAGAGATCAGGCGGGCGTATGTTCAGTCCCAGCTCTGACCCTGAATCCGTGCGTGGGTTTGGGCAAGTCATCCACAGGTAAATGCAGATCATAGAATCATAGGATCATAGAATGGTTTGGGTTGAAAGGGACCTTGAAGATCACCTAATTCTAACCCCCCTGCCCTGGGCAGGGACACCTCCCACTAGACCAGGCTGCTCAAAGCCCCATCCAGCCTGGCTTTGAACACTTCCAGGGATGGGGCATCCACAGCTTCTCTGGGCAACCTGTTCCAGGGTCTCACCACCCTCACAGGAAAGAATCTCTTCCTAATATCTAATCTAAATCTGCCCTCTTCTAGTTTAAAACCGCTACCCCTCGTCCTATGGCTCCACTCCCCGATAAAGAGTCCCTCCCCATCCTTCCTGTAAGCCCCCTTTAGGTACTGGAAGGTACACAGGTACAGATGAGGTCCTAGGCAGCGCTGGCTGCCAAAATGATCTGGTGGCCAGAGGGTAGATTGTGCGGTTGCTGTGGTCTTTGGGGGTCTGGAGGAGAAGGTGCGCCCATCATGCCCACGGGACAGGAGGAGCCCCTGGCACAGACGTGCTGCCCACCTTCCCTTCCCAGCACGGCCGATGCAGCTGCACAGGAGGTTTACTGCATCTTGGGAGCATCTCAAAGGTGTTTCCCATCTGCTCGGACATGTCCTGTAGGGTGTGAGTGAGCCTGGAAGGGACTGCGTGGCTGTTGAAATTGCTGCCCTCTGCTAAGACAGGCAGACAAGAGGGAGGAGGAGAGGAGCCTGACGACACTGCTGAGCAGGCAGCAGGCCCGGTGGGGCAGGAGGATCATGACTTCCAGTCCCTGCTTCTGGGCTCGTTTCTGAGTTTATCTTCATATCATTCCTTGTGTGTTCCTGCATTGCCAGTGGGGAACTCAGCTGCTACGGATGTAAAGCCGTACGGTAGGGACTCACCGAGAGCCCGTGACAGAAGGAGAAATGGGAGACGGAGCTGACTGAGCAGACAGAGCCTCCTCCTGCCCAGCATTCCCCCTTTCCACCCCAAACCCAGCCACACAGCGTACCCTCTCACGCCTTGTGACCGCACGTGTAAGGACCGCTGTTCCCCAAAGGGTTCGTCATTCCCGCCGGGATGAGCCGGGACGCAGCCGGCGGCGCTTCGGCTCCCGCCCGCGCGTCCCGTTGGCTCAGCCCGACCCCCGGGACCCCCACCCGGGGGGCGGCTTAAAAATCATCCCAGTGAAAGCAAAGGCTGTGCAGGGAGGGGACCGGGCTTTCTGTCGCCAGCAGGTGGCATCGCCACTCGCACCGCCCTGCCCAGGGAAATCAAGAAAAACTTCTTCTTTTATATATATATATATATATATATTTATACATACCTTTTTTTTTAAGTGCAGGTGAGCCCAGAGCTGAAAAGCGCTTGATGGGTAAAATTATAAAATAAATTTATTAAATGTGATTTTCTCTGAAAGTTCTGTTCATGCAAAACCTAATGAAGGAATGCTGCCCCGTTTATTCCTGTAAAATAAAGGGCTGGGCGTGCAATATGCCAAGCATCCTTACATCCTCCTAACCCGAGGAGCTGAGGGTACTCGGTACCTTGGGTCATGCTCCAAGAGGACCCAGAAACACACCTCTTGTGCAGCATCTCCAAGGGCCTGTGAGGTGACAGAGGACCAGGCTGGATGCTGCTCACAGCCTGCTCGCCTGCCAGCTCCTGCATTTCGCCTTGCGCCGCACAAGCCCTGCCTGAGCAAAGCACTTCCCAGGGAAGACTGACTGTGCCTCCAAAAGCAAAGTCAGTGAGTCAGCAAAATACGGCTGACGAAGCACTTCCCCGTTAGATGCTGGACATCAAGAGTAAAGCATCGATGACCTTGCATTTATTAGGCAGAATTACTGACGTGGCTACAAGCTAGCAGACTTAAAGTACCAATTACTCTCTTTCAAATGCAACATCCTTACTAAGCTCAGGTGATAAAGATTTCAATTCCTCCCTTCCCACAGCGGGGCAGATTTGTCTGGGAGAAGCGTAAGCCAATAGACCCTGTCATCTCCATTTACATGCTTCTTCTACCACGTCAAAGGGTCAAGCATGTTATATTTTGCATATATCATTAATGATTAACTGTTTTCTGTAGAGGAACTAGTTTTTCTCTTGACTTGAAAAAAACCCCTTGAAAGATGAAATGGAAAACCAGCCTTGGGTTGGCTCCGATGGGTATTTATGACTACGGCATTGATGGCACAGAAGATTAGAAGGCATTTGGAATCTCAGGCATTTTTTTTTCTGCTGATCTGTTCCTGGTAGGCTTGGAAATGGTTAGAAAAGCATGAGAGAAAAAAGCCAGGCTTGTGGTTGGGGCCCATCATTTCCTGGTCTGGTTGCCAACTCTGTGTGACCTTGAACAGGTCAGTTGGAGAGGAAAGTGAGAAGGGAGTATCCATCACTCCTGTTTCTAGGCTTTTACAAGTTCAGGTCCAACTCTTGGAGATGACAAACCCTTAGTCAGGGTCATTCCCTGAGCTCTGGGGCCAGGCCCCACAAATACCCCAGCCTTCACTGAAGGTGGTTGTGTAGGTTCTTACAGCCAATGGAGGGTGAATTGTCCCACTGATTTTGGGATGGAATGAAGTGCTCTCTGGAAGAACCTACTAAAAAGAACATTTTAAAAGAGAGGTTCTTGCCTTGGCTTAGCTGGCTTGGCTTAGATTTTGAGATGGCTGAAGATGGCTAGCATGATTCCTAGCTTTAACCTCCTCAGGACACTGCCTTTGAATTCGGAAGAACTATCCCTTCTGCTGTCTTATTTCTTTGTATGTTAAGATATTCACAGAAAGGACCAACTCCTACAGTATAATATCAAGGACCTTGTTTCCACCTAGATGCCAGATCAAGGAGGTCCAGCCTGACCCAAGGGAGCTGGGGGAGTTCCTGACACCCATGCTCCGGGATCCCCCAGCACACTTGTGTGCCCACTCACGCACACACACGCAGAGCTCTCCAAACATCTCTGGCAGCTCTTGACTGCCTTGAAGCCTTTTGGTATGTACCTTGTGGGATCGCAAAGTTGGCCATCCCTGCTCCAGGCACTACAGATATGTGGGACTAGGTGATTGTATGACTGCTAGGAGAGCAGCTACACTGGCTTGTAGGCATCTACCTCAGCTGGATGAGATCAGATAGCTTATCCTTGACTCCTATCTTGGTGGCAAGGGTTGGGCAGTGTGTTCACCAGCAGCCCTGGAGCTTGCCGTGCCGGGGATGAGGGTGGCTGTGCAGGAGGCTGTCTGCCGTGCACAGCTCTGCCGTGGCTGTGAAAAACACCTCCCAACGGATATCAAAAAGACCACAGAAATAGCCCCCTCCCAAGAGGTCTCACCTCTCCGCAGCTCAGCTTTCACATCATAAGTATCCCCTGATGATAAAGGAAAATAAAACTAGCTCTGACCAAATTATTCCTTCAAACACCCTCTGGTCACTGGGGGAGAGACGGAAACATGAATACAGAGTCACAGATCAGTCAGTTGCTGCGCACAGAGACTGTATTGATGGACATGTTAAAAATATCTGGATGGCTGTAAGCCAGAAATCATTTTGTGTCTAAAAAGGGATTTCATTTCCTTTTCCTTTCTTTTGTTTTTGTTCCACTTTTTCTGAAGGACCCTTTCCGCAATTCACTACATCGGCGCTTTACACTTCAGTTGTTCTGAGGCAGAGAGGGTTTTTTTATCTGCTAAGGTGCTTACAGCAACATTTTTAATGGTACGATATGGACAGACTCACAGGTACGGTTCCGGTTCGCTGTTGCAGGGAACTGCATGGAGGAGGAGAAAACTCGGCACATCGCCTCTCTCTCCGGCTCTGCAGGGAGCTGGTCTGTCCTGGGGAAGAGCAAAGGGTTAAAAATCATATCATCCTAGAAAAGGTCAGGTTGGACGGAGCTTCTGGAGATTGCCTGGTGTGACTTTGCCTTGAAAACAGGGCCTTAGACTGGATTTTCCAACTCGCTAGGCACCGTGGTAGGCATCCACTGCACCCTCTCCCATTTTCCAACGTGTCTTTTGAACTGGGGCCACCAAAATTGAAACAGGTTCATGAACTGTGGAGAAGAATGCAAAAATCCCACCCGCTGCTCTGCTGGCTATGCCCTCTCTGGTCCAGCCCAGGAGAGGGCTTGCTTTTGCTGCTGCAGGGGCACACCGTTGACTCAAATTTGGGAAGCTGCTTTTCTGCGGCTCAGAGACATTCTGGGAGGCTGATTTCAGGGATACATACACAGTAATATGCACGGATCTGTTTGGGAGCAAACACATGCTGAATAATTGACATATACTGGATACAGCAGTACAGTATAATCTATACTGGATGTAACAGGAGTGTTGCAAAAGAAGCAGAGGAATATAAAGGCCTTTTGTCCAGGTGTATTTAAAATCATCATCCAATGAGTTAAGCCTTTCCTTCAAATATATTTCAGTATATAAATACAGTGTATTCCTCAAAATGGATATAATAATCGGAAAGCTTTTACCAAAGGTAATATAATTTCACATTGCAAAATTTCAATACATTGTGTGCAGAAGGCAGGTAGATCTTCTCTGGCGTGATGGTGGTCCTTTGTGAGACGTGACAGCTAACTCCCTAATTAATCTTCGAAATGTCAGAGCCTGCTGGAAGTAATTGGGCCTGACAGTTCAAGGGCTAATTAACTTCAAACCTTGCATTTTCTCTTGCTTCCTCCACAATTCTAGGTCACTTATTTACTTTCTTTTTACATGATTTTTAATGTTCAGGAGTGTGTCTGTTCATACCTGCTTTTCTGGACGTGAAGGTCAAGAATAAAGGTATTAAGTTGGGTGTGTTGCACCTCATGAATCCTTCTGGACTATCTTGACTTCACAGGAGAAGCAAGCTGCTGTAAGCTGAGGGCTGGTCCTTGGGGAGCAGCTCGCCACAGGAGATGCTGGCTGCAGCCTCCTGGGGCCTCCTCTTTGCTGGGAGGTATCATCAGTATCCGGGAGCAGGCGATGTTCCCAAGGCCAGGCGTCCTGCGGAGCGGAGCCAGTGTCATTCATCACCATCGCCATCCCAGCAAGGCAGCAGGGAGCAGTTTTATGGGCCCCAAAGTGTTGCGGTTTCACTGCTCAACTTCATGCGAGCAGCGTTAGGTGTGCTACGACCCGCTGTCTCGGCAAGGCTCCGCTGGCCCCCTGCATCAGGTCTCCTGGGGCTGGTGTCTCATTTGTCTTTCCCTCTCTGCAGTCTCATTTGACCCTTAGCTGAAAAAAGATGAAGGACTTTTGCAGTAGAGGCTCCAAATCGCATCCCCTGCTGCCTGTACCCACGTTGAATGACCTTGTGGCTATTACTAGAAATGCATGAAAAGCCTTTTCTCTGGTTGACAGGCTCAGCCTCTGGTCATGCACGGATATAGAGCACGTCTTTGTGTGAGCAGCATGTGCGTGGACTCCTGAGCTGACCCCTGCATCTCTTTGGTTTCCACACGGCCAGTTTACAAGGACAAGGGAGTCAAAGAGCTATTTGGGAGGCATTCCCCATAGGCACACCTGCACCAGGAGCTGCAGGGCTGCCTTCAGGCTCTCCAGCAGCAGAAGCCCAGCAGTGGGAGCAGAGTCCTGCACCAGCCCCTGACCTCTGCCAGCACTGAACAGGTACCTGCCAGGGCACAAGGACAGGGCAGCAGCATCCCTCCCCTACCTCCTGTTGCTGGCGATGGAAGTCATGAGTGCCGAAAGATTCCAGTCTCTTTCTGCCTCTGGCGTAGCTGTGCTGATTACATTTGCCCTTGGTGTAAGAGAGTATGAAGAATGGGAAAGAAAACCTATTAAATCACAAACTATTTTAGGGGAAGAGAAAGTTTCCATCTGAGCCCAACAAAGCTGCAATTGTGGGTGACTGAAGCTAAATCACGGCAGCAGCCATCTCCCATTCAGCCATTAGCTTCAGACACGCAGGTCTCATACCTGAGCAGAAGGATCATCTGCTCCAGAGAACAGGGGCTGGAAAAGCTGTTTCTGATTTCCTCCCTCTTTTTTTTAATCCTTATTTCCTCTCAGCTAGGGCTTTCTTACAGCTGCTGCGTAACCCTCTCCAGACAATATCTAATCTGTCTGTCACAGACGTATCAAGATGTCCCTTGAGTGTGGTACCTAGTGATGACTGACAACTGTCATTAAGCGCTATTCCTCACACGACAAGGCTTATTTCGTTAAAGGGATTGCATAGACTCAGCCTGCAATCTCGGAAGGGAAAAAAAAAACCAAACACCATATGTTCACACAGGATTTATATAATGTCTCCTTTTACAATCCCTATCAATTAGTACCCCAACAAAATGAAGAACATTTGATGATACTAACCATATATTTCATATATATTTTTGTTGGTTTGCTTTTAAGTGTTCTGTAAAAGAATTTGATCTTATTCAGGCTGTTTTCTTTGACTAAATGTTATCCAAGTTACTTCAAATTGTCTGAGCCAATGAAGTAGAGGTGAAACGTCAATGGAGAAGAGGTTTCTGAAAAGTTAATATCTTATGGTAAAGGGGTGGTGGTGGTGGAAAGCAAATATAATAAACCAGAGAGCAAATGGCAGCATGAATCCTTCCCATACAGACATTGCAATATTTCCTCTGCAGTTATGGCTTTTTTTGTTCACACTCTTCTAGGAAGGCCATATGAAAGCACTATTAGTTTCAGTTTTTCCTGGTCACCTTCCTATCCTGTGTTGAACGATGCCATGATGACAACAGTCCAACACCACCAACTGAAATCAGCTCCGCTATGAATTAAACTACTTATTCAAGTTAGAGAAGTCAGGGGTTTATCGGACACAGGAATCCAATGTCAGAAGCAATAAGTCTTTTGTTCGGGCTAGAAAGGTTCCAGAAGCATAAGGAAATCACCTCTGCCAGCTTCCCTTCCTCAGCATTGCAAACAGGGCACACAGTGACACGGCAGGAGCTGGTGATGCTGAAGGAAGGGGAATGACTTTGAGCGAAGAGCCCAGAGTTTCTTGCCTGTGTTTTCATGGGTGAAGCTTACATTTATCCTTGCCTCAGTCTGAACATCCTACACCCGCTCGCCCTGGCCCCCCTGCCCAGCTCTGGCAACCAGGACAGCCTGGAGCCTCCTTTGCGTGGGTAATGAAGCAACTCCACATTGGGTGCTCTCATGCAGCACCTCAGTACGTTGACGTTTTTCTGCCTCCTGACAGTATCCTTTGCCTCTATGCATAAGCTGTACCACACACAAAGATAAAAGTCAAGTGAGGACCATTTCTCTATGAAGATGTTGATACTGGGGCAGGATGCTCCTGGAGTAAAAAACTCATTTGTTTTCCTTAGTGAGGACCAGCTCTGACAAAGGCAGGGAGTTACTCCAAAACACATAGGTGCTTCCAGCACCTGAGATTACTGCCCTAGGAATTTTGTAGGCCTTTAGGATAATTTTCTTTCTGACTCTGTATGAAATACCAACCACATTAGACCAGGATTCACCTTTGGGTATAGCCCAATTCTTCTTCTGAAAGTGGTCATTTCTCCCCTCCCTGACACTGATGTATTGGGAGGAATTACAGGAAAGATGAGGGTATCTGGAGTCTGGGCTGCAGGTGTGAAGTAAGTCCATCCAGATACAGATAATTGTGCTTTGAGCTGGCTGTCAACAAGTCAAGCCAACTGGTGGTGTTTTCACTTGAAAGAACTTCACATGCTCTGGAAATGACCAGGGAGGAGAGCAGATACTTGCGCTCCCAACTCTAGCAAGCGTTGTGCCTGCAGGGATCTGTATCCGGGCACTGCTACTTTTTCTTTCTTCACTCTCCATCAAATAAGTGACTTTTGTTGCATCCACAAGCAGAGACAGATGATTTTCATTGCGCTTTAAAAGATGGAGAAGAGCTGCAGTGCAACAGTGTGTGGGACTGGTAATACTTACTCTGGCTACTGCTGCTTTCTCTGTTTTATAGAGCATCCCAACAGTGCGTAGGAATGGCAATGGACCTTCTGCTGCAGAGAGAGGAATGGTTTTGCAGGTGCTTCCATTTTGGCAAATGGAAATCCCAGCATCACCTGTAGTTCTGTGCACTCACTTTCTAGCAAGGGGCTCAGGCACCAGGCTTTTTCCTGACACCAACACATTTTTGTCCTTTCCCTCTCCTCCTGCAATCCAAGGACAAGCCTGAAGGTAACCAGAGAAGGCTTTCTCCTCTCCAAACGGGAAGGCATTCAGGGATGGTGCTGGGAGCCAAAGCCAGCGTGTGGCTTCTCTGGGCGTGAAATGTGGAGTTCAACATAGTGGAGAAAATCCTTGTGGGTTCCTGCGCCTGGGTCTCATGACAAAATTGAGTGATTACATTTTCTGCTTTGTGTGTGTTTAGATTTTTAAAAGGCATAAGCACTTCCTGGTTTCAAAGTGAGAAGCAGTAAATACACTGGTACCAGAAGTGGCTTTTGAGTGTTTCTTATTGTCTTTATTTTCGAGCAGAGCATTTTAGCTCCTGCATAAGGAGACACTGCCAGCTTTCTCTATACAGGATATGCAAGCAACCCGGGGCTCTGTGCTATTGCCTTTACCCTGACTTCACTGTGTATAGATGAGACCATCATTTCCATAATATACAAGTAAAAGCACATTGGTAGCACGGGCGTTTCCAGTGATTAACGCTGGAAAGGTTAGGCATGGATCCGTTGTTGAGATACCACTGTGCACTAGCAAGAATCGCTTTGCTACTGTGCACAAAGTGGTTTGTTGTTCTAAGAGCAGTAAAGTGTTTTGTTGTTCTAATTTTATGAAGGTTGTTTTATGCAGATGTACTGGCCAAAATCACTTGAGCACTCTGTTGTTCTCAGCCGGAGGCTCCTCACTGCTCAGCCTGCAGCTGGAGGGGCTATTTTTCTTGTTTTTTGCATATCAGCAGAGCAGGAATGCTCTGGCAGCCAGAATGCTATGGTACTGCATCTCAGCTGAGCGGCAACCACTTTTTAAAATCGATCTGGCATGACGTGAAGAGCTTGTTTTTTTTGGAAAAGGAACAATAAACTCTGTTGGGGGACGCAGAGCCACTCAGTTTGTCTTAAGATTAAAAATTTAATGTTGGGATTCTTATCACATAAATTTAGCTTATCAGGAGTCAGGCATCTAATCTAAGCTAGCCATGTTGGCTGCCTGTCTGGTCAGAGGAGAGATGGCTTGCCAAAATATGGTTCATCCCCCCCAAAGACCGCTGCCGGTGTAGATGGGATGACTTGCCCTCTACTCTTGCCTTTCTTTGTAGTTCATTTGAATCTTAAGGTAAACGCCAACCTTTCAGATGGCGGTGAGGGGATTCCACTTCTAAGTGTTCAAAGCCGCTGTAAAAGACCTCTCTGAGCTGAAGGACTGATATTTTCTCCATGAGACTATGCTGTTGGGGTGGGTTTTTTTGACCAGCACGCTTGCAACAAATGCCAAGCCTGTTAAGAAATAAATAGATGGGGTTTTCTTCTGGCTTGTTTTTTTTTTTTTTTTTTCAAATGTATGTCAGTATTTTTCAAGGGAGGTGTTTGATCTGAGACAGGCTCGTATGTCAGAAAAGGTTTGTACTGACCCCTCAGAAAACAGACTTCTGCTCCTTCCTCAGGGAAGAGAGGGTGGTCACAGAGCTGAGAGCAGGAGGGTAAAAGAACAGAGCTCTTGGCATCTCCTCTCCCATTTGCTAACAAAACAACCCTACCCAATACTTAATTTGGTAGATTAACAAAAGAAGCTATCCCTGCAGAGTTGGAAACAAGCTTCATTATGCCATGTCTTTAAAATTGCCAACAAGTCTCTACAGGACCTAATTTAATACATTCATTTGCTCACAAAAGTGCTTGAAGAACAACAAACCCATCCAGTACAAGGACAAAGAAACTCTATTCACACACTTTTTCAAGCTGAACCAATCATAAAAGTAACTGTATCCTTCTCTGCTTTATTTTGCACACAACAAGTGAGAGTACCCATAGCACTTCCCTGGGGCTCCAGAGTGCCCCTTGGACTCTTAACTAAAACACCCCAAATGCTCTTTGCTAGAAGACCCCACCAAACTTGCCAATTACTTCTACAACAACCCAAAACACCCAGAGGGCCAAGCACTAGGTAACAGCACTCACAGGCAGGGAATTTGGGGAAAAAGAAACAAGTGGCTTTACTCGCAAACACACACACACACACGCACACATACTTTTATAAATATATATTTTGATATATATATTTTTCTACGTTCACCGGTCTGATTGGTACTTTTCTTTGGCTTCTCCAAGAGCTGCTGTTCCCCAGTAAAAGGAAGTGGATGCTTGGACTCTCTCGGGAGGAATTATCTGATCAATAGCATCAATAATGACAAGAGCATCCATCACACATTGCTCCACCTTGCGCAAATTCCCTGACAGTAAGCCAAGGTCACAAGGAGGAAGGGACTGTCCCCATGGGATTTCTGACAGATCTGGTCACCTACTGTGTGAGAAAAATGCAAGGAGTGATTCAAAGCCCCTGTTTTCCACAGCTGCAAAGCCAGGACTCGGTCTGGAAATGAGAGGAAAAAAAGGGCTGCATGCAGAACTGCCACACTACGGACCTTACAAGCAGGAACCACGCTGAAACATCTAAGATAGACTTAAGCCAACCACTCGGGCTTGGCAAGTAGACGATACCACCTGAATAGCTCAGTGATCTCCTGAATTTAGTTGCGGCAGGAGGTGCTTCAAGCCTGACCTCCAAGGTCACAGTGTGCATGACCCAAGGGCTGCCTCATGGTCACAGGGGAGATGGTGTCTTCTAACCACCCTTGGACAGTGGAGGTCAGCCCCATGCCACAGCACGCACGGTATAGTCGGTATAGTCTTTCCCAGGAGAGGATGGATCCCCTCATAGTCTCAGCACAGGCCAACAAAATACTGCAGGCTGTGCTTAATTTCCACACATAAACAGACCAGGATTAGTGATGTTTTTGGGATTATGCATGCGCTAATTGCCAGAAGAAGGAAACAAAGAGTATGAGAATGGAGGCCGGTGATGAAGAGACAGATGTGCACCCTGCTAGCAGCTTAATGCAAACAAAATATTCAGAACAAGATTAAACACATGCTGCCCAAACTACTCAGCTACTTGTTCATAAACCTGTAAAACATCACATCAAATCCTGTTAAACTAATTGGAAAATATTTTTTTAAATGGGAAAACCACTCTCACCTTTTTCATTTTTCCTAATAATTTCTGAGTCTGTAGAGATCTTGTCTCTACCATCATTTTAAGTGCTTATTTATATTTGCTAGCATGTAAATCCATTTTAAGAAATCACCTGTCTTTAGATTACAGGGTTGAATGAAAGGCTTAAAGGCCGAAGAAATCAGCACAACCATTTATTTATCAACATTCCCTGATACAGCAATCCTGTGACGCATCATTTGGATGCTCATTACCGAGAAGGAATGGCTTTGCAGTCAGTGAAATGAAACTGAATCTAATGATGCATGCCAGCAGCAGCAGCAAAAAAAATTGCTTTGTGAAAGAATTTATAAGCAAACTGTTTAAATTATTTGTTTCCTCAAACCAGTACAGTATTCAGTGTTGCCCACCTTTCTTCCTTGTTGGTCTTGATATGAGTTGCTACAGGCTGTTGTTTACCGAAGGATTCAACTGCAGAAAGGGAAAAACAAGTGTGGAAAAGAAAAAAGCTTACCACGTTGCATGCAAAAATTCAAATTTTACAAAATATTGCCAATGGCTTAGAAAATACAGAAAATGCAATCATTGGTCTCAAGGGCTTTTGCGTAATTTCAGGAGGGCATGCACTGCTGTCATGGATCACCAGGCAAGGAAGTAACAGTTCGGTGCTGGTGAGACTACGGCAATTACAACTACCTGAGAGGAGGTTGTAGCGAGGTGGGGGTCGGTTTCTTCTCCCAAGTAACAGGCGACAGGACAAAAGGAAACAGCCTCAAGTTGCGCCAGGGGAGGTTTAGACTGGATGTTAGGAAAATTTTTTACACTGAAAGGGTTATTAAGCATTGGAAGAGGCTGCCCAGGGAAGTGGTTGAGGCACCATCCCTGGAGGTATTTAAAAGATGGGTAGATGTGGTGCTTAGGGACATGGTTTAGTGGTGGTTTTGTCAAAAGTTAAGTTGATGGTTGGACTAGATGATCTGAAAGGTCCCTTCCAACCTAGACGATTCTATGATTCTATGAAATACATGATGCTCAACTCTGTGCTCAGTTTTTATCTTTCAACTCTGCACCTGCATTAGTACCTGGGCAGTACATAAGAACAAAACTGAAACCGGACACAAGAATGGGCAGGGTGGTGTTGGTAAATGGCTGCATTTTAACGAGAATATATTGCCTTAGTCCCTGAGTTTATGAATTGCTTAGCTACACATTCCTCTTTATTGCTCTTCTCCATCCTACAGGCTGTGAGCTACTCTAACTTAATACTCTTGCATTTCCACGCTCACACTGTTTTTCTTATGTCTTTTTTAACCTGACTCATATTTGCAACACTCTAGGCTCGGATGTGATTAAGAGTCACCAGATGGTATTACTAGAGATGGTTTTGCTGATCTTATTTAAACTGACTTATTTAAGACCAGTTCCTTCCTGAAGAAATGTTTATGGCCAAGTGTGATACATTGCCAGTTGCATTTGTGGAGAGGCTGACGGGTAAAATCTATTTGGCCTAAATGAGGTTTTTTCTCAAGACTGATGTGTGGATTCTGCCTGTTGGGTACATCTATACAAGCAAGCAGCCAGGAGCGTTGTAAATCCAAAATCAATCTATGGAGAAGTTTGCCTATATTATTAAATTTGCTGGGATCCTAGAAAGAATTGTAAAAGTCTGATACTCTTGGGAGCTGGAAGAGTCAAAGCAGCATGAGAGCTCTGCTGGATCACTGACAGCCTACTGAAATGTGCTGCTTTGAAAATCAGTTCTTTATCAAAAGGTTTGCGGCATATATTGCCTGTGAAAGCTAAAATGGAAATGCATTTTTTGTTTCATCATGCTACACACAGTAATCAGGAATAGAACAATTCAGTGTGATGACAGTTTTCATTCCTTTTCTTTTAGGGGAAAAAAAATACTGAATAGCTTTTTGTTTTTCAGTACTTGCCTTGTTCCTCTCCCCTAATGTACAGCTTTTGCCCGCTTTTTCAACTGCCACTTATATACTTTGGAAAGCGCACGAAAATTAGTTTTTCATACAAAAGGGAAGAGGTGTTTCATAAATAAGGAAAAGCGGGAGCTCACTTTTACTGCAGTCATTTGTCACAGAAAGGGCAGGGAAAGTGAACAAGGTCTTTGTTTGGTGGCATTTTTAATACTCTTGAAAATACTCAGTAATATTCTGTGTAACCAGTCTCTGTTTAAGAACTACCTCTTGCTGCATTTACAAAGAAATCTGCAACAGTGAACTAGAAAGGATACACGTTACATGCCCTGTTAAAGCTATGAAGAGATCTAGACATGTTTTCTCCAAGCTTTCACATCCTCTTCTTGTTGTCTTTCAACAAGCCTTTAACAATCAGTTCCCTCACCGTGTCCTCAGTGTCCTATATAAGGATCCTTCTGGAAAAATGAAAGGTTTTCAGACCTGATGCAACTCTCACCTGGGCAGTGGGACTCTGCCCATATAGTTTAGTAGCAGCCAGGCTGTGCCCCGAGGACTTGTTGTGGCACACTCCAAAGCACGTGCTGTGATCACCAAGTAGCCTCATTTAGCAGAACAGCCAGCCCATTACCTTCTCACCCCTCTTGGGAGAGCGCGGAGGTGTTTCAAGTGATGCCATGATTGTAACGCTTCCAAAGTTACTTCATCGTTCATCAGTTTGAAAACTGAGTTAATTAAGTGACAATAGCAAGTTTTGTGCTGCAAAGGAAACAAAAGAAGAACATTTTCTTGCCTTGAGGTGATTATTATTTAAGCCTGGATCCTGCCAAAGTTTATGCACCTGCTTAAGTAGGTAACTAGTTCTGCCTGCTGTTAAGTAATTCATTCAGCCTATGACTCCAGCCACGGCTGTACTGCCTTCATGCTGAAGGTCTCGCATACATGTTTGCAGCACCCCTGGTGCTGGATCTCAGCACTCTGGAGTATGAACCATGCCAAGGTCTGGGTGGGTTGGTGCAGAACAGCCCTGAGCAACAAATCATGGTTAACTTTCCAGCTAAGCAGTGTCTGGAGCTGAAAACACCGTGTTGGTGGGGAGAAGTGGAAGAGATTGGAGAGAAATTCACCATGGCTATCTTCAGCAATATAAAAATTAAGCATTTAGTCTAAACTAATTGTGCAGGCTTTTTAATAGTCAATAGAGTGAAGTTAAGAGTCAAGTTGGTGGATGTACCTTGCTCCATTGATGACAGATGCAAGACAAGTAGCTTATCTAAGATATCCGATATTTTTAGAGGACTAAATTTAGATGAGTTGAATTCCACACTTAGCATCTGACAAAGGGAATCTGAAAATATGGCATAAGATTTTGTACATTGACAAACATTGACACTATTGCTCCTCATTCATTTGTTGTGCCCACAGCTGGCACCCAAGACACCAGCCCTCTGCCAACGACAGACACAACATAAGTGAGTAGTGAGACTGATGTCTGACAAATTCTCCTATCATTTAACTTTTAACCAAAAATTTTATTGAATTAATAAAGCTAAAATTAATAAAAACTAATAAAGGTCTTTAACAGCAACTACACATACATGTAACAAACTCTAATGTGGTAACACCTGTCCACTCAGTCTTTCAGACTCTTCTGCTCTCTTGCTGTCTCTAGCAAGACTCTTGCCGACAATAAACCAATTAGATGATTTTTAGTGCTGGCTAATTTGGGAGCACTCATCTGTACTACACAAACACCTATTACTATCCACATAGGCCTTGGGACTGGAATGAGAAAGGGAGGCTAGAATTAAATCAGGCCCTCTTGGGTTTTATGGTCATGATAAGCAAAAGTGAAAATAGAGAAAAAAATCAATCCCAACATCAGCAGCATTCAGGACCCAGGTGACTATGAGCTTGGAAGTAACACGGAATTCAGGCTCCTATTAATTTGCTCAGTCCTTTTCTCACCTTGTTGTAGACCAGGAATAATTCAGATTACGTCAATGGAGTGAAACTCATAAAATAATATAAGATCTCAATGCAGCCAAAAGTCTCTGTGTTAAAAAAAAAAAAAAAATCCTATATGCAAGACTCCATCCCCCAGAGCTATTTTTTCTGTATTTTCCCCTTTAAATCTGAAAGAAAGGGGACCATTCAGCAAAACAAAAAGCAGTCATTCAGTGTTTCATATACTGACAACATTCATCCTCAGGAAGTCTTTGTCGATTGTGCTTTGCATGTATAGTAATAAAGTAAAAGAAACACAAAATTGTGGTGTCTCCATATCCTATAGATGACATGAGACCATTGTCCTGTTATGTTTAAACAATGTGCCACCGCTCATGGAACGTCTCCCCAACAACAGTAACCAGTTACCAGAGGTCAAGCAATCTCTTTAGCCAATTAAAAATAGCATTTCTAGACACTGCTTCATTTAGATACTGTTTCTGGTTTGGAGACTAATGAATGATAGAAAATAAGGCAGATGAAATGTTATATTACATTGACATAATGTATGTAAACAACAATTATCTCCTCAGTGCAAATTCTGAGATGGTTTTTTGTTTCAGTTTAAGTACCATACAATCAGATTTGAGCGTAATCTATCTGAGTGCTACAGTTAATTTAAAAAGTGTCCAGAGAATTAATACGCATGTGTGCATATAGATTTAGAGCCTATATAAACACGTTTATGTATATATCCAGAGGTCCCTTCCAACCCCTACCATTCTGTGATTCTGTGTGATACAAATGCATAGGCATATAAGTAGCAGCTTTAAATTACAGACATAAGAAGATCCTTAAATTAAAAAACCTGAAGAATTCGAATGTAGTGTAGATGACAGACACAAAAATCAAACAAGCAAGAATGATTTCTTAGTTCAATTTAATATTTTTAGTACTAATTTTATAAATGGTAAATATGAGCTATAATGGGAGCTCACTAACATTTAGCTTCCCACTGGAGACCCTTACACGTATATACATATATAAATGAACCTAGCTGCCTGATAATGTAAAAAGTAACCTGCTGTAGTCGGCAGGAGAGAGGGATAATAAAACGCAGTCAGTACTCCAGGGTCCCGGCTGAGTTTGGCTCCGCGCAGCTAATAGGCTACACTCAGCCTTGGGCTGCAACGGCGCCTCTAAGACACAAATGAAGGCTGGGATCCTGGTAGCACCAACAAGCAATTTGAGCTTTAGGTCTCGTGTTTAACAGTTCTACAAGGCCATTTTCCTTCTACATCCTTGGTGGGGCTGAGAGTGATTTCTGGTGCTCTTTTACTGTCCTCTCTTGAACATTAATTATGTATTTTTCTTTAATTATTTTCTAGACAATTTCTTTTGCAATGTTGAGTTTTGAAACAGCCATTCCCCAAAGTCACAGATTCTGGTTCCTTTTTCTGCAAAGCTGTCAACTAATTTGATATAGCACTTTCATGGATCTTCAACCTCCCTCTTTACTGGCAAATTTTAATAATTTTTTGCCACCACAACCCTTACGACCAGTCGCGTAGGACTTTTTATCCACATGTTTCCACATGTTTGATTTCCTGATATTAAAGAGCATTTTATTGCTGTGTTTTGTAAATCCTTCACTAAATTCAAGTTTGAAGTTTAGAGCTTGAGCATTATTTCAGTGTTCCCCTTAGTTCCTCCTTGTTGTCAGAAAACTGATCCGGATGGATGCTTCTCTGCTAAAACTTCTCCTTCCTGTTTCTATCTATTATAAAATAAGGAACTTCTTCCAATTGTTTTCAGGGTTATTGTTCTGTATGGACTGGACAGATGTATCTTTTAATTCCTAGATGTACGGAGAGTTAAATCACCTCAGAAATGGTGGTGATTTGAGCACTCTCTAAAATAGGCCCAGGGATTTCTTCTTCTCATTCGTGTTGGTCTTCCCTTCTCCTTATTCCACCTTTGTACCCTCCTCTACCAGTCTTCACCTCTGCTCTTAGGAGTTCCCTGACATAATTTATGACATCAGTAACTGCAACACCACTATGTCATATCTCTGCTACGCCCACTAGATTGGCAGAGCACAGGTCATGCCTGGTTCAGCTGCATCAGGAAAGTCAGAAATAATCCCTGGCACTTGGTATCACTTGGTTGTTTTCTATCGTCTTGTATTTATACATAGGTACTGCAAACATGGAGGTGGTGGGGGGGCGGGGAATAAATCCTTATATTGGGGCATTCAGGGGCACGATGCGGGTTATTTTAAATAGCTGTGCATTTTCATTTTCCAGCAAGATTGGTCCGACAACTAACTTAAAAAGTAAATAAATAAATGATGATGCTGGCTGGTGGTGTGTATTGTAAACTCTGCAAAACCTCAGAGGTCCTTTTGTTGCCTTCCTGCTGGTTCTGAGGAAGGTGGGGAGTGCTAAACACTATTTCCAGAAGCCCGCTGGCATCAACAGAGAAGCCGGTAGGACCCACATGTTGGTCTGGCTTGACACAGAAGCAGCAAACAGACAAAAATCAATGTTCTTCCACAAGGAAAGGAATCAGTTTAGTATGAAAAAATATCTGAAAAAACAAAATCTGAGGTTTTTCCAGAGGCCAGCACAAGAAACCGACCATGCACAAGAGCAGACAGCAGGCTGCAAGCATGCTGCAGCATCCAGCCCTCATTTCCAGTGCAGGTTTTTGCCTGAACTTTCCCTTGTAAGGGGTCTGAATTCAACAGGACAGAGTCACACTGAGTTAAATGCAAACTTGGCTCTGTAAGAGTTTAAAAAAATGGCCACGTGTTTCTACAAAGATATTAAAAGTATCCTGTTGACTAGCCCGGTGTGTTCCTTGCTGCCCTGGATATCTTGCCTCTGTGGCTGCCAGAGAGGGAAAGAATCCTGATCTGTTCCATGGCCAAACCCCGGACAATTAAGCCCTTTGTCTCAGGAGCCTTTCACCTTCTCAGGTTGCTCTGAGAATCTGGAAAGAAATCAGAAGCAATGGAGGTTCTTGCCTTAAAAGAAATTTCAGGTGATGTGTTCCTTCTCCTGAAGATGCTCCTTTCGCAGCCTGCCTCAAAGGGAAAATGCTGGAGCACAGTACCGGGCTAAAAGCTTTAATGTCAGTCTCGGAGCATAGGTTTGACGTGGTCTCCAACCCCAGCAATAACATCTGTCGGGAGAGAGAGCTGATCTTTTGAAAAATGGCAATTGGTCTTACATGTTATCGATGGGTTATTCTGCCATTAAGGCTATAAAGGACATGAAGTTTTGTGCTTCAGGGCATAAACCAGCCTCTCCGGCAGCCTTGGCAGCAGTGGAAACTTAGCAAATAAGAAGATTATAACGTGATTGTCCATTGTGGGGGTTTGTGTCTCTTTCTTTGAAGCATTTGATGCTGGCCACTGCTGGAGACAGGATATCACATTGGCTGGACTACTAATCTGATTTAGAATAACAGACCCTTTATTCCTATTAAGCACGTCTCAGTACAGAGTCAGGTTTCAACTAGTACTGATGGCCACAAAACACTAAAACTGCAGCCCAACATACCCGTAAATATCTGGCACAATTCTTCTCAAAGGGAATACAGGGTGGCAAAATTCTACTTATTTACTCATGCCATGTCTTATTTTTCAAATGAGGAGCAAAATATCAGTTGTATACTTCATCATTCTCCCCCATAAATTGCCAAAATAATGATGATGAATTATTTTGTACCTGGACAGCTAAATTCACATGACAGTTCTGCCAGGGAGACTTAATGGAAATAAGATTTGTGTATCTGAGTACAGGATTAGGTCCCAAAAGCGGAATAGCCATTTTAGCTCTCCGTGTTGCTAGCACTTCTCTCAAACAGCACTTCCCTTTTTGCTTGATCCTTGGATGTGGGAAAGATTTGTTTTCAGATGTGTATGGCTGTAGCATTTGCTTGGGGTTTAGCCACAAGCTGATCCCAGACGCAGCCTGCAGTTACGCTTCTGCAGGGTCGCTTGTTCCAGCTGACTACTGCTGACCACAACTCTCATTTCCTCTCTGTGCAAATGTGAAATGAATACTATCATAACAGCCTTTCTTAATACGTGCCAAAGAGAAAGGATCTTTTTCTGTTTTATATTTGACCACACTGCATTTCAAATACATGACCTCGCGTCCACGAAATCGGTGGGATTTATCCCTTTCATCATACCTAGTACAACTTCTACCAGGACCACTGTGCAACAGCTCTTTTTATTCATTTGCCCGGCACACAATCATCCTAAAATGATCTCCAGCATGTACCAGCTGTGCTGGATCTTCCATTCGTTTTTGTTGTGTCATCATAGCTGAGAGCTGGGGGGAAAAGATCACATAAATGTGATATAAATGTCAACCGCAGAGTAAACCTGGTACTAGGAACATTTCGGGACAGGAACTCTGATATGTGCTTGTATGTGCTGTGCCTAAGACAGTGGATTTTGGCCTGCAGTCATAATTGTAGATTCAAATATGTAATAATAAGAATAAAAAAGCTAATTCTTCATGCAGTCTCTCAGACAGCACAGCTGCGTGTCAAAGAAAGAAGCTCATCCTCGTTTATACAACACTCAGCAGAAAAGTTGACCAACCCGAGTGTGTACATGAAGTAGCAAGGACAGTCCCCTGACCCCTCCTGTAGCCCACTGCTTCAACAACGCAAAATGCATGATCCTTCCTTTCAACAGATTGTTAAACTAGAGGCAAAAAGCAAAAACCATAGAGTCATGCTGGTTTAGGCTCTGTATCTTCTGTATTCTTTCCTATGGTTATACCCTATGTATGTGCTTATCTTTAATGATGAGCTCATCCATCTAAATAATTTAAAAGAGCCATCTCCAAAGCAGCAGATGTGCCCTGATGCTGCCTGCTTGCCTTGCTGACCCCTCATCCAGTTCACCTGGGCTTGTTGGTGTCCTCACTCGCCTGACTTCTTTGGGCGTAAGGACTTCTTGATGCTCAATTGAAGGGTCTTTCCATATAACCTTTTGTAATTCAGCCTGCGAGCTGTAAATGATTACAAAGCCCCGCTGTCTGCACTGCCTCCTCATAGCGGAGGAGGTGGGAAGGGCCATGCACCTCAGCTGTCACAGTGCAGCCAAGGACATCATTTTGAGTTGCCACCAATTTCAGTTTACATGAGAAGACAGCTGTGAGCTGCAGCGCCTGAAAAGCAGTCATGGTGTCTATTCACTTGTCGTTGCTACGAGAGTGCTAGCGGAGAGGACATGGGCAGGACACCTCCTAAATTACGCTGAGATCACCTCGAGGTACCTGTACAGGGCTGCTGTACGCGTGGAATGAAAGGCTGGTCTGTAGGGTGGCCTTGGAGCAGATCTCAAGGGCCTGTTTAAACTTAAGCTGTTGTATGTATGGGGTTTTTTTTATTTTTTTTCAGGGCAAACCCCACCTTAATAACAGAATCTAAGTATAAACTTTATTCAGCAAGATCTATTTATAGTTCTCCTGTCTGTCACTGATTTAACCAGAAAGTTGTATGTGCCCAGGAATGTGAATTATTTGGGATGGAGAGACACCCTTCAGGGCTCATACCTTGGACCCTCATCTATGAGTATTATTATTTAGATGCTTTATAACAATAAAAAAAAAAGGAAAAAAGAATGAGGAGCCCTTGCACTTTCTCTGTCCCTCAAGGATACTCAATTGGAGAAAAGGTAAGTGATGCTTCAACAATTTGCTATTACGAACACAAACCTCTTTATCCCATTGGTGGCCAGAAGGCCTGTCTGAGCTTGGGGATGATGATATAAGGTACCATAAAAACATTTATCAGAGGAGAGTCACAGTCACAGCATCGTTTGGGTTGGAAGGGGCCTCTGGAGGTCATCTAGTCCAATCCCCCGCTCAAGCAGGGTGAGCCAGTGCAGGTTGTCCATGACCATGTCCAGCTGGGTTTTGAGTATCTTCACAGACACAGGCTCCACAACCTCTCCGGGCAACCTGTGCCAGTGTTCGGTCACCCTCACAGTAAAAAAAGTCTTTTCTTATGTTCAGATTGAATTTACCTTGTCCCCATTGCCTTGTTCGGTCAGTGGGCACCACTGACCAAATAGTCTGGCTCCTTCTTCATTCCCTCCCACCCAGGCACTTACACTGATGAGATCCCTCCGAGACCTCTCTTCCTGGGGCTGAACAGTCCTGGCTCTCATCCTCTCCTTCTATGAGAGATGCCTCAGTCATTGCCTCCTAAAAATGTACCATCTCTGCAAACTTGGCTGACAAGGGAGGGAGTGACGTGCCTAAAGTAATACATGTGACAGCACAGGATCCTCACAGAGGCCATGCGTGTGGGGCCACTTCTGCTGGCCCCCAACTCTTCTCCCAGGCATCAGACAGGGCTGCTTGCTGTCAAATCTGTCTTCTGAAGTTGGTACCTTTGTGCTATTTTGGAGCAGAGTATAAAGAAAAGAATTATAACCTCTGCAAGGGATGGTGTCTTGCCAGGGGTTGCCTTTGCTGTGTGAAGTCCTAAAGAGGAAAGGCAGCCTCAAAGTTTTAGTATTAAAGGGAACAACTCTGTCTTAATTTCCTGTGGTTTTACATGAGATCTGTCCCCAAAGGAACAAGGCTGCATCTGTCACAAGTGATCCATCTACTTGATTTTCTTGATGTTTTGTTTTCTTGGCCAGTTTTACAGTACCAGCATATGTGTCTCTCCACACACCTCTCAAAAGGCCTTCAATAGATCTGCATTTTGTGTAGGATTTTTTTTTGTGTCTTCTAGGCGGGCTGCATTTTCCACCAGGCACAGCCTTTCTTTGTTGAATGCTGGTATCTGGGAGCAGCCTGGAATAAGAAAAAATATACCCACTACAGACACCATTTCAGATAATGTGGATCCATAACAAACGTGAAGCTCTTTGGGGAGCTGGACAGCTTCTGAAGGAGGCATTTTACATGCTAAGTGCTCTTTCTCCAGGTGCTTCCACGTTGGAAGTCATCATTTTCACTGTGAATCTTACAGGAGCTTTTTTCATTAATAAAACTACACGGTTTGGGGGAAGACAACCAAGAAGAACCTTGATATATCAAACTCTAAAAATTAATGTAAGAAATGAGAAATTCAAAGAAATGATGTACAGGCCCAGACTTGTGGATCGCTGGTGCCAAAAAAATTAAAACAATAACATAAAAATTTCCTTTCTTTTTTTTTCTTTTTGGAAGCCATCCAGCACAGGCCCACATGTTGAGAAGGGGATCCATGGAGAAAGGGCTGCAAAGGGAGCCCCAAACGCCCTGAGGAAGATGCAACCGCCCTCAGGGAAAACGACGGTTTCTGTGGTATTTACCCGGGT
>VYZM01019812.1:222730-255290 GCA_013398915.1 Dromas ardeola
CGGCGGCGGCGATGCGAGCGGAGACCTGAGGCAGCGGGAGGCGGCCGCCGTTGAACGCCCCCCCGGCCCCCGCCGAGTGCCGTCGCCGCCGGAGCGCCGCGGGGGAGGGCTTTCCCCTCCGGCCGCCCCTCAGGCAGCCCTCCCCGGCAGACCCTGTTGAATGTCGCACACCGCTTAAGGGGGGAGCGAAGCCCGGCGTCCTCCCCAGCGGCCCCGGGCCCACCCCGGCCCTCCCGCTTGCCTGCCCCGCCGAGGGCACGAGCGAGGTCCTGCCTGCCGCTGACTGAGGAGGTGACTTGGACGCACCATTATCCCGTGAATCATCCCGTCGTCATTTGTCGAGGGTTGGAAGAGAAGGAAGAGGGAGCGAAGGGGGGGGAAAAAAAGCCCGCACGCAGCTCATGTGGCGGTGTAGTCCTGCCTGGTCTACCTGGCACCACCGCTGGTGCTGCCGCTGCTGCTGACAGGGATCTGCTGCCATCTCTGGTCTCCCGCTGGCTCCCCCGGTTCAGCCCCGGCACCGCTGGCCACTGGATATTTCTCCTCCTCAGCCCGCCGCCTTCCCCGCCGCACGTCGGGCACCTCTTTTTCGTAGGGGACGTGGAAGTTGCTGCCTCCGACATTGACACCGGTTTTGCTTCTTGAAAGATCTCCGGCGGGCTGGTTTTGGTGCTTTTTTTTTTTTTTAAGTTGATTTTAAGCCATTTAGGGCAACATCAAGATGTCCAGCAGCGTGCCAGCTGATATGGTAAGTCTTAGCTCCTTTTTTAATAGTATTGTTACGGAATAACGTTTATTTTGGCCTCTTTTGGCAGAGAAGATGGAAAGAAGGGGGGCGTGGGAAGGAAAAAAAAAAAAAGCTCTCGGTTACATATTTAAGGAACAAAAAGTTGCCAGTTAATAACCCCCCTCCCTCCCCAGATGCTGGTTCTGCTTTGCTTTTTGGTAGCGGAGTGGGAAATCTGCAGCGTCGCTTTCTGTGTAGCAAGGCAAAGGGGGGATGTCAGCCTTCTCTTACCTATGGCAGTTAATATCCGACTGCTCTGGCTTATTCCGTGTGGCACTGCTCTTCAGCTCTGCTGAGCAATTTTTGGGGGAAGAGAAATACGAAGTAGAACATTCGGAATGCTTTAAACAAGCCATTTCTCTTTGTCTCTCTCTTTTTTTTTTTTTTTTTTTTTGTTTCTAAACCAGCTGAAATTTACTCAGCTTTCTTCCTTTTCGTCTCTCAAACTTCGCTTGTTTCTTACCGACGCTTTGTCTTCCGATGTTGATGGGAAGTTAACCTCTTCGCTTGCTGCTGGGTCAAGAGCGAAAGAGAAATTCTCATGCATTTATTTACATAGCGAGGTCCTTTGTGCACTAGCTGCAATCTGGACATTTTTCAAGGGCACTCCTAGTACTTCTTATGGCGGACTGTACTTCAGCCTGTGTTGGCTCGGTACATTTAAAATAGGAAGGTATAGCAGGGCATGAGGAGGGAGGGTAAATCAAGTCTGCTAGGTAATCTTTCTGTTCAGCACGACTATTCCCCATTTGTATATATTTCCATAAATCACCTAATTGGGAAAAAAAAAGTTGTGGCTGCGGTTTGATATGTTAGTTCTTTATTCTTACGGAAGAATATTTTCACGTATCTCCCCACCATTGTTCATGTATAAAGGTACTTTTTTCCTAAAAGCAGCAGACTTGTCCATGCTTTTTTTTTTTTTCTTTCAGGATGAAGTTCTCTTTTGCGAGTAAAATCTTCCCTAATAGTGATAACAATAAAACCGAGTAGCCCTTGTTTCAGCCATCGATATACAATTAATGGTGCATATGTATGACAAATGGGCTATTGAAATAATGGCATCCTTTAGTTGCTTACTTTTAGCGTTTCCTTCACAGCTTTTGTACTGCAGTCAAAATGAGTGAATTCTGCCAAAAAAGTAGAACAGTAAGATACAGAGGGTGATCAAATGCTGTTTTAAGCTCACCTTTTTTTTTTTTTTCTCTCCTCCCCGCCTTTTTCAAATATTATAAATAAATTTTGCTGCCTGGAATAAAAGGGTGATGAGGAGACTGTTGACTCTGACTTTAAATCCTTTCAATTATTATTTTTCATATACTTCTTTTTAGGGTCTCCCTGGCTGTTAGGAGTGCTCAGAACCCCCTTCTCACTTGCACATGTCTGTGTTGCATTATATCACAGAAATCCTCTCCTTAGCTGTGGAAGGTTAGATGCAAATCTCTTAGTGCTGCTTTTTAAATTGCCTGGAGGAGTCCCTTGTCAGTGACATAAAGCACTCCTCCTATTCCCTCTCACCCCAGGCTGAGCGCGCTGCCACCTCCACACTGCTTCTAGGTCCTGCCTGCCTGCCTGGGAATTGTGATGCTGCCACTAGCCTTGTATTGTTTGACGTTTGACATCTTATGCAAAATACACAAATTTTAAAATAAGCGAAATACTGTTTAATTTCTGTGAAAACTATTTCCCCTCTGTTGTTATGATGTAATGAGAATACTACTGACAGGGATAGCTAGGCCTGGCGATGCTCTATTTCTTCAAATCAGGAAGAAGCTTATTATACATAGTGATGTTTAAATACTGAGTCATTACAAAAACATTTGAATGAAGATGTTACCAATGTTGGTAGAATTTAACTGAATAAATAGACATATTCTGGTCTATCTTAGGATCGTTTTCTTGAGTTTCTGCATTATTAGCTGCAGCTTCTTTCTGAAAGTTTGAAGTGTGTTGTAGAAATTCAAGTTATTAAATACAGTTAATATTTATTACTTTGTAAAAAGAGCACTTGAAAACTCATTTTTGAGTCTCCTTTTGTCACCATCCTCTTTATTTCAAAGGAGCTTGTTCAGGAAAGAAAATGTGATTGTTATTTTATTGCTCTTTAAAGAGGAGCACTTTCCAGGCTGTCACCTTGTTTATATATGTTTTTATTTAGGGTAGGATTTTGCAGTTTGCATTTCTCTTATCCACCCACCCATATGTAATTTGCATATACAAAAATTATTTCCCATTTCTGTAGGAGTTGGCATCAGTGTGATGGAGTGTCATATTATGAAGGCTCCATCACAGTTAGTGAATCTGCTATGAATTACTTAAACAGTTTGAAACATAATTATTGTAATACTTATGTCAGATTCATGAACTAACCCTCTCGTAATAATAATAATAAAACTATTATAATTGCTGCTTCCTAAAAAAAGTGTTAATTTGTCTTCCTGCCTCACCTTTGAGAAGGATCTGCTATACATAAATTCATAGTAAATTATCAAATCTTCAGTAAGGTTTGTACTTGTATGTAGGCATAATTTGATCCAGTCTCCTTTTCTCTGACATTTAGTTGACTTCTTTCCAGAACTACAGCAGATTTTACTAGCTAACCATTTCAACATCACTTCTTAGATAATTAACACAGTACTTTATCATTTGCATTCCACTAATAAATTGGATAGTGACACACCACATTCCGGGTATTGTAAGTTGGTGATGCATTATTCCTTAGCAATGTGTGCTACTTACAGGTTAAAACTCCACTTCTGGAGTGAAACCTGCTAGTATTGACCTCTGTACTTGAGTAGTTTCATTAACTTGATTAGGACTAGACATGTACGGGCCAGTGCTTGAAGACTGTACTGCCTATCTAGAACCTAATTTTGTTTAATTTTTCACCTAAGTAGTGGCAATTGTGGTGGCAACAGGGTATCTCTGAATATGTTCAATAATTTCATCAGGTAATTTATCAGTTTTGCCATTTGGTAGCAGCTAGAGTTTGACTATGAATAACAGTAGGGCTGTTTGCAAGTTCTATTTCTTTTGTAATAATAGAGAGACATGAGGTGGTTTATGGACTTAAATGAAGTTAATAACTTTGTTTTTTTTGGTATTTGTTTAAACACTGTAGCTGACTGTTCTTTTTTCAAAAAAAAAAAAGCTATGAAAATCCTATGCTCAGTCCAGAAGTTATTACTCAATTGAATAATCCCCTTTATTTCAGTGGATTTACCACAAGAATCTGGGAAGCAGTGTCTGTGTATTCTGTGTGCCTATGATACTTCTCTTTACAGACATAATTCTTCAGGGATCTTGGAAGCTGGTGAAACAGTGGAACAGGTTGCCCAGATAGGTGGTGGAGGCCCCATGCCTGGAGACATTCAAGGCCAGGCTTGATGAGGCTCTGAGCAACCTGATCTAGTTGAAGGTGTCCCTGCTTCTGCTCGGGGGTTGGACTAGATGGCCGTTAAAGGCCCCTTCCAACCCAACACATTCTATGATTCTAAGTTCACAGTCAGGGGCCTGTGCGACTGAAAAGTGTCCGCCGTTTCCTGTATCTGTGTGTTTTATCTAGGTACAAAAAGGCTCTGCCAGCACTTTCTTCCTAGGCAGTTCTTCGCATGCCCTCTAGGATATCAGATTCTTTTTCTGTCTGAGTAGTAATCAAGAGTGATGCTTTTGTCCCATGGTGGTTTTTTTTCTTTGTTTATCTTGTTTTGTGTTGTTTTTTTATTTGGCATTTGGTAAACAGCAGAACACTGAAATCTATCAAACAGTTAAAGGTTTTAAATTTTATTATGTGCAGCTATTGAATTCATATGCTATACTTAAGAGATCTGGGCAGTAGGGGAAATACTATTTTTAATAAAACTGAATGTTTGGTGTGAGACTTTTGTAGAGGTGCAAGAGGATGGAGTCTGTAGTCTAAAATATGTACATGGACAAAGTTAGAAGGGGGCAGCAGATGGAAGAAGAATAACAAATAGAAAACCTGCTCAGTTCACACCTTGTTAGTGTCAGTATCTTTAGTGGAAATGTGTATGTACGTGTTCTTTTTTAGGAAATAGAGTATAGAATGCTAATGAATAGCTTAACATATATAAGGACTTTGTAATACATAGTAATGGAGGCTAACAGGGGAAAGGGATGGATGTGTAACTGCTGCTACATCACTAGGGGATTCTCGGTATGCAGGAATAAGATTCAGAAAGTAGGGACTCAAAGGAGTGGCTGGTTGTATGGCAGCTGAGTTTTGTTGTCCATCATTCAATTTAAACAATTCTTTAATTTGAGAATAATAAGTGCAGTATCATTATAATATGCTTGGAAGAAAATACTTTGTTCACTCATAGTTCACCCAATACATTCATTTTAATATATTGGAACAAAATGTAAGATGTCATGCCTTTCTGTTCATCTGTTTTAACTCCTTCTCCTTTTGCCTTCAGTAGATACATTTTCTTTGTTTTGAATACTATCGTATCCTTACTGGCTTTTGTGCATATAGTTGTTAAGTTAGTCCCTTAAGTTTTTTTATAATAAAGGTCTAATTATTTCTCTGTATTTTTGCACACCCCTGCATGTTGAAACTTCTAATTCATTACATTCTTAGATTAAAAATAGCTTATCGGGTTCTTCTGTATGGATATTTTTTTCCTTCCCGTTTTTGATTTTTCACTGTTGTTTGCTGATTGTAACAGAAGTATCCTGTCCTTTGTCATTCTCAATGTTTTGTTTTGGGTTTTTTGCCTCCTTTCGGAGAGGGAACTGGAGGGGTCTGAGTTAGAAAGAAGAGCTTGAAGAACCTCATTCCTGACTCCTTATATATTGAGCCAGCCTTTGTAGCATATTACGGCGTTTCTTGTAACGAGTTGAAGAACCTCCTTCTCTGTTGTCTGCAGCAGTGTCCAGGGATAAACTTGTCAGTGCTGATGTTGAATGTTTATATTTGGGTATACTTCAAAATGGTTTGTATTTACTATTTCCCCCACTCACCTCTTTTCTTCCACAGATTAAAAAAATGTCTTACCTATTTATCTAACAACCAAAGAGAAATATCTTAATGACTATCATTTTTATGTATGTCACTGTAGTGGAAATTCCACAGCATCCTAACACATTAAACATACTCCGAAACTATGTTTGCATGTCCTTTGTCTCATTTTTTTCAGGGACGAATGGCTGTAACCTGTGGATGGGATAATGATTGATATTTATGCTGGGCCTTGGTGCAGCACTGTTCTTCGGATGGAAGTGTAGGCTGGCAGTATAAACTGTTTCTTCCTTCCTGCCTCCCACCCTTGTTGTTGTTGTTACCTGAATTGGTTTCTCTCTACTTCTGTTGTCTAACTCCATGAAATACTGGAGAGGATGTGTACTGAAGGACATTTAACTCCTCCCTTGTTGGGAATGCTGGGAAGCCAGCAGTAGCTGCTGGCAGGTTCCAGCAGGGCTGAGAGACAAAAGACAAGTGCTGAGTATTCAAGTGTAGCAAAATGATCACCTCTACAGCAGGATCATTGAATTCTGCATGTTAAAAAAATTGCCAGATGTCATCTGTGGGAACTGGGCAGCTCAGTCGGGACCTGAACGGGGACAAGTTGCGGCTCTCAGTTGTGGAATTAGGGACAACTTCAGGTATCTGCAATCTGTATTTCACCTTGGAACTTGAGACTGCTGCCTGCGCGTATCTAAACTTAAATTTCAGATCATTCGAGGCCCACAGTTCTCTTCCTTGGCTTCGCTTAAGGCTGTAGTAGGAAATTAGCCTGTCTGTGGTCCTTGCAGCAGACTTGGTAAGCAATACCTTTATGATACTGTAAACAAAATGACTAAGGGCATGCTTTTCTGTTTTTTAACTGAGAGTTCTTTCTAAGTACGACTTCTGTGAATGTTGAAAGCCGCGGTCGTGGTATATGCAGTAAGTGGGAATTTCTTGCTTTATATTTCTGGTCAGTCAGCTTTTTTCCTCAGTAAAAGTCAGAATGTAAACTTCTGGTGATGTCTCTCTCTATGCTTATGCAATACTGAGCAGAATGGAGAGCTCATTCTGACTCAGCCTGTGAATGCTACTCTAGCTTGCAGGAATCCAGAAATATCTGGAATGTGACTAATCGTTCTTGTGGTTTTATGTAAAAGAGATAGTACAGCTTATTTCAGTCTCTTCTTTGTACAGTATTGGATCCACTATCTTGGTTATTTCTCATTCTAACTATGGTTAGAATAGCAGCAGAGCTGCTGATCAATACTCTGTGCTAAGTCTGTTTTTGCAGCAATTAGTTGAGACTACTGAAGTAGCAAGCCTCCCCTGCTGCGATTTTGCATGTATAAACTTTAGCTCACCATAATTATTAAAGGAATATGACTGAGTGCAGTGCTTTCATTTTAGAAGCTATTGAAAATGAGCGGAATGTCAACGAGAAATTTTAATGTCATTGTTCTCACGTCAAATCTAAACTTTGAGACCGTGGCTCTTTATCAGTTTTAACATAATTTAGAGGTCTGTCGTTTGAAATTCAGCGATTGTTAAATATTAGCCTGTAAATTCTCCTAGAAGGACAGCCTTTAATTTTGACAGCTTTTGTTATACGTATGTTTCAGAACATCTTAAAGTAATGACTGGAACATTTTTCACTTGGTATACCTCCCAGACAAATTTAAGTTCACAGATGTGCCACTAAGTGTTGAAATCAATGACAGGGAGGAAATACTGAGCGAAGAAAGGAATGAAGAATCAACACCCTGCAAGAATTGTTTAAAAAAAAAAAAAAAAAAAGTTGCTGAGTTATCAGTTGGGGTTCTGCAAATAGCATTATGTGCTTCAATACCATGTTTTTTTTGTATCCAAAAAGAAATTTGATGGGGGAGAAAAGTTGCTAACAGGCTTTCTAAGAATGTAGAGAAAATTATTTAGGAGCTCTGCTTATTTTTGAGAACAACACTTAAAGAAAAAGTTCAGACCTTCTTGCTTTTAGGTCTTCTGGGCCTCAAAAGTATAGTTCTGCAGAAATACTTAAATGTTTGCAGCTGAGTACTCTTAGGTATTTGTGTAAATTTGGTATATTTTGCGGTCAGTAACTGGGATTGTGTTTAGCTCCTTGACAGAGGATAAATTTGTTGCTGCTTGTAAACCATCCGCAGTGAAGGCTATGTCGATTTGTATTAAGACTCTGCAAGTATGTTGAAATCGGATTTTAAAATGTAGTGTATATTTTTCCACCAATAGAAACTTTGTGTAAAATGAAGATTTGGCAGTTTATACAATTGTGACGCTGCCATCAACGTCTTGTAGTCTTTCCTACTTTCTGTAAAGAAATTTTAAAATAGCTTGCCAGTGACAGGATTACATTTGTGGGTTTGTTTTGGTTTGGTTTTTTATTTAAAATTATTTGTGAGATTCAGTTTAGAGTTAAATGGAAAGTTTGTGGCAGAGTTTAACCGAGACTGTATTCCATGTTACTGTTGTTATGGAGACAGAAACAAGCAAGAAACTCCTTGAGTTTTATGTATCCCATATAAATTAACCAAGTAGAACCAGAGATTCTGCCTAGGAGTTTGGTAGGTTTGTTCTATTACCAAAGAACAAATTTATACCTTAGTGGGACAGAGGTACCAAAATGGTACTTCATGTTCAACAGCACAGGGATGCAATCTGGAAATGTTTGCGTTGGTGTCTACCTACTGTGACGGTTTCGGCTCCTCTTGAGAGCTGGCACAGATTAGCGTTCAGGCTAATCTATGTCAATGGCTTGGACCACCGCTGAGGAACAAAGGTGGTCTTATCCTGGAGTGCTCTTTAGCTGCAGCTGAGGATCTGGATTTTAATCTGTGAATCTATTGGCAGTTTGGATGGGAATGAAAGCTTAGCTTGTTTTTTCTTTTTTTTCTTTTTTTTTTTTGTTTGTGTGTTTGGTTTTTTTTTAAAAGGGTGGTCGTGAGCTCTTCTGGAAACTCCTCTGTGATCTTCATCATGTGATATGCACTGTTTCATGTTGCATAAGAAATTCGCTCAAGCACTTGATAAAAGTGTAGTACCAATTTCAAAATAAACACAGGGAAACTAAATGTGTTTTTCTTTCAGAGATTGAAAAGAACAATGTGTTTCATCTGAAAAAGAAGAGTACTTCAAAGTCATGTGCTGTAGCATTGGTTGGTGTCTCCTCAGTGGAGTTACGATATGGTAATGCTTTGTGGTCTGGCAGAGATCCACATCACTGTAATCTGTTTCTGATACTTAACATATATTCTAGATGGTACTACTTAATCTGTCTCCGGAATCTGACATATGTTTTTAATATAGAGAAATAATGGAAGAGCAATAGAATAGTGAAGTGCAGTGTTAGTCAAAAGTCTTTCGTAGCTGAGGGTGTAAATTTAGGATTCTCTTCTTAAAGGTAGATTAGTGCCAATCTACATGTGAATATATGTGGCATATGCTAGTAAGCCTCAGGAAAGTTATTCTAAAGTATGTTACTATAAAATAATTCTTCTAAAATAGTAGGCCTTTTCAGTATTTCTTTTAAGATTATATACTGTCTAACATTTTTCAGACATGCGTATCTTTTATATGCTGTAAGGGACTGACTACATACCTTCGTATGCTTTTAAAGCCTGAACTATCTAGTTGCAGTATTTTATATATATATATTTAATTATAGAATTCATATTTGTATGGGCAGTAACATGAACATCAAAACAAACTTAAATCTTGGAATAGTGTTCTGTGGCTGTAGTTGATACATAACACATTACTTAGGGCATGTTAAATCTGAATATTTATGTCATTTTGCCTGTGAAAGAATATACTTTTAATCTGTTACACATCATAACAGCTGTGCTGTATGATAGTGAAAGCGTAGCTCTCACTTCTGAATCCAGGTTATTGATCTGTGATGGAAACAAACTTAATTGGACTTGCATGTTTTAGCAATTTATACTTCATATACTTGTATAGCTATTCTTGGCAATAAACCCCAAACTTTCAGAAAGCTTTATTAAAAGATTTTAAGTGAGAGGAATAAATCCCCATTCACTAACTCCATATGATTCAGTAATAATGAAATTAACATGAAATCACACACAAAATTAATAACTTCCAATACCCATATTACAGCACATAAGTGGTGATAAGGATGTATTACTGTATATTTATACTTATAATTAAAAAGCTGTTCTCCCAATAGAGCTGTGTGCTTTCTCTTACAAGGACTTCCTAAGTTTTTACTGGTCTTAATATTCTGAATTTTAACTGTTGGACTGCAATGTGCTATATTAAGCAGGACTAATTGTGGCGTGGCATGATATGCACGCTGTAGCTGCCCCCCGATAGTTGCTCGGCGTGGGTGGTGGTGCAGGTAAATCCTTGCCTTGCACTGGTTAGCGTGGTTGGCACACTGGAATTGGTGGTTAGTTGTTCTTGTGAACACCTAAGGAGATGTATTGCTTTCTGTGTTACACAAAGGTCATGGTAGTATTCCTTGGAGTCATTTTAGTTTTACTGTATCTCCGGTCAGGAACTCCATGTTTGTAAGGTGGGGTTTGTCTGACATGTTACCTTTGGCCATAAAAATGTATAGGGATTGTTTGACCTGAATATTCAAAGATTTTTTCTATCAAAATGTGCTGTAACGTGTTCTTCATGCTATGTATTTTGAAGAAAAGCTATTTTACAGGCCACCTTTATAAAGTAAAGATGTGTAAGTGTTCTATGTGTGTCAGTTCTATGCTAGTTCGCTCCAAGATCAAGTACAAAGGAAGGGAAGCTTTTATCTCAAAAAAAAAAAAAAAAAGAATTAAAAAGATGCTACTGAGTATTTCTAGTCGTCTAGACACAAGATCGGGCTTTTAAGGTGCAATATGTCAGATCTGGCACCAAGAGAACAGCTTGTTACTGAGAAATTCGACTTTGTCTTGAGGATCTTGTTTCTGTAACTAATGGAAAGATGAGTAGGAGCTCTTATTAAAGAGGAGCTGCAACAGTGTTTGATTTGTGTCTACTTATTGCTTCTGGCCAATATAGTTTCATATGAATCGGAATTTCATGTAAATCTGGAAATGGGTAATTTTTTTTTTTCCAAATTACATACGTTTAAAATTATGTGGAGGTTTAAAATATGCACTGTAGTGGGTGAAATGCTAGGTAAACTGTAAGTAGGGTTGTGATGAGGGCTCCAGTGAAGGTGGCAGTGGGTATTTGCAAAATTGTTTTAGCTTGGAGATGGTTGCCTTTGAATTGGTTGTTCTTACCTGTAGAAGGTTGTTCAGGGAAGAGTGTAGGTGCTCGGAATAGAGTGGCAGAGGAGTCCAGTGGTGGGCTCTAATGCCTCTTCAGCAGCAAGGATCTCAAAAATTCTAATTTTTCACACAGAATCACAGAATTGTGGGGGTTGGAAGGGACCTTTGGAGATCATCTAGTAGTCCAACCCCGCTGCCAAAGCAGGCTCATCTAGAGCAGGCCAGACAGGAATGCATCCAGGTGGGTTCTGAGTATCTCCAGAGAAGGGGACTCCACAGCCTCTCTGGGCAGCCTGTTCCAGTGCTCTGTCGCCCTCAAAGTAAAGAAGTTTTTCCTTATGTTGAGGTGGAATTTCCTGTGTTCCAGCTTGTGCCCATTGCCCCCTGTCCTGTCGCTGGGCACCACTGAAAAGAGTCTGGCCCCACCCTCTTGACACCCACCCTTTAGATATTGATAAGCATTGATAAGATCCCCTCTCAGTCTTCTCCAGGCTAAACAGACCCAGGTCTCTCAGCCTTTCCTCATAAGAGAGATGTTCCAGTTCCTTGTTCATCTTTGTAACCCTCCGCTGGACTCTCTCCAGTAGTTCCCTATCCTTGTTGAACTGGGGGGCCCAGAACTGGACAAAGTACTCCAGATGTGGCCTCACCAGGGCAGGGTAGAGGGGGAGGATGACCTCCCTTGACCTGCTGGCCACGTTCTTTTTAATGCACCTGTTTTCAAATTCACTGTAAAAAGGAGGGTTGAAGCACATGGTTTTACAATGAACTGTCATCATTCACCTCAACTGGGGTGATGGGGACTTTTTAACTTTCTCCTACATGCCTCTTTTTATGGGAATGAAAATGCACCCTGTGTGCCCATTTCTTCTGCTTTGCAGATATCCAGGGAAATCCCTGTGGAGGGCTACAGTACAGGTGCAGAATACTCCTTGTTCCAGCACTCTGTTGCTGGCACTTGATGATGCTAGCATACGTGCTCCTTGCACTTAATGCACTGCACCTGCACTGCGGGAGGTAAGTGGGACTTGGAAGGATTTTAATGGGAAATCTGTAAAGTTTTGGTGGGAATGGACTCCAGAGCCACAGCCGTATCTTTCCCCGAACTGACTACGAAGAGTGTAGAATCTCTCTATAAAAGAGCCTGGTGCTTTTAAGCTGAGGTTGTCTTTTTCAATAGAGACTTGTGGCTTTTAAGCAAATATGTTTTATCTTGTTTTTTTTTGCCACTGAGTGTATGGTGTATGTACCATAACTATTTATGTCATATATGAAAAACTCGCATTAAGAGGGAACTCTTCCACTTGTAAAATGAAGTACAAACCCAGTCAGTACAGTACCTGACTGTTTAACAACACTTATCCATCCTGGTATGAATGCATAATTGTCTCTTCTTCCAGAACCATGTGCTTTTTCCCTTCTTACTCAGCGCTTCCTCATTGTTCAGGGACTAGATCGGTGCTTTACCTTCCTGTATTGCTCAAACTTTTCTTGGAAGATGTCTTAATTAATTTTGAGCCTTCCCGTGATACTAGTTTCCTGAACAAGTTCTTAATAAAAGTCAATGTATTTTTGGAAGATCTGTGAGAGAAAAGGTTATTATTTGTCAAAACCTCTGGATATTGTGGAATGTAATTTCAGTTAAGTATATTCTATACTAGGTAACTCTGCAGCAGAGTTGCAGGGAATGAAGACTTTCAGTTGGAACTGCAGTCAGACAGAAACAAAATTCAAACAAGATCAAGATTTTCTTGTTTGTGGGTTTTGTTTGTTTATTTTTTTTTTTAATGACGTATATTTTAGTCAAATTTTGTAGGAATTTCTCTAGCCAGTTCTGCTCTGGTGCATCTTCAGTGTCTGTCAGTCTTGGTTGTTCAGAGTAGTTGTATTGCATGACTGTACCAACGTTTCAGTTAAGCTAGTGTGCTCTTTGCTGATGTGAAGGCTTTATTCCAGAAGGCATGTTGTGGACAGCGAATTAATTAAAATGATACAAAAGTCAATAAAATATTTATACATTGGTAGACCTCCCAAGAACACTTGGAGAAAGATTTAAACCATATTTGTTAACAAGTTGTAAAAAGCAAGTTTTGAGGCTGATGTTTTAAGGGAAGCTGGTTTTCATACCAGTTTTGTTGTAGGGCTACGTTAGTATTTCTTTCAGCTCTGATTATTGATTGAGAATCACATGATTTTGCTGAAGTATTTTTGTTGATCTTTCAAAGAAAGTGAAATTCTTACCCCTTTATTATCAAATATTGCCTTAATATAGCTGTCAATTTTTATGTTCCTAGTTTTCAAATACCACGCTATCAGTTTAAATCTGAAGCAATCTCAAGAGAAGAAAACAAATTCACAGGAGTTTCTGATGTTCAAGGACCTGGGGGGATTTAGTTTTATTCTTAACCTCCCTCAAATTCTGGTGTGTGGGTTTTGGTTGTTTTTTTTTTTTTTTTTAAAATGAATGTAGGAAAGACAGCTTGCCCTATCCATAGAGCACAGAATGATTATCAGTCAGTGCCTTTATCTGCAAATGTGCTGCTTGGTAAATTTCAAACTCAGCTTAAAAATAAAAATGGCAAGCACCAAAGTGAATAATTCAGAGTGCTGACTAATGCCAGATAAAGTTGAGTGAGGGTAAATAGTTTTCTGATTTTTATAGTTCATTCTGCTGCTGCGTATCAGTCCTGACTTTGATGCTTAAATAAGTGTCCTAGGTTATGAATTTTATTTATAATGAACATGTGGTTACGAGATGATTTTGTTCCCCATTGTGATTCCCTTCCGGAAAAAAGAGAAACTAACCTTTTTGTTTTATCTTGTATTTCTTAGCATATAGAAATAGAAGCATAGTTCTGTAATTCTTACCATACAGAAATGAAGAGGGGAAGAAAGTTGGTGTAGTTAGTCCCTCTATTAGTACAGTTTTGAAGTTTTGTTTTTCTTTTACTAGACGTTGTTTTGCAGGGGATGGAAGATAGAGAATTATACTTGAATAAACACAGCATTTTCTGCAGTCTTTCATGTCACATAATAGTTTTTCTTGTAAAATCAGATTGCAACATGTTCCAAAAAATGGGATACAGTTTTTTAGGAAGAAACGCAGCTCTTTATTGTGGGAAATTGAAATTTCCTATACAAAAATCACTTATTCAGAATCTTAAAATATAGTAGTCTTGTGTTTTTGTTCTGTCTTTAACTCTGGGGTAAAGCCAACAGTTTTGTGGTGCTCTATTTGAAGCTGTTCTGGCTAACCGTGGAGTATCTGTGGAGCTGTTGGGATAGGGAAGAGAAATCTTTTGAATTGTTTCAAAATAGTTCTTGCTGGGTTGCTGGAAAAGATGGCATTCACTTTCTGTTGTGGGCATTTTGGACTGCGGTAGCAGTTTGTAGGGTGGGTGGTGATAGCAGCTGAAAGGAGTACAGAGAGAAGCCAAATCATGATTACACAACCATCTAGTGACAAAGGTACAGGCACTGAATGTAGCAGTGTCAAAGCCTTCAGGCTTATTTATGGCCAGTAATTTGCTACACAAGCATAAGGGGCAGCAAGAAACAGTCGAGGAGTCGTCATAATTTTCTCTTACCATACATGGGTTTGTACTTTTAGTGATTAAATTCTATCTAATTAAGTCTTTAATGTGTCAGAGATAATAGCTTTCTGATGAAGGACATCCTCACCCATCCTCTGCCTGCTAGACACAAACATATCCAAATCCATCTCTTAATATTTGTTTTTTTCAGTACTGATGCGGAATGGAGATAGTAAAGCAGTGTGTGTTACTTTGCTGGGTGGAAAAATGATTGAGATGTGTCTGTGAAAACGTTATCTCACCTTCTGGCAAAAGTAAATCTTACATTACCAAATATAGGCTCTAAAACAATAAGGCTTCAAAGACTTGATTCAGTTGCCTAAACATGGCATTTAGTGCCAGTTCGCACAAGCCAATGTGTCCCAGGATGGCCAGAGAGAGCAGATGGCTATGACACATGAGGTATGGGAGACCCCACGCCCTTCGGGAGAAGCAGCTGTAGTGTATGGGGAGAGCACTTCACAATGGCTAAAATTAGCACTAAATGTATATGTTTAGGTAATTCTTTTGAGCTGTTGGGGCTTTCTAAAACCTCATTTGCAACATTTTCATGGGTTTTTTGGTAGGTTGTCTTCCTAGCTTAAATTCCTGAAGTAGCGCTTCAAAATCATTAAATGTTTTAGTTTACATTAAATCACAGTGCTACAAGCTTTGTTATTTCCTACAGAAAACTTCCACATGTACAACTGTGAACGCTGCAGTAAAAAGAAAATTTTCCAGCATTCAAAAATACATTTCTTTCCTTTTGGCTTAGCACATCTTCTCCTATTTACAGCTATGTGGAAATTTGAATAGTTGTAGGTGTGCTACTACTTGTTGTGGTGACATACGTACGGTGTGATTGCAGATCTTTTTGCCAAGCGTGATCCTGTCGAAGTGGCTGCATACAACCTGCTAAAAAGAAGGAAATGGAATTTTATACATGTCATCACAGTAATTTTAAAAGTAATTCAAGTTACGAAACAAATGAACATTTCTACACAACTGGGTTAATTTGTGAAAATTGTCTGAAGTCCCTGAAAGTGCGTTATCCATCCTCTTTGTAATTCATTGTGTAAAATTGGACTTGAATGGTCTATTCTGAACATCACAGCAGAAATGTGGTATGTTTTTGGTGCCGAAGAGTGGAATCACACTTGTGGAGTAGGAAAGAAAGAATGTTGTCTATACAAATGCTATGTTGTTTTAATGATACTGAATCTTTTTATAAGCAGTCTTGGGAAAAAAGTCAGATACGGGTTTGCTTTTTTGTATTCGATTAAAAGAAAGAGGCTTACTACTTGAAGCTTGACAGGTGGCTCTTGACATTGGGCCTGAAATGTTTGCAAGATATTTCATATCCTCAGAGCAAAAGTGAATATGAGTGGGTTGAAAATTTATGCTTACATAATTAAATAATGAAGATTCTTTGGCATTATATAAGGTAGGAATGCAGGGAAGCTTGTTATCATTGCTGTAGCAAAGTTTCCTATTGTATACTGGAGTAAATGTCGTACCTGTAATTTGAGAAATACATTTTACATTTATATTTTGGAGAGCAGCTTTTGATACTTGTGTATTGCTAAAGGTTGAAATACCTATTGAATGAAGCCTTTATGCTGTTTCGTATTAGCACTTTTGTTTTTGCTCAGTTTAACTTTTGAAACATTAGTTTTGTGTGTGTGGTGGTTTGTTGTTTTTTGGGGGGTTTTTGTTTGTTTCGCTTTTTTTTAATAACTTAAGGTAGAAATCTAATGATCATAAATGAAACTTTTCCAGCATTAATTGTTGTAGTATTTGTAAAAGAGGAAACAATATCCAAGCTACTTCATGATTATCTTGAAACTAAACATATTTTTTCTCTACATACTTAAAGGCTACATCTTATTTTGCTTAAATACTTCCTATTTTGAGGAATTTCATGTAGAGGAATCTTTATATGGTAACAGTAAAAATAGATACATATCTAAATATAGTCTTCATTCCTTTGACAAGACTAATCTTTGCATTTGTGCTTCTAGCAGACCTCTTCTGGATAGCTAGATTTCATTACTCGGGGATCAATCAAAAACTTAAAAGTAGAACTGATAAATCAGGAACCCTGGAAATAACACTTGACCCGAAGAGTCAGATAGTATTATTTTAAAAAAAAAAAAAACCACCCCCAAAACATTTTTAAATATAAAGAAGCAGCCCACAAGTATACTCGGTCAACTCCATCCATTTTCTGCTGTGGATACATGGGCTGTTACACTTTATAATACAGCTTCTATTTGTGGATGAGCATATCATGATTGTTGGATGCAGGCAGTTTATTCAAAAGACTTTTATTGTTCAAACTAAGCCGAAAATGATGTGTAGGATAAAGCTGTGACCTACTTCTGCATTTCCGTGCTGTAGAAAGCATTATATTGCCAAATCGGTGCATGTGTATGCCTCTATTAATTTCTCTTTCCTCCTTTTTGCAGACTGATGGTTAATCAATTATTTTTAGATTGATAGTTAGATATCTATGAATAGAATGTACAAAGTATTCTATTCAGCATTAAATTTTAGGGTTTAATTTTTGTAGGAATAGAATTTTTCACCCAATGTAATGTATTAGAGAGAAGGTCAGCCTGCCTAACTCATGCTGGCTCTAAAGTAAGTATCATGCATGTTTGTAGCATCAGCATGCTACGTATGTAGGGAGAATTGGCTGCCTAATCTGTAATGATAAGTATTTGGATTTTGTAAGTTCAGTAATATTCCTGTTTCTTTTTCAGGAGTGTTTCTGTAAATGAGCAAATTTAATATTAAAACATGTACAAATATTATAGATTTTTGAAATAAGACTGAAAAGTTGCAGTTACGCAGTTATGTTCTGTGTTTTGCTTTGCTTTTAAATTGGTGAAATATGGAGCTGTGCTACTTTTAATAGTAGCCTGACCCCACGCTGGGCTTGATTTTTGTGTCATTGAACCTGCTGGTTAAGAGGTCACAGGACTGATGGATGTTTATTTGCAAGTCTAAGAAAAATCCCTAATGAAAAATAATGTTGGCTGAGAAGATACCTTCACTTTTCCCTATGTTATGTGAAAAGGTTAAGACTTTGTTTTATAAAGTAGTAGAAAAGAACTATGTTTGTTATTTAAAACAAACAAATCTCCTTTCCCCCCAGACCCTGTGATGTAAAACAAAGATGATGGAATTATTCTTTTCTCTGTGAAAATTGGATGTAGTGTCGTGGCATTACCTGCCAAAGGACTATATATAGAAGGCAGCTTCGTGGATATATGAATGAGAGGAAGGGGTTTTGGTTTTTGTTTGGTTGGTGCATTTGGGTTTTGGGTTTTTTTGTATGGTTGGTTTGGTGTTTTGTTTGTTTGGTTGTTTTTTTTGTGTTGTTGGTTTTTTTGTTGTTGTTGTTGTTTGTGGTTTGTTTTTTTTTTTTTTTTTTCAAATAGGAATACTGAAAGATTTCTGTATNTAAGCAACATAATGTTCAGGCATCCTCATTTGCTTGGCATGCATCTAACTTTTTTGCTTGAGATACAAGAAAGTAACCCTAAAACTCATTTTTCTGAGCATGGAGATTTTTTTCTTAGGCAGTGAAAATGTGGACTAGGATATAATCTGTAGAAACATGGTATTTGTTCTAGACATAAGTGCATGTGCTACAATAGGTGCTTAGTTTTGTTTCATTTGAGAAATATTCTAAGGCTATTTAAATATTGTATCTCAGTTACATTAAAAAATTTTTATTCAGAGACTGAAGCAAAGACCAATTTTATAACCTGTGCCACCATCTGTTAAATACACCAGAAGATTTATTTTTTTTTTTTCTGGATGGGTTTAGCCAGCTGCCCATTTTGCACCATTGCCTGGATGAAGGCGTGCATTTAAGAATAACACAGTAGGCTTTCTGTGAGTTGACAAAAAAGCTTTTTTATTTTGATCTGAGACTCTGTTAGCTCGTCTGACACTTCCTTATATTTAGTCTCTGGCTGAGGAATGTATTTGAAACCTTTCCCCTGTTGCACTCCTCTAGTCTGTGCTTTCATCTCCTCCCACTTAGGTCTGGAGCTGCTCCACAGGACAAGACATGTGGCTTCTCACCAAACCCTCTGCGAGACATGTGGATGTATTTGCTAGCGACAACCCAAAGTCCGTTCTAATCCTATTGACATCTAACCCAAGTGGCATTTAGTTAATCTGTCTGGCACTCTCCTTTCTTTATCTGACCCTGGGAGATGATACAGCTTTTTGTAACTTTATTTTGTTTTAGATGAGTGTTTCAGGATGGTAATACTGACCAGTAGAATTAACTGAAGTCATTTGCCCTCTTTAAATGTTGTCTTCATGGTAAATAAAACCTATTCAATAACGGTGTCAGGGTGACCTGGCAGATTTTAGGGTTATGCTGTTGTTATGCTTAATTATAATTGATATAAGGGCTGATGAGACAAGGAAAAAAATTGATATTTACAGAAGTCTGGAAAGAAAATTGTTGTGGGTCAGTTAATTATTCTGTTCTGCTGTTCAGTTTGCAGCAAAACAATCTGTATTCAGAAAAAAAAAATTGCAGAAAATGGTTCAGAATTGGAAACCAGCTCTTTGCTGACTGCAATTTAGAGCTGGCTTTAACTCCAACATGTAGTTTTAGAAAGTCATTTTCTGACTTGCACGGGAGTTTTGCTTTTTTTAAATTGTAAAACAATGCGCAAGTAAAATCTAGCAGAAGTCAGTTGAAGAAGGTACCTGAGGCAATGCACTTGCTTTTCCTTACTTGGATTTCTATGAAATACATTGTGTACTGCGTCTGATCACTCATTCTTAGAATGGCAAAGCTCCTTTCATTGGCTCACTCCGTTCTGTCAGGTTGAGACTGTTGGGTTGGGAAAGGATTTGGCTTCGCTTCATGTGGAAATCCTTGTTTGTTTATTCTTCATCACAGAGCTAGCTAGAGGTGTCTGCACCACTTAAAAGTATGAAACCTCTGAATTCAATGTTGTATATGAATACCCTAGTATATCCTTCTCGTGTCCAGCTTTGTTTTCTGCTCTCAGAACAGCAGTACTCTGTTTTGGTGCAGCTTGATGGAGCAGCATTTTGCTGTGTCTCCAGAGTGTAGATAAACATACGAAATGGGAACAAGAATTTGTCGCTATTGTATGGAGGACATCTGTGCTACTAATCAAGCTGTGGCGTCACAATATTTGAAATGCTTGCTTTTCTTATATGCATGTGTCAGTTGGATAAACTGAACTTCAGAATTAACTGCATCCAGTCTCTGCTGTTTGTACGCGGTTTGCTTTGGCTTAACTTTTATTGGCCCAGCTCATCAGAGGCTTATTCTAGGAAGATCAAGGGCCTCAAATCTATGCTTTTAAAATCTCCTTTGCCCCAGCCCTTGTCTTCAAAGTCTCACTGGAAGCTTTGTAGCTAAACCCAGGGTATATAAGGTGATTGCAAGAGAGTCCATTTATCTGTCTTCCTGGACAGCCAAACCAAGCACTCAATGCCTTCACTCAAATGTTTTGGTGAACCAGTGGACAAAATTGTGCTATAAGCTCTGTTTTGGCAATTCAGTTTCTCCCTCTGCATTCCCATCTAGTCATTATGTCTATATGTGACTAGCCATGTAGCACTTGCCCTCCACTGGCCACGTTTCCTCCGTGTCCTTATGGTAGGATTTAGTTAGTGGTCATGCAGCCAAAAGAGGAACTGGCCACTGAGAGATTGAATGGAGTACTACCGGTAATTTCCCCAGAGCTTTTCCATACATCCAGCTTAAAACCACTCATTTGATGATACTAGGTTCACTAGATCTAACCCCAGAAAAGCGGAGAAAGTGGGAGCATCCCTTTCATCGATAGCCTGCATTCACACAAGTTCAGATGTAACACAAAATGCACTCCCTTTATGAAAAGTCAGACTATCTGAATGTTAGAGATCCAGGTGTGCTTACATTTATGAAACGACCATTGTACTGAGACAATGCCAATCTCCAAGTAGGACTGTAACAATGAACATAGCTTAAAGGATTAGTTGCTTGTGAGGCAAAACGGAAGCACTCTTAAATTTATTTTTTTTTATTTATTTTGTGAATTGAATATTAATAGTAAAAGGCACATGAATACCTAAATAGTCTTCATTTTAAATAGTTATTGCTGTTGTAAACTTCATATGGAATTGAATAATCAAGAAGAGACTTAAGGAAACAAGCTTCTTTCATTTTAATAGCTTTTTGATGCAATATTTACTCACTCCTTTCTCACATTCCTGGTGCCATGTTTATCAGACATTAACCTCCCTACTGGTGCTGCTTGGGGGGAGGGGGGGTGGGGGTGGAATAAGTCAGAGGAACAGTGAGAAATCTGTAGCAATAAAAATCAAATCCTTTGGCCTGACAGAGGACATGAGTTTCAATAAAGGTATAATGCGCATGTGTGTGGGAAGCATTGGAGGTGTTCACCTATTCCTGTAAAATGTTTTTTGTTTAGCCCTTCAGCTATCAGTTGCAGTAATGATATAATCGTATAAATTGTTAAGGTAAAATAAAAGATTTTTTCCTTTTTAAATCTTGGAGTCTCATAGAAAACTTACGAGCGCAGAGATACAGTTCTATAGCCATAAAAAGTTATTTTTCCAGAATTTATTAATTGGGCTTAAATCTGTTGGTGGGGCTGACAAACATGGTCTTTGAAGCTCTACTCAGTTTAGCAGTGCCTTGATATATGGAATGTGTTTAATACAAATGGTATTCAAAAGGAAGAAAATCTATATTTATAGATCATGTAGTCGTAAGGTTAGAAGAGACCTCTGAAGGTTGTGTAGCCCAAAGCAGAGCTGGCTGTGATGGTGGCTCAAAGGAGGGCTAACCTTAAACTTAGACCACGTTGCTCAAGCCTTGTTCACTTGAGTTCTGACTGTATCCAAAAAAGCAGAATCCGCCACTTTTCAGGACCGGAACTTAAACAGAGCTCTCTATGCCAGAGCTTAAACTACCTTCACTGGGAGGGTTTATCTGCATGTGCAGTGGGAATTTCCCTTGCTGCAGCTTGTGACCATCAAAATGGTATGAGATACTTCAGCTCTTTGAATAAGAACTTGCAACCAAACTACATTGGAATTCCTTGTATTTTAAAATCTGTAAGTGGTTGATTTGAAATTTGTAGCAGATAGGGAGTTTGCCTGTGCATAGGAGTTGTTGATTATTTTTTTTTTCCAAAATAACTTATTCTGCATTCCTGATTTCTCTTCAGTAGGGTATTTAGCCTCATCCATAGATAGAATGGTTGTGACTGTATAGTTTTTTATTGAAAAATGGGTTTAGATGAATTAACAAAAAATATTGTCCGTTTCAGTTATTTAGGTGAGAGTAGGAAAGAGAAAGTAAATTTATTTTGGGGGTTGAGGGACTTAAAAATAGCAAGACAATTCAATAGATAGCTAAATAGGAACAAAGAAAAGAATTCTCCCCAAATGCAAAAGAGATTCTTGTATGTGTGAAGCTTTGGAGAGGAGCAGTTCGTAAGGTTTTTGTAAGGCAAAAACAGTAAACAAGGAAAAGTTTATTCTCTTTTTGTTGCTGTTCATAACAGGAAAAAGTACTTTAAAAATGTATGCACGATGTTATGTTCTCCCTTCCATCTTTTTGGGTCAGAAGTTAACCTTTTGTTCCTTGCATGTATAGTAACCTGCATTTTGTTCACTCATATATCTGTTTAATGTGTTGGAGGTTTTTTTTGTTTTGTTCTTAGCTTTATTTTAAGCATTCAGGCTACTGAAAGAAACAAACAGAAAAAGGCGAAAAAGACACCATCAAAATGTCTTGATCTGAATGGTGTCAGTCATACTAAAAGAAGTGGAAAAAAGTGCAAATTGTTTTTAAGTTGTTCTCTACAACACTACATTGCATGTGTTTCATAAATTTTTGAAAACAGATACTGCAAGAGAGGTTCTCATCTCTGAAATATGCATCCTGCTGGAATTTGGTACTAATTGCTGGAAAGGAGGAAGATCTTCTGGAACAGAATATTGCTATTTGGTTTTGTTATGGAAGAGGAAAGGAGCAACAGTTAGTGATCTTGTCCCTGGCTGGGCTAACACTTAATGCACTGTGGGTGCTCCACTGTCGCTATACCTTGCTATTTGTATATAACAAAGACTCTTTTATTTGAATATTTTTTTGCCCTGGCTTTGTTTACAAAACCCTTTCAGTTTTCTGAAGTGTAATAAAACACAACTAACGTTCTTATTTTAATCCTGCAAGGCCATTGGGACCTGTGCTGTTCCCATACAGATAATGTCACATCAGATGTACAATACCTCCCTCTGCATGTTATCAAGCAGTGTCATCCTCACAGCAGGTTGTGAAATTGCCAGGTAGTATTTTAGATGATGTTACAGTATTTTTAGATAATATTCTTCACTTTATGACTGCTTTTGTGTGTCCATTTTGCTATCTCATTTTAATACCAAGTGTAAACAGGCAATGAGTCCATGAAGAAAAGCACATTTATAGTATTTACATATCAAGGGAATGTGAATGCTTATACCTGGTGACTCTTCTGATCCTTGCAGATTTACAGGAAAAAAATACCCATGCCTGTCGCTCAAAGAAACAATTTCAATACTGTAAATAAAATTATGACATAAGAAAACAACCAAACCACCTATAAAACTGTAGACTCAGTAAAGGGTTTGGGTGATACTCTAGGGAAATGAAGCCTCAGAAGATCTTAATTTTAATGAAAGTGACACTATAGTGTGTTGGTTTTGTGTTTTTTTTTTTTCTCCTTTCAAATATAAGCCATGAAGAGAAAAGTTCATGCTGTTTTAATGAATTTTAAAAATGACCTTTTCATAATCTTTGTAGTTATAGGAAGAAATAATAAAAAAAGCACAAAAAATACCTTCAAATCCCAAATGACTTTCTGAACAGATATTTATTCCCTGCAATATGTTTGTCTTTCTAAATAGATCCAAGGGTTGGTTTATTAAATTTACATTTAATTCTTGGTGCCAAGAAAGGATTATGAGTAAAATGAGAATAATTTTTAAGTAGGTTTATATATCAACAATTGAAAACATTCTGATAAGACACGCTTTTCCTCCCTGGACTTTTCCTGGCCTAAAAGTCCTAAAACCCCTGGTCTGGTTGTGGAAAAAGCTATGTTAATTCAGGTATAATAGAGACAGACATATGGTAGGAGAAGAAACAGAGGGTTTTTTTAATTTTTATTAGATAATGGTGGAGATACTGTAGGCTACAGCATCCTACAGTGCCAGCTGGAAACTGTGCCGTGCCCCTTGCCAAACTGCTGAAGCTTCTTTTTTTTTGTGCTTTCTTCATGAGGGCTTTTTCACAAGTTCCAGTTCCTCTAAGCACAGGGGTAGTCTATCCCAATAATGGGGAAAATGAGTAGATGAGCCACTAGACCAGCTTGGTTCAACAGGGAACTCATGGTTGGATCATTAAGCTTAAGAGGTAGTGCTTAATGTTTGGTTTCCTACCTGCAGGTTAGTTACAAGCAGACCTGCAGGGATCTGTTGTAGGACCTAGATTGTTTAATATCTTTATCAGTGACCTGGAAGAGGAGACAGACTCATTAAGTTTGTGAACACCAAACTGCGGGTGCATTTGACCTGCTTAAGGGCAGGCTGCTGTTCAGAGGAAGCTAGGCAGGCTAGGGAATGGACCAGCAGGAACTTCATAAAATTCAGCAAGAACAGATGTCTCTTGCACCTGGTGTGGACTAACCTCCAGAAGTGGTACATGCTGGGGACTGACTGGCTGGGGAGCCCGCTGTGCCCCGTGTGAGCCGCCAGTGTGTCTTGCCAGGAGTGACGGCTAACAGCATCCCAGGTGATACCAGAAGGAGCGTAAGCAAGGAAATTAAGGGAAGTGATTGTTCCCCTTTGCTTGGTATTTACTAGACTGCATCAGAAATACAGCGTTCAGCTTTGGATGGTTTTTCCTGTACCACACTGGAAGAGGAAATGTATTGATCAGCTGCAGCGTGTTCAGTAGAGGCCACTGAGATGGTCTGGGCTGGAGCACCTCTGTGAGGAGAGGCTGAGGAAACTGGACTTTTTCAGCCTGGAGAAGAGCTGGCTTTGAGGAGACCAAACACCAGCCTCCTAATACTTAAAAGGAGGTTATCTAAAAGATGGAGCCAGTCTCTTTACTTAAATAAAAAGGTGGGAGAATGAGGGACATGAATGGCAACAGGAGATGTTTTGAATTAAAAACAAAACAAAGCAAAAAAAACCCTGTAAGAATATCTGATGGCATTATGGTTTTACTTTGTTCTTGCATTCATCTACATGAAGCTTTTTTGACCCGTTCACAAACTTGCTGCACGTCTGCAGTGTTCATGTTTACTTTCCACTATCTTGTTGCTTGCTGGAGAACTCTTCTGGTCATAACAGTTAGTAAAAGAGCTTCTGTCTTTCCCTGACCCATGGTGAACCAAACCACACTGTGTAACTTCTGTGAGGGTATATATTTTATCTTTATTGGATAGCCAGCAGAAAATGCTGTGAAGTCAACTCATAATGCTTCATGAATTGGCCAAATCCTTAGGCCAAACGACTGCTTTGTTTTTAGTAAATTATCTTGAAATGGTCTTTAATTAAATCTAGGCTAAGGTAAAATTCAAAAACCCACTCTAACATTTCAAGTAAAAAAACAGAACTGATTTAAAGAACACAAATACAGAAATGGAAGTAAGGATAAAAGTTATTTGATTTACACTGAGATTAAATCTGGAAGACCTCCTTCTTGTATCCACATGGCTTGCCATATTTTATTTCTGGAAACCCACCTTGACAGGGATGCTGTCTTTTTGTGTTGTGTTCCATATATAGTTACTTCTCTTGGAACCTCTTTAAAATTTTTGTTTCTTTTTTCAATCCCTGGCTTTTTAAAAAGGCTGAAAGGCTGTGATCGTATTTAATTTCTGCCTTAAAAACTTCTTAATTTATACCTGAGAGAATGTCTTTTGCTGTGCTAACACAAGTACTGTCTCGCCTACTTTAAGATGGAAATGAAGTTTTATTTTATCAGGTGTCATGTTTTTTATTATGTTTTTGTCCTGCTAGTAGCAACTAAAGAAGACTTAAAACTTCTTGTTCTTCCTTTTGTGCCTGCTCACAAGCTTGTAAATCTCTGAGAAATGTCATCTTCAACTACCTCATCTATCTATGTCCAACATTCACTAAATAACATACTTGTTACTAACATCTAAATGAGATAAATGTGTATATCTCACTACTGGGTGTAGATCTGGGACAAGATGTGGCAATAAATTACAGCTTTGGGGTTATAATGGATTTGAGGTAGTCTGTCTTTCAGGGATGCTATAATGTTGTTTTCTCTTGGTTCTTCTGCAGTGTCTTTATTGCATCCTCTTTAGATGACTGTTAACTCTATTTTTTTTATTCCTGTCTCTCCCTGCTACGACTTTACCAAACATGTTCTTGTTCACAGACAGAACCATCTGCTGCCAGGTCTGTACAAAAACCTCTCTAGTCCAGGCTTGTCTCCTGGTCCAGCTAAAATCTGTCTTGTCCCTCTGACACATCTTTGATTAGCTCAAACAGAACTGGGCCTAAAGCCATCTGCCCTACCTCTGTTCTGGTTATGTGGGCAGTATCAGCTTTCTGATCATCACTTGGGCCTATAATCTGGGTGCTATTTCTGAATGGATGTGATTGAAAAGCCTTAATGAGATCTTTATCTAAATCTTTCAGATTCTTGTTTCATAGCAACTCTAAGTAACTTGTGTTCTCTTTACTTGTCCCTACAGCTAGAACTCTAGAGGTTTTCCTCATCTCATTTTTCAGTTACTGCAGCATTCCATTTCTCTGACTCTTTTTATATGCTTCCAGAATGATCTGCAAAGATATAGATGTAATGTTTGCATTCTTAATATAAACGGATGTTCACTGTCTCTTTCTTCCCTAGTTCATGAAAAATAGATTGCTTATCTTTGTATCATACATTTCTGTTTTCTGCTGGGTTGTTTGGCTCTCAATGGCAGCTGTTCCTGCACATGCACTTAATGATGCAGTGAGTATATCTTGACCTTTATCCCATGCTGACCATTCTGTTCAGAAAGAGTACTGTATTGGAAAAGAGTGCTGTACTGGAAAACTAGCATTTTCCATTTTTGCCTCCTGAATTTCTTGTGTGGATTTCTGCAAGAATTTTGACAACACGTAGGTGATGTTTGAAGACCGCTGACCATAATAATAGTCAGCAGTGCTATCTTTGTGGTTCATCTATAGGGTTTTCGGGTTTTTGTATTTCCTTGCCAACCTTAAGTTACAGGGGACGGTTTCTTTATTCTGGTCACAGTTAACTGTGTTAAAACTTTGATTTCTAGGCAATGTTGCAATACAGGTAAGTCAGGAAAAGGTGGACAGTGTCTGTCTATATTTATAAGGGGAGAAAAAAAATACTCAATGTAATCTGAAAATTACAAAGTGTGCCTGAATGATGAAAGTACTGGTTGGCAGCTGCTCACAGAAGTCAGAAAAATGGGACAAGACTTTGAAGGTAAAGTGCAAACATACTTTGGATTGTGTTGAGACCAAGCTACCTGTAGATGAAATGAATTGTCAGATATGTAGGAAACTAAATTGAGGGAAAGTGGTTCAATGTGTAATGTCAGATAAGGGCTGCTGCAGATAAGAAAACACTGCTGAAAGGGGGAAAAGTTGGGAAAATAGATAAGAAAATTGTTAGGAAGCTGAAGTGTTGTAAGAGACAGGGAGGGCAAAGAGCACCCAGGATCACAGCAGTTCAGAGGAGACTAGAGATTAAACAGTGTCATCAGGTTGTTTCATTGCAGTTCTTGTTCACCTTCTGGAAATAAATTGGTTTTTGGCTTCCTGAGAAGTCACAGTCAAACAGGAAGGGTGATGTAATACGTGTTTTCTAGTGATTTGTGCTGTTTTTTCCCCAAGGAGCAAGAACTTACCCACCTAGAAAAAGTAAAGTTAATTGTGTAGGATGATTCATGAGGGAAGCTGAATATGGTACGTAATGCCTCATATAAAGATTTCCTCAGCATTGTATATTTACCTGTATTGCTGTGGATGGTTGGTTTCTTCAGTTGTATTTACTACTTTATGCAGCTGCATCTAATTCATTGTGAATTGAAGTAGGAGATAAACCTTATCTACAGACAGTAATGTTGGCAAATTAATTAATTATCAGAGAGCTATCAGGTAAAATTACATCTGCAAAGGATGACTTGTTGCGAAGCTTCCCTTTAAGATGTAACTCTTTCAGGAAGGAGTAAATGGTGTGTTCTGATAGTTTCCAAGATAACTATAAATAGATGAATTTTCTTCGCCTGAGTTAGAAGGTAGCTATGTCTAGATCATCGGTTAATGTTGAACATATGGTACATCACTCAAGGCTTACCACTGGACCTTTAAATTAATTTCCATTTGTCTTGGTGCAATTGTTCTGAAATTTTAATTTAAAAAGTTGCTTTTTTTAAAAAAAAATGTGGAAGTGCTTCTCCGTTTTCCTTGTCCCTTCAGTTCTCTCAGAAGTAGTCATTTCATTCTGGTCTTCTTTTTGGACAAAGAGAGCAAGCCCTATCTTAAGTGAGAACCAGTGTAGAAAATCTGTGTCACAGGCGGAAGTCTTGGAATATTAAGTATGATCAGTGGCAGAAGGCTTCAATGGAAAACCTTGGTCACTGTTAACCATCTCTTTCCTTCTAACGCTGTATGTATTATTAATGCAGTGAATCTGGGTCTGTCTTGCTCTAAAAACGTTTCTCTGGACAAGTTTGAGGTGGATGTACAACCTGCAGTTTTATACATCAAAAATGTAATCTTACTATTTCCAGAGCAATTAAAGTGATTGTGACTGTTTAAAACCCAAAGCAACACTACTAACCCTTTATTGTATATAAAAAGATCTAATCTATTAAAAGATAGTATTTATTTGTAGTTCACAAACACTTAATGCTTGCTTTTATGGAAAGGGAAGCAATCAGTGTTATTTTAAGAAATTAAATATTTCTGTGTTTTGTGCTGCGTTCATACTTGAATGTGAGCAAAGGCAAAAACATTTTGAGTAGTAATAAAATTTCTATCCTAGAGCACAGTTTTAGTTTAAAAAAAAAAAAAAGAAGCTAGCTTAAAAAGATACTAATATTCTTGAAGCACCATTGGAATAATGGAAAGTTGTTCTCCTTACTAAGCATTCTTGATCAGAAGTTGTAAGGTCTTTGGTTGTGCCTGAACACAGAGTGCGCATTATGGTTCTGACTTGGTTAGTGCTTAACATCTGTTAAAGGGAAATCTGTTAATTTTGGAAGCTGATGGTTCATTGGTTTTACTCTCTACGCAGTGAAGCACTGCCTGTGGAAGACAACTGGTGAAAAATGTTTGTTGTTTTTTGTCTTAAGCTCAAACTAAGAGCGTGTGCTTAGGGTAGTACTTTTACACCCGCGTGAAGGGACAGTATATTTAACTAAAACTATTCAAAGTGTGCGCAGGTACAGCAGAGCTTTTAAAATGGAAATGGAAGGTTTTCTTAGGTTGAGGCTTATGACTTTGGCCTGTTGTCGTGAATTTATGCTTCCAACTGTTAATCTTGCTGCTTTGCTTATAGGATAATTTTTCTCCCGATATGTATTTCTTAGTGTTTTTATCTGCACTGGTTTCTGTGCAGGAGAAACATTGTATGACAGCATGTGTGTGTTTTTTGGAGAGACAGAAGGGGTTCCATTTATTGGCCTCTCATCATTAATATTTCTCTTTGGTTTTCTTTTTAATGCTTTTCTATGCAGCAGTAACAACTCTTTAGGAGACTCTGGCTTCAGCCTGTTGTTATGAGGCAGTAGAAGCGGCAGCCTGGGGAGCTGTAATTCAAACTTCCAGGTCCTCCCCAAGCACACATAAATGATGCAGAGGCTTCTCTTGTAATCTTCTCTGTTGAATCAATGTTAGTTGGACACACCGTCCATTCAGAGGACAGCTTAGTTGACTGAGACAGGGGGAAAAACCAAAAAACAAATTAAGAATCACTATGACTTCGTCTTTTGTGGTTTGCAATGTCATTTATATTTACTTCCTTGATGAAAGAAGCAGTATAATAACAAAGTAGTATTAATTACCATGGTATTTTCCTTTGGAAAGTTTGGAAGTCTTTAACCGAGGAGTGTCTGTGAATGTAGCTTGTGAAGCAGAGAAGTAGGGTGAAATAATCTTTGGATTTATGTCCCTCTACTCACTTAGCTTACCACAAGTACTGTCTCTCTGTGCAAGTGCTGTTACCAAACCACAAAAGAAATAATTAGTAGGCAAGAAACATTTGGTTTTGTGTTGCAATTTGCAGAGTTCTGAAGAAACGTGTTTTCTCTGTGTGTATATGCATGAGTTTGGTGGTAATGATTATCAGTATTTAAAGAAAGATCAACACTATGTTCTTCCAAACCTCCCTGTGCAACTTAGACTTGGTGCAGTTGTATTTGACTTCAGCTTTATCTATACGTGGAAATACCACGTTTATATTTACTATTAAACATTAACTTAGAAAATAATGTCTTTTTAGCAGCTATTAATTGTTATTAGCCCTTAAATTCAAGAGAAATGTGAAATTCGGGTATATGCAAGGGTAAAAATGCTGCTTTGGGGGTAAAATGTTAGGTTTACTTGATTAAATACAGTCTTTCAAAATAGATCAAACTTGAGTGGGCCACATGCCAAATTACTACCTTTTTGGACATGAAAAATATCCTTAATCCTTCGTTTGAGGTAAGAAAGAGGATGGTAAAGTGCTGTAGGAGTTGACATCTATATAAACTGTCTTTGGGCAGTGAGGCAGATGAATTGTTAAGATTTAAAGAGTATAGAGATTGTGTGAGGCAAGTATTTAGCAGAATTTACTAGGTTGTTTTAGTGAGAGCAAAGATGTAATTTAATAAGAATCATTGTGAAAATGATTGTCATGACTTATGTCAAACAGAGCTGTTAATTTTCAAGAAACAAAACCAGTCATTGAAGGCAGGAAAACATCCTTCAGTTATGGTACTGTGGAACCGAGACTTCCTATAAAGATCTTGTTCCTTTCTCTGAGATATCCAGAATAGGATTGTGTCAAAATAAAACTCCAGCTATGTTAGATGCTTGGATTGATCTTTCATGGTATTTTTTATTCTTTCCCTTTAATCACAAGAAAAGCTCTAAACAAATTTTTATCTTTCCCCCACACCCGTTTTGTTCCTTTATAACTTCACCCCTATGTTGCAAAATTACAGCCTACTCTTTATAGCTTGTTTTACCTTAAATTCTGAATTAAAAGTTAGACGTAGCAAAATTGAAAACTTTGGAAGCTTCTCAAATTGGCGTAATTTAGTTGGGTTGACTTTGACATTCTTACATCGTAATGTAGTAACTGATTACACAGGACAGTTTTGCCAAGCATTGAAGTTCCTTGTGCAGAGATCCATCTGCAAGTTAGTATTCTCCATAAGTAGTTTTTATTCTGAGAAGTAATACTGTAATTAATAATTATGGAAGTGTTTGCTAGTATATGGATGTTTATTCTTTGGTTTATAATGGAGAAAGGTAGAGGTGTTTTTGCGAAATGCCAGTATTTGAGTTGCAAAGGCAGTATCTCAGAAGTTTAAGAGAAGTTTAAACTTGTGAGCTGACAAGCATTCTAGAATGTAAGATTGAAACACTGTCTCAGTTTTCTTTTATCTTTGTGAAAGTGTGGATTATTAATATTGTATGTAGAATCACACTACTAATAAAACTGAATTCTACAGGTAATATATCTTAATTTTTCATAGCAGCATTGAATGTAAGTCATTTTTCATTATAATGCAACCAGATTGACTCAATATATGTATTCCAGATAATACTTAAAACACCAGTGTTTTTTAACAACACTAGTCACTTTTTCACTACTTAATCTATTTTCTTACATGTACTTGTATTTGATCCCTGTTTTGAAGTTTCAGATTGTTTGGCCTTCTCTTGCACTGATTTTTATAAAATATCTTTATGGAGGCTTATTCTTGGTTTGATATTTAGTGTGTTAAGATTGTTCTATTATGACAATTTGTTATATATCCCAATGCAGTATATTTAAGTGTTTGTAATGTAAGTAATATTACGTTTCTTAATGTAAGGATTTTAGTTCGTTATGGATGAAGTCCATTCTCTTTACATCTAAAGAAAGGAAAATGAATTATGGGGAACAGATGTGTTTTCTGTTCCAGAGTTTGTATGGGTGCAAGACTGTGAGGTCCATGCTGCTTAACATACGAGCACACATGCGATCTTCCCTACATTGTTCTAAGAACATGACACCAAGGCTTTTGAGATTTGACTGTTAGCAGGTAATCACAATAATGGTCTCTTCTTCAGAGTGCAAATAGTACCCTGATGATTTTACTGATGCACTTGGGGAGGAAGGTGAATATTATCAGCTGGTTCAGTTCTTGCATGAAAAGCTAATTAAACTTTTTAATCCTACCTCTGAGGCATGTGTTGGAAAGGTCTAAAATACCATAGGTTTTGAAGAGAGAAGTTTTTCTTACTGTCTGTTACAGTTCTCTATGTTGCAGTTTTTAAAATATGGAACTAGGATAGAGTATAATCTTTGAAATTTGATTAAAAGCTTCAAAACCTTTGACTTGGAGGTAATTTGGGAAAGCTTTTATCTGGGGTGTACTGTGTTCGGTATATTTAACTGATGTTTCTGTGAAAGGTTTGCAACTTGAGATGCTCAGATGATTTGTACCTTAGTTTTACTTATTTTTTAACCGCTTGGACATGAGTATTTTTGTCCAGTTTCTTTTCATGACTTAGAGCCTCATAGGATTCACATAGCTTTATAAAGATTGTAGCTGATGGCCGTCAGTCTCATTCCATGCTACATTCATCACCATTGTACTTAATTTTCTTCCTGTTGCTGCTGTTCTGTTTCCCTTGCTGATGTTATTCCTAT
>VYZM01019812.1:255328-265998 GCA_013398915.1 Dromas ardeola
TTTTTTTTTTTTTTTTCTGTTGTTGTTTTGCTTTGTTTTTTTTGTTTGTTTGGTCTGTTTGTTTGTTGTTTTTTTCCTCAGGGAGACAGTTTCCAGGTTTTACAAGTTTTTCTATCCTGTCATCTTGTTCCACTTCTAACAGTGTCCTTTGTCGTTCTTCTCTGGGCTGCCTTGTTGAGTTGCTTTGTAGTGGTTTCAAACTGTTTAATAAAGTCTTAAATTTAAAAAAGAAATTTTTTTTTTGAGCATCACTTACTTATTTAGACTAATCAGAACTAAACTGTCACAGGTGTTACTCACCTGTCGATTAGCTGACACACTAACAAATGTATTTCCAAGATGGCAAGACTGAACTTTCCTGTAACATCGTGATGTTTAGATCCTTGACAGTATCTGGCACAGTGTACGCTTATCCAACTACTCAGATCCTTGATTTGTAGCATAAATACTACACCGTGTTCATGCAACACTTATTTTGTATAATTTGATAGGCTGTTTATTATAAGTAAAGGATCTTGCCTGTTGAAGTAATCAATGAAATAGTTATATCCACATGAGAATTCATTATGTTCTTTTGAAAACTAATTTCTGAATGAGAACGTTAATAGGAAAAGCAGACGATGCCATAGTTGTGTCTGGCACCACTAAGTGACAGTATCACTAGTCGCAGGTTGATGCTGATTGACTCTCAGCTGAATAGTCGCCCAAGCCATGGGTAGCTTAAGACAATAGTTTTCTTGATAGCTGTTCTGTATGACAAATGCACTTTTCTTTCTAAATGCCAGATCCTCCTTTCAGCGTTGTATAGTGATTTGTCTCCCAGACTGTTGGGAAGAATGAAATAGTTCTTACTATGTGGACTTTCATTCTCTTCCTATAGAGCAGCTGTGTTTTCTATATTGTCTCATGAGTATATGCCAGACCCTTTGTAAGAAACAGTTATATCTACACTTTTACTACTGTGCTGTAATTGTGACTTAGTAATTAGATAACTGATAACTAGAAACTTTCGAACTGTATCACTGTTAACAACAGGTTGTATGCACAGAATTGTCATTCAGTCAATACATACATGCATGCATATTTCCCCCCCCAAAAAAAATTAATAATAGCGGATGTTGTGTCTCCTGACAGAGCTTGCTGAATTCTATTCTTACACTCTTCTCTCCAAAAGCATAGTTGCTTTAACTTTTATCATGTCATGACAGTAAACAAAAATATAAGTAATTTTTCTTTTCTGCAATGAAAAGATGTTTTCTTCCTTAAAAAACAAATTTTCTTTTTTAGATTATTTTTGTTAATAATTGGTCATCATAGCTGAAATGGACATCTGTCCACAACTCTGAGTGGAACATGTTGAGTCTCAATAAGAAAGAACACCTTCTGGCTTGTTTGTTTTTGGGAGAGAGTGTTTGCTGTTTCTTGTAACATCAAAGTAATGCTTTGGTTGACATAATTACAGAAGTTTAGTAATTGTCTGGGAAATAATTCTCCATTAACTATAGTTAGTCATAACCAATGGTACCGGTGAGATTTTTTCATAACATGGTCAGTCATTGATGCTATCTCTCTAGAATGTCATGCCTTTTACCTTAATGAAAGGAGGGGGTGAGAGGGTCTTTAAAACCCATTATAGCATTTGTGAAACTATTAATAAAATGCTCTCTGTTTTAAAACGTCTGTTTTGTAAATGGGCTATTCCCTGGAAGTGTTATACATAAAGCAAAACAAGTAGCTATCCTAAAAAGCTAACAATCTGAGGACGTGAGAAAGAAAAGGGGAAGAGAGGCAGGTTATCTCCACGTCTCGGAGAACTCAGACATGTGGAGGTGGTAAGTAGTATGTGCTAGCTGTATTGACCACATGTACTAAAAACACGAGGACAGGAAAATTTAGGATTTGGAATATGACTTAAGTCTAAAATGATTTTATTCTAACAAAAGTCACAATGCATGAGGAGAAGCCCCTTGGTTTATCCTCCTATTGCCTATGTATTTAGATTCAAACAAATTAGTTCAGGGAGGTATTACTAATTCTTCTTGCTTTTGACCGTAAGAATCATAGATAGTTTGGGGAGCTTTCAATAACATACCTCTGCAGTTGTCCATACATAGTGTTTTGTAAACCATAATTAAGATGCAAGCTAGAACACATGTTGCCCCAGATTCACAGACGCGAACCTTACTCACTACTTTGACACAGAGCAGATGGCTTGTTATAATGTAGTTGTTGATGCGGTAAGAACTAAGAGCCCTGACTGGTGTTGCTTATAATCGCTACCGATTAAAAGCCTGTAATGCCTTCAAGAAGGCATCACTATCCTCCCCTCCTGCTAAGGGTTTAGTGAGATCTTAGACCAAGGTGATATTTATGCTTAGAAGATGCCTGAATATCAATTGGATCTTAAATTGGTGCTTTTTATGCATATTTGTATGTAGATAGATTTTTCTGGAGGACAGGAATGAAGCATTTTTATGTAATTTGGTGCTTTTTGTGTAGGCTCTGGGCAGACAAGACAAATGAAGAAAGGAAAAAGATATTAAAAGTGTGCTGTCTAAAAAGCTTTTCTTATTAATTTATTTTTTTTTTTTCCTCCTCACTAAAACCTGATTTTCTTTGAGGAAAAATCTTTTCGTAGATGAAAAAGGTTAAGGTACTTTGCCAAGCAGATGCAGGCTGCTTTGGAAGCGCTTGAGTACTGTGGTGGCGAGTACTTCACAAAACCATGTGGTAGACCTACAGGGATGCTGCATCAGGAACTAGATCATCCAAGGAAGTTGATCAGTAAGCTAACAGCTGGTAAATTTTATGTTTCTGACTCTGTAGAAGGCTTAACAATACCAGAGGAGGAGGTGACCAAAATGAAAGGGCAGCTTTAACTGTTTTGGTCATTAGTAAACAGCCTGGACGTGCTAGTGCTCTTCATGATGGGAACAGGCGAAGAATTACTATTAGACTGCCGGCTGGTTGGGAAAGCACAAGCACTTAACTAACATGCAGTAGCTGAAAGGTGGATAAGCTGTGCCTTTCAGTATTCAACAGCGAATGCAGAGCACAATAAATAACTCGATCAGACCTTGTTTGCGATATCACTCCATTAACTTCAGTCAGTTGACTTCAGCAGGCTTAGCTTGGGGATGAATTAGTGCCATAATGTTTAAATAGAACAAAAACATGTAAGCTTTATATAAACATGTCTTACATTTTTGTTGAACATTAAGGGTATCTCATTGAGGAAGGAAAAAATGGAAGTTAAAGTGTGTTCATTATTCTGTTCTGAGAGGTACAGGCATAGGTCAAGGTCAAACTGTTTGTTCTTGAAGAGCTGTATTCTGAATAAATTGGCATCAGCATTGCAATCCTTGATCTCTTATCACATAATTCAGTGTTTTCTGAGGGCTATTTTAGGAGGAAAACAATTAGAAAAGGTTGTGTTCTCATTCATATCTAAGTTGGTTCCTTTCGCTAGAGTAAATGAGATCTGTGGTCATTGAAACCTCAATTTTGATTAAATTTAAACTATCTTTTGCATCAGAGACAAAAATATATAATGCCCTGTCTCTTGCCTTTAATTATCACAGCTCAGTGATTTACATAGTGCTTTGGAATGGCAAAACTTTGGCTGGCTGCCACGATACACAGTAATCCCAGAGAAGCTAGGAATCAGTAGCTAATAATAAAAATTTAATTTTATGGTATTTCCACCCAAGTGAACTGAAATACCTCTCTAAGTCAAGGTGCAACTCTTTGCCTCTTTTATGTCTTAAAAGATATTTAAGACTTTCAGTTTTGTTTTTGACACACACTCTCAAGGCTTGAAAAATTTAATACTTTAGTGCTGACCAAGATACAGAATCATATGAGGTGAAGGACCTGTCAGCAGAGTCCCAAAATGACTCTAGAGCGAGAAGCTGCAAACTTACCTCCTATTGCTGGCATTTCCATTGGGATGTAGGTCCTGAAAAACCTTAGGGAAGTTTTTTTTATTTATTCACACAATGTTCTTATTAATAGCTTAGAGCTGATATGAGAGGATTTTCAGGGGACCGTGTCACTCTTTATTTGTCTTCAGGGAGTGACTTTCTTTTTTCCTAGGATATTTCAAGCTGTGTCTAGTTTAAATGGTGAATAGTATTTATGTTAGCTGTAATCCTCTACTTAGTCGCAGTGTGGTTTTTGTACTGCCCAGTAAACTGTATGGAACCAATATAATACAACAGTTACTGCAAGAGAAAATAAAATAGAAGACAAAATTGGATTCAGAAGGTTGTTTCCTTGCTCCTCCATTATTTCTCTTCTGCTGCAAATCAGGCTATTTTTGTATTTGGTCTTCACTGTCCCTTTTTTGGGGCCTGAGGAGTAGCACACTTTAAAAATAGGGTTTGCATTGGAAATTAGTTTGTTTCTGAGGAAAAGTATCATCTCATGAATCTCTACGGTCTCCTAAAGAGCTAAGAGGTGGATCTTTCATTTCCAAGAAAGTGGGGTGGGTTTTTTGTTCGTTTGGTTGGTTTTTTGTTTGTTTTTTTTTAATGCATTTTTTTCTTTATTTAGAGATCTCCTAAGGAGTTTTCTAAATTGGCTAGTTACTCATGTCTTTTTTGGTGAGAATTGAAAAATAAATATGTACACTAATTTAAGTGATCCTTAATTGCTGTTCCTGTCTTGCACGGTAGAAAGTGGGAGCAGGGGGAAGAACAATTGGACTTCTGCAATAATATATTGTACATCGTTTTTGAAATTTCCATTATGCAGCAGGAAACTCAGTTTTCTGCCTCTGTTTTCTTATAGTGTACAAATAGAGCATTCAATATACTCTTCCGTTCCTATCATTAGTTTTTCTTTTTTCTTTGTAATCATGGAAGAGGTGCATCTGAAACTTCTAAGAATGTGGGTTAAATCGAATTGAGCCTCAGAAAATTGGTTCGAGATAGGAAAAAATAATCAATTGCGGANTGGAACTGGTTCCTTGGAATTGTATTTTCTCCTTTGTTAGCAGCAGTAGTATTCACTTTCAAATCTGAGATGTTAGGCATTTCATAAAAAAAGCATTCACAAACTTTTTAAAGATGACAATGAACTGTCCTAAATAATATTTTAAAATATTACGTAAATACTGTCTCTATAGAATATATTAGATCAAATGTTGCGTTATATCAGAATTAAATCCAAATTTACGTAGGTCCCTGGCGTTATCATTATTCACAGTTGTGTATTGAACTTCTAAGCTTTAAATACCAGTTGATACGAGAGGTTGAAAACAAGGTGATGGGCTTATCTAGGGGCAGCTCTTGAGAAGAGATGGCAGGACGGGAACACAGACGGTACGCGCTGGTTTCACTTTTAAATTCTGGAGCCCAATGTTGGGATGCGTGTCACTAGAAGATATTTTTAGGGAGATAGAGATTGAGAAAATGGAAACAGACACCTTCTGTCTCCTACTCGCATTCTTTCCCACTTTAGAAAGAAAACCTGGAATGCTCTTTTCTGCTGTTATTGTATGTATGTTCTGAAGAAGTCACACAAAAGCCTGTGTTTGTTGCTGCAGGATGGGACGGTTCCAGTTTCACTGGGAGTCGTTCCTGAGAGCTGAAGCTCTAAAACATCGGAGTTACCAAACCAGCTCGCTGTGGCTGTGCTCACCAGAGCTAACCCGTTTGGTCTGCAAACGCAAGCTTCTCATGCGTGCGTTGTCATTTGATGTAGTTTTATTATTATTTCCACTCTTGTGTTTTGAAATGACTGGCTCAGCATGGTTTACTGATTGCTAAAATGATCTCTACCAAAATTTCATGTTAATCTGAGTATATCAGTTTCTCTGTTTCTTGTTTTAGTCACTTTATTTCCAAGTGAAAATACAATTACTCTAACACTGGGTTGAAAGGGTGAACTTTGAAAATAGCAAACTTGAATGCCATGGGGTTAACTCGCTCTGCCATTTTTGCTACTTATTTGTATTTAAGTTCAGTTCAAAAACATGGTCTTCTGTATGTTGTAGTTTACACGTTACAATTGTGATGGGCTCAGACAATTCTATCATAATGTAAGAGAGATTTATTTTGCGTGTGCTGCGTGAAACTGCCCTGTCTCTGGCTAACGAGTAATCAGAGTAGGTCTTATCTCTGAGTCTTTCCTATTGGATTGGATACGACTGTGGGCCAGCAGGAGGCATGTTAATTCTGTACCTAACAATTAAAGCATGCACCTGGGATACAGCAGACAAAATTCCGTTTGAGCTGAGAAGACCAGATACTTTTGAATACTTGCATTATTTCAGGTAATGGACTGCCTCCATTATCTCGTACTGCTGGGGGAGAAGTTATTCCTGGGTGGTCATTTGTGGCTCTCATTTCATCAAATTATTGAGAAGTCTTTTACTGATAGAATCAGTATGTTTCAAGAAAAGGTTATTGTTCTGTTTTTACTTTCTTGTTTCAGTGAAAATTCTTAACCGACTCCAGCTGATGTGTTGTGTTCACCCCCCTTCAAAAAAAGAAAGGCAAAACCAGCCTTGTCCTAGGAATGCTAATAGTCAGGATAGTAAAGGAAACAGTATGTAAATGCCGCTGGAATCCATTGTATTCCTCTGGTTATTTATGATAATGTCTGTATTAATTTAATTTGAAGAGCAATGTTTCGTAGACATTTCTTCTTAAAAGATAACCCTGGAACTCATAGGAGAATATTGAAGAATATATTGCCATTGTTCCTGTGTTATTTGAACTGAAGTGAGGGAGTGGATGGAGTGTGACCAAGCACTATGATTTTAAGTTCAAGAATGTCCTGGTTTCCATAGAAACAGATAGCTCTATCGTAGCTACTGAGTTAAATGCTTATAGGATTTTGCGTTTTCCTCCTCTAAATAAAATTTGATTATGCTTCATTTTGGTTTTCTCTTTCCCTTCACTTCAAACTTCTCTGCAATTCGCTAACTTAGTTTTTATCAGTGCAAAGTTTTCTTAGCCATTCCTTGTTTGAAGAAAGCAGTTGCACATAAAAATGTATTTGTTTCTCTTTGTAGTAATCTAAAGATGAGTATGTCATTGTAACTGGCTATTAAGTTAATCTTGAATAGGGTGATGCGGGGTGCTGTCACACTTTCATGGTGTCATGTTGGGATCACCCTAATTCCACATGTGGTGTGGCTTTGAATGAGTGACGCAGGTCTGTCAGTCAGCTGGCACTGGAACTTCAGAGCTTTGTTCAGTCACATTGACAATTTATGTTACTTCTCATGTTCTGCATCTGCTTTTTTTTCCTGATATGAAGTAAATTTACTCTAGGTGCAAGGTATTGTAAGGGTAGAACGAAGCCCCTTTGTGTGTCTAACAGCTAAATGGAGGGGTTCTGAGTGTTGCCAAATGTAAATTTTAAGTGTTCAGTTGAGGAAGTGCAGTTATGTTACCTGTTTTCCTTACAAAGTACCTGTTGAAAATAGGTGTCTAGAAGTGTGATTCGTAAGAACTATAGTTTTATTTATTTTACCAAGTGACTCTTGAACAAGAGTCCAGAATCAAGGATCGCTTCTCTCTCATGAGAATGCTTGCATCATTGAGCTACAAATTCATACTTCTTGCTTACTTACTTTCTTTCCTTCTGCACCTGCATCTCCGTACCTGTACCAGCTAGGTAGAAGGAGCTAATATTATTATTCTAGATGTGTCTCTTAAATTCCCAGAAAGCTCTGGAAATCTTCAGAGCGCTGCATGGGAAAATGACATTGGATCCAATGATCATGAGCTGACACAGTTAAAATCAAATGGAAGAATAAACAAAGTAGGAATGTACATAAAGGCTTTGGATTTCAAGGGGGCAGATACTGATTAAACTAAGTGTAATAGGTTACTTTAAAGAGCATATCTGAAGAATTTGCATGCTTGGTGTTTCTTCAGGTCAAAGACATTAAAGGTATAAAATACCTGCATGCTAGATGAGTGAAAGGATGTAGAGAGAGAGAGAGACACTTTCAATTTGACAGATGAATAACCACCTCAAGAAGGATATTGAGAAGGAACAGAGAAGAAATAATGGATTAAAAATCACAATATGTATTTACCCAAGTTAGATTATGACGGATTCATTGGCCAATTTTCTTTGGAAGGGGAGTGTTTTGCAGAAGAGGTGTAATCTGTCTGGACTTCAGTGGGTAGCTGATGTTGTGTAGGAAAGGATTTGCTTGGGAAGGCAGGGTTTGATAGTGTGACTTGGGTGGAAAAGATGATAAGACACAGTGTTCAATGTGGAAGTGTCAGGCTGGCAGTTATGCTTAGTGGAATTCTTTAGAGATTAACTTTGGGAACGGCTATCTTTCTGATGCTTTCATTTATGCCACTGACACAAGGAAAATCAGTATGCTGATGAAATTTGTTGATGATGAAAATTTGGAGGCACCAATAGTACAGAAGATGATCATGGTGTTGTATGGAAAAGATTGGATTATCTCAAGGACTGAATTAATAGGAACAAAATGAATTGCATTAATGTAAAAATATTTTGTAGATCATGGGTGGTTAGAAGCAATGTTTTGTAATGCAAGCTTGAAGGTTTACGTCCTGGAAGTGACTGGACTGAAGAAAAGCATTGCAAGATTGCTGCATTGCAAATGTGAGACGGTTGTGATGTTCATATGGAAAATGGAGAGGCATTTGCAGTCGATTTAAGGAGGTTCTAGTATAATTTTGTAAAGTCCTGAAATATTATGTATAATTCTAATTATGCATACTTAAGCAAAAATGAATCGAAACTAAAGCAGATGCAGATTAAAGTGAATTGTAGAATTGTTCACTTTGGAAAGGACCTTGAAAAATTTTCTAGCCCAACCTCCTGCTGGAAGTGGGGTCACCACTGAATTAAGACCAGGTTGCCTGGGGCTTTGTCAGTTGGGTCTTGAAAACCCCCAAGGACAGGGCTTCCAAAGCATCTCTGGGTGACCTCTTCCACCGCTTTGATGTCCTCAAGGCGAAAACTTTTTCCCTTATCACAGTTCAAAGCCTCTTGTTTCCATTTATAACTGTTGTCTGTTGTTCTTCTGTCTTGGACCTCAGTACAGAGGTTGTTGTCTTGGTAATTTAGGTATAGGAAGGCCTCTAATAGGTGCCCTCCAGGCTAACCAAGCTCAGCTTCAGAGCTTTAACGACAGTAATCACACCAAGGGCAAGCCTATTAAGGAGGAAAACGTTTGCTTGTTTATTTTAGCAAAGTGTGTCCTTGTCTGCAGATGTAGAAGAAAGCCATCGAAACCCTAAGGGGGGAAAAAAGTCTATTGTAACTAAAGCACAAAGTTGGTCTGGCATCATTGAATGCAACCTGTCCAAGAATAAACTTGTGCTGGGAATTAGAAGAAAGCTCCAGTCAGGTTCTAGAGCAGCCTTCCAGGGAGTGTAAAAACTGAAGTTCTTCATTATATTCAGGTGGATACATTTCCAGAAGGGATTATGTGAGATGATATATCTACTTTAGGAGTGAATCGGCGTCAAGAACCTGCAGGTCTCTACTGACTTGGCCTGTGTAATGCTGCTGTTTCACTTGGACTGTTATTGAGGCTTGGTTCAACCTCTGATGTGAATCTGGTGGAATTCAGTTAGTAAAGTGTACTGCGTGGTGCTGTGAGGTTTCTCTTTGGCCTGGAGTCATTAGGAAACTTTGATGTGTTTTTGGAGAACAAACTTATTTCTTACAATTATGAACTTGAACTAGGAAGTAAATGTATTGGGTTTTGAGAAGTGAAACATCTGTTTGTATTTCTGACTGCCCTTATCTCATTGCTTTCCCTTCTGGTCCATTGTTAGTTTTGAACTCGATTTCACATCTATTAAGAAAAGGGGGGAAAAAATTAGTCTTGTGTATGTATTTTAATCAACTGAAGAAAAGCAGTTAGTTTAAACTAGGGGTTGTGTAGCATGTGGTGATGTGACACTTCTCCTCCTCTGCATTTTAGGTGTAAGATGGGAGGAATCTTAAGCTGCTACTGGAGCGTAAAATTGATAACAAAATAATTTGTTTAACTCAATTGATGGGAAGTCACTTAAACATCAAGCAACATCATGTGGGTTGTAAATCTCTCATTTCTTAATGTTTAAGTGACTTCACGTTTATTTAACTTGAGCTGCGAAATTAGAAGCACTGTGGCACCAAGACATTTTGTTGTTAATGCCTTAAAGAAAGCACAACCAACTCTGTTGCAGATGCCTATAATATAATGTGACCCAAATTTCTGTTCCAAAAGTTGTGGTCACAGTTGGGACTACAATCTTTGCAGATATATATATTTTTTATTATTATTATTTTTATTTACAGTATACAATCTACACTGAAATTATTTATTGTGTATGTGATGCAACTGCTGGGGTAGTTCCTGGAGCTGTACTTATGAAGCTGGTGTTGGCTGTGGTGGTGGGGGGGAGAGCGGGTGAGGTTTGCACGCTTGAGGTCACAAACAGAATGGGCTATTACATAAACGGGCAGAAGGGCTGTCCTCCACAAATTGTATTTAATCCGACTTCCGATACTGTGGCTCTTCTTAACAGCTTTCAGCAGTAACCTTGCAGTTGGTGCTATAGTGCAGAAGTGTGAGGATACAAGTCTGCTCAGAGAATATCAGTTTGCTGTAGCAAAAGGCTGGAATTTCCTTTTGTAGCCTAAAAAAAATATATACATATTAAAAAAAAAAA
>VYZM01019812.1:284479-295817 GCA_013398915.1 Dromas ardeola
TTTTAATTTATAAGGGTTTTTTAACCTGCAAAAGGAATGGGCAGTGAAATAGAAAACGGTGAAGGTTATTAAAGTCAAGCTCACAAAAAAAGTAAGGGAAATTTAATGGTACCTTAACAAGCTCACGGAATGGATCACGGTGACAAATGAAGTTCTGCTTTGCATGTGAACGCCGGCGTAGTTAGAGAAAGCAAAATACTTGCACAGCTCTGAGTTTTAAAATTACCTGGATCGGTCCGAGACTGAGTTCTGGGCAAACACTTTGTATTGCAGGTTCCTTAGGGTTTGGAAAATGACAACAAAAATAATGAGACGGCAGAAATATTACAGAGAGATTGAAGAGAATGAGAGGTTAAAATAGCTACAGTTATGACTAACACAGAGAAAATGGATGGAGAACTTCTATTTTCGTCTTGTAGCTTTATTGGCCCAGTTTTCACATTTGCCTTTAAAGCAGAGGTGACAAATTCAAATCCGATGGAAATGTTTTTCATTAAATCAATGTCACTCACTTCCACCAGAAGCAAGTCAAGGAGAAACGCTGAGCAAGATTTAAATGGAAAATGGATCGTTGTATCTATGAAAATTGATAGAATTTCCAGAATTATCGTAACTAGTCATGACAGAATTTTTCTCAACAAGGCAGTAATTTTTTGTCCTTCAGACATTACGTTAACTTTCAATGAAGAGCCCAGCTCCTTGGGGGAAAAGTACTTCTGGCACGTTACCGGCTCCGTTTTGTACAAGCAACTGCAGAACACGAGCCCCAGCCTGCGCAGGACGAGCGTGTCGTGTACCCTGGTAGGAGTTTATCTGTACAAACCTGCTGCTGCACCAGAAGAACTTTTGGTCAGAGTTGAGGTGATGTTTGCGCCTTCCCAGAAGCATGGCCAGCAGGTCGAGGGAGGTGATTCTGCCCCTCTGCTCTGGTGAGACCCCACCTGGAGTACCGTGTCCAGCTTCGGAATCCCCAGCATAAGAAGGACATGGACCTGTTGGAGCAGGTCCAGAGGAGGGCCATGAAGATGATGAGAGGGCTGGAGCACCTCTCCTGTGAAGACAGGCTGAGAGAGTTGGGGTTGTTCAGCCTGGAGAAGAGAAGGCGCCGAGGAGACCTTATAGCCCCTTCCAGTGCCTCAAGGGGGCCTACAAGAAAGATGGGGAGGGACTCTTTATCAGGGAGTGGAGTGATAGGATGAGGGGAAACGGTTTTAAACTGAAAGGGGGGAGATTAGATTAGATATTAGGAAGAAATTCTTTACTGTGAGGGCGGTGAGACCCTGGAACAGGTTGCCCAGAGAAGCTGTGTATGCCCCATCCCTGGAAGTGTTCAAGGCCAGGCTGGATGGGGCTTTGAGCAGCCTGGTCTAGTGGGAGGTGTCCCTGCCCATGGCAGGGGGGTTGGAACTAGATGATCTTTAAGGTCCCTTCCAACCCAAACCGTTCTGTGATTCTATGAATCAGTTACTGTGTTCAGCTGGTGGAGAATGTGAACTGCAGGCAGTTCCTCAGAGCAGAAGTTAATGCCTTTTGAGTGGTGGAAGATGAAAGCACCCTGCTTTTATCAATTCAGAGGACGCTGAATTTATAGGTAGTAAATGCTTTGACTCTTCTACCAGAAAATACTACTTTCTTTTTTTTCTTTTTCTTAATTGAGGCAGGGTAATGGGATGAAACAGAACAATTTTCTTTTTGTGCTGTCTTTTATCTGCTCTTTGAACTAAAGATCAGGAAGAAATAACGGGAGAAGTTTTAGATGCCTACCCTAGGATCAACCATTAAGTGGATGGTCAAAATTCCCCTACCAGCAGCTATCCATGCCACGAAGAGCAGCTGTGGGAAGAGGTGACACCACTGCCCACAGTCTGGCAACTCTAATTGCCGGGGTGATGTGGCCAAGGTTGTGAAGGAGGGGCAGAAGCGGGTGATACTCGGTCACCTGATGAGGCTTTCAGTTGTTGCCTGACAAAAAAGGGGGTTGGGACCTTTTACCAGTCATTGAGGGGGCAGAATAACAGAATGGAACTATCTGTAAAGGTTATATTTTTTAAAAATAATAATAATAATAATATAAAAACAAATCCATGGTACTGAAAGTCAACTGTGCTGGAGGGTTGATTCTGCGCTTCCAGACCAAGACAGGGAAATACGTATTGGTGTCTCTGTTACCTGTGCTGGCTAAATTAAAGAAAGATTGAGTTTCAGTTCATTAATTTCTGCAACTCACGCGTGTCCCCGAACAAGGATCGTTAATCCCCGGCGCTGCCAAGGTGACGGCTGTGCCGCGGCAGGCCGGGAAGCTGGCAGGGAGCTCGCACCCCGCAGCCTCGCCGAGGGAAACCTCAGCGCCGCGACTGCGCACCTCGGTGCGAGACGAAAAGCTCGTAGGGCTTAAGTGGGATGAAATGTCAACCTGGCAAGTCAGCAAGCTCCCAGGTGAGGGAACGCCACCAAATCCACGCGACTCTACCAGCAGCTGAGTTTTCTGTCTTTCAGTGCAGTAAATTCAGTGGGTGTTCTACTGGAAAGCAAATACACACGAGTCTTCTCTTGCACTTCTGTGTTAATTAATCGATGTCAGCCAAATTGTTTGGTCCCTGGTCACCCTGATTGCCAGCATGCCAGGGAAAGGTCTTCTCTCAGCAAACAGATAACAAGGCTGACTCAGGGTCTATTTTCCTTGTCCTCTGAGAAATGACCATCCCTGGCTTCACCACCAAAGTGTTCAAGGGTCTCATCGTTCTCATTTTTCTCCCAGCCTGGTATTTCTGGCTGCAGATGGCAGACATCTGCTGGACATCTGCTCTACTGAGCTGGGTCCATGGCAGAGACTGGAAAAAGACGTTGGTAATGTGGATGCAGTGTGTCTCTGCAGCAGCCTCTGCTGAGCTGCGGACAGGACTCCTCCATGGCTCTGGTCGTTGATGGTCTGAGCTGCCTAGAGGAGAGAAACACGCTTTGAGCTTCCATGCCAAAGGCAGACCCACCATTCATGGCACTGGCCAAGCCCCAGTTCCAGCGTCCTCTGCCTCTTTCAAGTTGGGCAAGACTGAGTGTTGCAGCAAAGAACCTCGCTGGTGATCAAACTGGTAAGAGCTATGGCGGTTCCTGCAGCAGGGAGGCCGGAACCCCTGGGGTGCTTTTCCAGGTCTAATCCCGTCCTGGTTTGAGCCACACAGGACTAATTTCTCTTCTAATGCTTGGGAAAACTGCACTTTTAGAAGACTCTGGTGTCTGAATTTGTGAAAATCATAGAATCATAGAATCATAGGGTTGGAAGGGACCTCTGGAGATCATCTAGTCCAACCCCCCGGCCAGAGCAGGGTCACCTTAGAGCAGGTTGCACAGGAACGCATCCAGGTGGGTTTTGAATGTCTCCAGAGATGGAGACTCCACCACCTCTCTGGGCAGCCGGTTCCAGTGCTCTGCCACCCTCAAAGTAAAAAAGTTCCTCCTCATGTTGAGATGGAACTTCCTACACTCAAGTTTGCACCCATTACCTCTTGTCCTGTTGTCGGGCACCATTGAAAAGAGCCTGGCCCCCTCCTCCTGACACCCACCCTTTAAGTATTTGTATGCACAATAAAATACTTACAATGCAAATAAAATGCAAATAAAATACTTACTTTATAGCCAGCTATGGTATGTGGGTTTCAAGGTCTCAATGTTTTCGAGCTCTCCAGGTGCAGGGACGAGGAGGGGTGGGACCCGGGCACTTGACCCAGGCTGGCCAACAGGGTTATTTCATACCATGAACATCACATTCAATACAAATTAGAAAGTTTGCTGAGGAGTTCTCTCTCTACCTTGATGGCTGCGATCCTGAGAACTCCTTGACCTGGTGCCGGACCCCCGAGCCCTTCCCTTCCTCCCGAAGCCGCAGCGCCCGCAGTGTCTGACATTGACTGTCCCCTGCCGGGAGCACACAGCTTCCTGCTGAGAGAATGGGCTGAGGATAATCCTTGTATATTTTATATTGGTATTGGGATCGATATTGGTTCCTTAGTGTTATTAATGTTAATTATCTAGTCTTATTTTATTAAATCTGTTTATACTTCAACCCTCTGGTTTCCTTATTTTTTCACAATTCCCCTTCCTGAGTGGGGAGGGGTCATCGTGCGATAGAATAATTGTCTAAACGACAATAAATTATTGTGGGTTCCTCAAACCATAACAAATCAAAAGAGGAGATGTGGGTCAGGAGTACCCTTAGCTCTGCCCCTGCTGCCGAGGTGAGCACCACGCTGGCATGGGGCTGCCCCTGAGAGTATGGGGAGATGGTCTGGGACCTGGCCATGTTCCTCTTCGGCTGCTGGAGCTCCTTGTCACAGCGGGGCAGGGCTGGGACTGCCAGCCCCGGCTCCAGCACCCCGAGCTGCCCTGGGAGGCTCTTGCCTGGGGGCTGCTCAGCTGCCAACGCGCTTTTACCGTCTCCAGGATTGTGATGATGAAAATAATCTTCAGCTGGCTGTTGGGAGGCTGGGATGGAACTGTGGGGCTGGGTCCCCCTGAGCCAGCCCTGTCTTTGGAGAGCCGCTGGGCAAGTGCAGTCAGTGCAGATCACTTCTGCCAGCTTCCCGTGGCTGCACAACCGCTCGTCTTTGCTTCCAGCCCCACTCCCAGAAGATGACCTTGATGACGGTGGTGCTGCATGGCTCAGCCTGTCTGCCAAGGAGCAGTCACACTGCCTTCCCCTTGTCCCTGAGACCAGCACTCAGGCCTGAGCCGGTAGCTCCTCTGGGGCAAAGTCCTCCTGTGAGCTCCCTGGAGGTGCGCTCCCACTGGTGGGACCTGGGCTTCCAGAAGGTCTTGCCAGGGACCAGAAGATGGTGGCTTTTGTTTGCCTTGTTGGCCCCACGGGTGCTGCCAGCCGGCAAAGGCATCAGCCTCCCCTCGGGCTTTGTCCGGTTGGGGACTGGAGGGGCGGTGGGGGTGACACGGGTTCAGTCTTCAAAGACGTAGTTTCTTCTGCCTGGTGGTTGAAAGCTATGAGGAGGCTTTTGTTCACGTTAAATATCGTGTGCGCGCTTCTGTGCCTGGCTGTTTTAATCAGCTGAAAATGAGTGGTTAAGCTCTAGAGACTGCGGCCAGGCACCGAGATGCCTCTTGTTACTTCTGGAAATTAAGGCAGCTGGAAGGTGCGGTGACTTGCTGCTCGTGTCCGTGCCAAGCACCCACCCTGCCTTTGAGCGGCGTGCGGCCGTGCTCCCCCCGCGCATGGGAGGCCGCGGCTGCGCAAGGCTTGCATCCACACCTTCACGGGCTGCTTAAGGAAACCTCGTCTTAAGGACGCTGGGTCGGTGCAGTGGTGTCTGAAGCTGTAACTCCCCTTTGATCCTGCAAAGAACTTTCCTCCTGTTTCCTGGAAAGGGGAACCAGTGTGCAGAAGTTAATCCGCTCCGTTTTTTTTTCAGATAACAGTTCTGCTGGAAATAGTTGCCTGGAAGACAGGCACAGGTACTCTCCTCTGCTCCAAGAGGGATAAGCTGGCCAACAGAAAGCCGATGTGGAGCTTCTTCTCATCCTCCTTAGGGCGAAATGTAGCTGCTGCCAGCAAAAACCGGACGGGTTTTTCTGATCCCTGCAGGCTAATTACAAAACCTGGAGAGACACCTCTCCTTTCTCAGGTGGAAAAATGAAAAACGGAGGCAAAAATAATTTCCATGTTAGTGGGTCATCGCAAACAGAAGAGTTTGGAGGTAATGAAGCTTCTGAGAGCACAACATAATTGGCACCGAATGCAGAGGTCACCTTTTCAGCTGCTGATAAGTATTTAAATGTGAACGGTTCCGTTCCTGCACCTCTGGGATGACAGAGGGGGAGGGAGAGAAGATGACCTTCATTGAGGGCCCACAAACATAGTGGAGTCTTCTAGCTATGAGTGCTTCCCGACTCGCCAGACCTTTCCTTGAGGAAAGCCCATGGGATTTGCAAAATCAGGGACTGAAGCTTATTTATTATCTGCTGGGTGAGAGGATGATGAGATTTGACAGCCCTCGGTGCCCCCGGCCCCGTGTGGGGCAGCGTGGGGCAGCCCCAGCCGCGCTGGCACCGGCGTGGGCAGGAGGGGGAAAGGGGCTCGGCGTCTGCGCGGCGGAGCCGTCTGCGGCCGCCTTAAATTAGAGGTGTATGAACCCCTAATTGCACGGTTTGGCCGAACATGTCGAAAGGGTTTCTAGCCAAAACTAGAATGAATGGTTTGTGGAACGATGAAAAGATCATCTCTTCAGCCCCCCTGAAGCCGAGTTGGAGTCAGAGGTGCTGGTTTTCCAAGGCGAGAGGTGGTACCGTTAACGGAGGGGGAGGCAAAAGGGCTGCGTGCGATTCGGCTGGGGAAGAAATTAGGGTACGGCGGCGTCTGGGCATCAGCGTCAGCAGCGAAAGGCCAGTTGTAAATAACGCTGCTCCCGGCACTTTGGGATTTTGCAGACTGTCATATTGAGGCTGTATTGATTCCTGGATACCCGTGCTGAATTTCGACATCTGATAGCCCTTCACAACTGCAGCTCTTGAGCTTATTTCTTTGTAGGAGTACAATTTCTATGTGCGAAAAGAGCTTAAGAAGCGCTCCAAAGCAGGAGACCTGGTTGTATTAGGAGATGCCGAAGCGACTGGTGTGGGGAGCAGAGGCCGTGGCTTTTCATCTGACGTTCTTGCCAGGTCCTGAGGAGGTGCTCACAGCACCTGCAGATCAGGACTTTCCCTCCTGTACCTGCTGCCCTTCCTGCATCGGGATATTTGTGCTTACTGTCCTTTTCTTAAATGTGAAAATAAGGTCTCACCGAATGATAAATACCAAAGCGGGCACTTTTAGTCAGCTTTACAGTACTGTAGAAGTAGCTTGGCTTTTTGTCCTAGTTTTGGCACGAAAACAGTGTTTTTCTACTGAAAACCAGAAAAAAAGAAGATGCTGTATATTACACTGAAGATGCAGAAGCACCTAATAGATGCTATTAGTCATTTTCTGACGGAAAATCCAGCCACAATGTTTGAACCTGATTCAACAAAAATTTTCTTTTTCCTGTGTGATGTCCCTTCTTTATCCCTCTTTCAAGTACTGACTTCGCTTCATCACCAAGAAAAATCACCTTTCTGTGTAGCACAAACCCTTGGCAATGCGGCACCATGGATCCTGCCCTGCCTGTAAGAGGAGCTGTATCTCCTCCTCTTTGGCTACTCCATCACTGCTCCCTCTGGAGCTGCAGGACCAAGCACGGAGAGAGGCAGGAGAGGTGACCCCCATCCACTCCTCTGGGTCTGGATCAGACCCTGGATGAGGCTGCCAGGTTTTCAGGTGCTATCAGGAAACTGTGAACGAGGAGGCCTCTGAACTTCCTTAGGAAGACCCTACAATAACTTCCCCATTTCGTATCTCTGCGTGGATCTTGGACCACTGGTCTGTGGTTTTGAGGGCTTTGATCTTTGAGGGCTTTGACCATGGTTTTAAGCAACCTGGTGTAGTGGGAGATGTCCCTGCCCATGGCAGGGGGTTGGAAGTAGATGATCTTTAAGGTCCCTTCCAACCCAAACCATTCTATGATTCTGTGATTTAGATACTCTTTTTTTATGTAGGAAATACTGAAGTTGGTTAGCCACGCTGCAGCAGCAGGAATCAATCTTCTCTCCTTGTATGAGGTAGGCATCTTTTAGGATGCAGTTGTGTGCAGAGTAATAGCTGCCAGCTCTAATGAAGTCATTACTAAGCAATCATAGGAAAGGTTCAGAGAAAATAGCAGAGAACCGCATCCCGCAAGTCGCGCGGGGAGGGAGGAAATGAGCCTGCTGTACTCCGAGACGGTATCTAAAATGCTTTAGATTACAGATGGGAAGGTGGGCTGATGTGCAGGTACATCGCGTGACAACCAAATTTGGGCTGGTGTAAATGAACATCTTGGAATGCTGGGGACCAAAGCGGAGGGCTGTTGTCTGCTCTCACCAGCCGCCATCTCACAGCATCACTCTTAGTTTCCGCTTCCAGCGCAGCTTCTCTTTTGGGCCTTTTGCATTTGGGTTATGCCAAGCCGCAGGACAACATTCACATGCGATGAGGAGGAGGGAAGAGAGATTGTCCTGCCAGCATGTGGATGCAAGTCTAAGCTGATATAATATCCCTGTTGGGAAAAGGGCAGATGGGAAAGCAGGTTGCACTGATTTTGCCTTGTTTATCTTCACTCCAACACTCTTGTGTTGGTCCCTCGGTGCTTTTTTTGCATCTGCCCTAAAAGCTGGGGACTCACCTTATATAAATACATGAAGCTCATGGGTTACATGATGCTGTTGTGCAAACTGGGCTGTTAAATCTGTCAAACCTAACTGGCCTGATGAACTGTGTGAGAGCTACGGCTGCCTGGTGGGTTTTGCTCATCCCTCCTCAGCCCAGACAACCCTGGGATTTACCAGCAAACTGGAAACTGCTGTACAATTTCCTTTCTTTCCTTTCAAAGGCTACAAGTTGCGGCTGGGCTGCCTTGGTTGGGAACCATCCGGCAATTGCGTGTTGTCTCTGAGCAGGCCTGTGCTCTGCTGCGAACATTTTGGAAATCAGGGAGGCTGACTGTCATTCATGCGAAGGACCACATGTGCCACGAGGGAGGTTTCGGCGTTAGCAGATGTGCAATTTGCATGTGGATGGAGCCTTTCAGCGCTTCTGTGCTGACAGCGATGCAAAGGGCTCCCAGCCCGCTGAACCTAGAGGACATTCATGTCATTCAAATCGACGTGATCCCTATTGATGGATGGGGGATGAAGCGTCCTGACTGAGCACCACACAAGGGTAGCGACTGCAAAAGGGCTGATCAAGGACCCTTTTGGAGCCTCCTCCAGACGAAATTGCATGAAATGGCCTACAGAGACCTGGAGACCCAGTGTCAACGCAACTGTTTTACAAACTTTAATTAGCTGAAACTTCATTTTGTCAAGCTATCCTTGTTGCAGGAAATGATAATGCACTAACAGAAGTAGCCAGCACAAGGGTATTGATTTTTAGGAGGATGCTGATAAATGAGGAGCACAGGAAGCAGACTTGGCTGCTCTCCAAGGATTGCCAATAGATAGGAGTAGCAAAAAGAAAAAGGTAATGAGAAACGTGGCCCCATCTGATTCCCACAGTAGCTCATGGAATGTTTTCTGTTGACTCCAGTCTTTTTTTTTTTTTTTGCACTTGGCTCATACCAAGCCTGGTGAGAGCTCTGCCAAAAGACTTTGTGCCTCTTCTGAATTCAGGAGATCTCAGTCCTTTTTGAGACCAGAGTCAAGTTCCTCTGGGATGGGGATTCCTCTGGATGTCTAAGTGAGTCAACAGCCAGGCTGGGTCAGTCTTCCCCTTCCATAGTTTTCTTTTGAGGACCTCCTGCAAGGTGCCAGAGGGGGACAATGGTCTTTCTCTTGGTGGCTCGTTCTTTTGCTCTGCCTGTGGGACTAATGCAGCCACAGAGGGATCTGGGGACAGGTTTATCTGTCTAAGTGACTATGGCACCACCTCACCAGTGCTGCTGTTATACTTTATTTAAAAAAAAAAACACAAAATCAAACCAAACCTCCTAAAGCTTTGTCATGTCCAATGTCTTCAAAAGCAAGCTGTTGATCTCAGGAAGACCGTTGTTAGCACACGTGTAAATAATTACAGAAAACATTTGTGGAGAGGAGTTAGTAATGCCAGCCATTCGAACCTACACCCTGATTTCCTTCACCACATGCAGTCATGCACACGGTCATCCTTCTTGGAAAGTCCATTAATATTTGCTTTGAAAAATGCCCCCTTTAATAGAGACGAGCTTTGCAAATATACCATCATCTTACTCTCTATTGCTGTTAGGACTGAAGAGCACAAGGTAAGAGGTTTGGAAGGGTTGCCATCATGCTCACCTGAGTGTAACATCATGAGTTGGTAAGTACAATTTAGCGATGACAACTGTGCTGATCTTTGAAAGATCATGCAGATTGTGTGAGGTTCCTAACACTGGGAGAAAAGCAAGTGTTGCACCCATCTCGGTGGGGAAAAAAAGCCCAAACAGCCAAAAGTAAGATCTGGAAACTACAGCCTGGTCCCCTCTTTCTTTGGTCCCGGAAAAAATCATGGAGTGACCTCTCCTACATATTCTTGTATCCAAGTTAGGACATTATGGTCTGTATGGGTGGGCAACCAGACGGGTAAAAGTAAAAACCCGGTTGGATGATCAGGCGCACAGGGTGGAGGTTAATGGGTTGTGCTCTACCTAGAGACCAACAAGTGAAAAGTGGGTTACCACGAGTCTATTGTGGGACCTGTTCTGTTCAACATCTTTATCAAGGACCTGGAGGGGGCAACAGAGTGCATTTGTCAAGTCTGCAGATGACACTGAACTGAGGGGACCCACCAATATGCTGCCATTCAGAGAGATCGAGGCAGCCTGGAGGAACAGCAGGAACCTCATGAAATTCAAGAGGGACAAATGCAAAGCCCTGCCCCTCTGCAACGACGCAGACCAGGGGACTATCTGGCTGGGGGCAGCCAGGCTGAAAATGCCCCTTTTCCACGTAACCGAACATCCACTGTGAGAGTGGCCAGGCCTCAAAGTGGGTTGTCCAGGGAGTCTGTCCTGTTTCTTTGTCCTCAGAAGTTTTCAGGACCCATCTGGACCCTAAGTAACCCGGCCAGATCTCACAGCTGACCTTGCTCTGAGCAGCAGGTTGGACTAGAGACCTCCTGAGGCCCTTTCCAGCCTGAAGTATCCTACGGTCCCAAGGTCCATGAAATGCTGAAACATTGTCAGAGCTACAGACTATAGCTTGGTGCATTACTTGCCCCCTCACGCATGCAGCAGCCCCAGCCTCTCTTGGTACATAGCTGTTTCTGACAATGGCAAAAACCCCAGAGATAATTCCATTAAAAATTGTCCCACTGTGGGCAGTGATATCAAATGATGCTGCTGACTGCTAGGTCCAAAGCTATTTATTCCTAATTCTGCCAGAAACCTTCTTACTTAAAACCAGGGAGAGTTTAAAAACTGGATGGCACAGGACTAGGAAAAAGCCGTTGCCGCTCTTTGAAGCGGCCCTGGGGAGGGCGGGAGGAGCAGGAATGGCTGCAGCATCCCCCGATGGGGCTCTGCTGGGACAGAGGAGGAAAACTGACATGTGTGCACTGGGGAAGAGGCAATCCACATTAAGATAAATGTAAGAAAGGCCAGTCTGAAAAAGGGTCATTTATTATCTCTGTTGCGCTTAGCAGGGTCTCCAACTCAGATGATTCTGCCAAAAAAAATACGTGGGTAACGAGACAAAAGTATGAGGTGGTTCGTTCCCTATCTGAGCCATCTTCTTCCTCTGGCAGATATCTCACAGCTTAAAAAAAAAAAAA
>VYZM01019812.1:295867-325428 GCA_013398915.1 Dromas ardeola
AAAAAAAAAAAAAGAAAAAGATTGTACGGCTTCAGCTAAACAGCCCTGGCTTTCCTGTGCATCCTCTGCGGGAAAGTGGTCCCTGAGCCCCTAAATCAATATCGTCCTTCCTGTGCCTCCCAGATCGCTCATCTGCAGTTACTCCTCCGCTCTTCCTGCAGGCTGCTGAGCTCCTGGCTCTGCCGATCGAGCTGGGCACTTTGCAAGAAAGCGTCAAATTCCCGTGCCCCAGCTCGGTTTGCCGGTACGAAGGCATTTCCCTCTTGTGCCGCAGCAAAGCCCCATCCCTGGAAGCCACAACTCATTCTGCCGCTCCATCCCCCTGTGAGGCCATTTGCCATCGGTGACATAACGAGAAGGTAATTCCCGATGAATAAATAAGACCTTCGCTACAAAGTGCTGTAGGGCTTCACTACAAGCCCCTGCAGTGGAAATCCAGACTTTATTTTAGAGGGTTTGGGCAGGGGCAGCACTGGATGCCCCCCCTGCCCCGTGCTCTGGGGCGGGATGCCCCTGGCTCTGCCCCACGGCCGTGCTGCATCCCCCCTCAGTGCTACACCGTCCCGCAGAGGGGAGCAGAAGTAACTGAAGGTGCTTTTACTCCTTCCAGCAAGTTTTGGCTACTGCTTAGCTAGCTTTTTGAGCTGTCAGATGACTTTAGGTTATACCTTGATATAATGTTCCTGGGGAAAAGCCTCTGGAGCTTCACGCATTCCCCTGCGGGTGTGTGCCCGGTGCCAGGGGGTGCTGCTGGCCCCCCCTCGGCTCTCTCCCCGCAGCCCCGGCCCCTCGCAGGGCTGCACTGGCTGCGTCGCTGCTCCCGGGGCCTGCAGGCAGAGCGGGGCACGGATGGCTCGTGGGCTCGTGGCCACGGCTTTCACAGGGTCAAACAGTGCACTCATCTGCCTGTAAGGAGCGGGAGAGAAAGAAATGCATCGGTTTCACAACAGTTTATGCAGCAGAGCCACATGTCATGGCGTTCCAGGGACGCAGGCAGCAGCTTCCCACCACCCTGAGCATCAGTGGGTACGGACAGACCCAGAGGCACCTCCAGATGAGGGAGGAGGGGGACGCGGGGGCAATCGCACAGCCATAGCTCAGCCCTGGCCCTTCCCCGACCATGGAAGAGGCGTGCGCAGGTGGGTTTGTTCTGGCACGTCTCTCCTTGGGGTGAATTTCATCCTTGATGCAGAAGGTTTCCCGAGCCATAGGCGTTGGCTGTGTGGTGAGAGGTTGGCTCCAGAAGGCCATGCTGGCACCTACAAGCTTCAAAATTTCCCCTCGCCCTCATAATTGACATAATTACCCAATTACAGGAGTGAGATGTCAACTGAGATTCATGTCAAAAGGGGAGCCAGGAGGATGGCTGCTGCCAGGTGAAATTCTATCTGGAAAGCAAATTCCCTCAGCCGCGGCTTCTGCTTGAACACCAGGAAATTTCCCCATGTCCCTTGCCATTTCCCTTGTCTGGTGTCCCTGTTTTTCACCAGGAACCGAGCCGAGCAGAAGCCACGTGTTATTTTGTGATTTCACAAACACAGAAAGCCCACTGGCATGCCCTTGCCTGGCCCCAGGAGCTGGGCACAGCGCTGCCACGGAGAGCGTCCCGAAGACGGCGTGTGGGTGTCAGGGTGCAGCGTGTGTTTCACCTCCTACACACTATGAAGAAGAGGGAGAAGATGGGGAGGAAATCCATCCTGGCAGTCTATATCTTACTCACATGCAACATTTTCTTTTATTGGCTATTTAATGCTGGCAGAGACTGCTCCAAATCAGAGGGTGCCTGGGACGCTCACGCACTGCCTGCAGCGACGGGCACGGCTGGATGTGGTGACTGCAGGTAATCGTTCCCTGCTTCTCGGTGCAAAGTGCTGGCGTCTCCTCGGAACCAGCAAACTGCGATGAGAAACAAAAATGGGCGTTTGCAAGCGCCGCCGGCAGCGCCGAGTATGTCAGCTGCAGTAAAGTGAAGGAGCTCTGAACGGTGGCCACTTCCCTGCCCAGGGAGCGGCCCCTGGGTTTCACTCATCTATTTTTAAAGTACATTTTATTGAGACTTCTACATGTGCAGTGGCGTGGAGCCGCAGCTGTGCTCTGAAGAGAAGAAAGCATTTGGGCTCCTGGACAGGCTTTGCCAAAGCTAAGTTGCCCGAAGCGAGGTTCAGAGGGGCTTCTGGCCCCTTCCCTGGCTCCTGCTGCCGGCACGGCCCCCAGCATCCCCCTGCCCACACAGGGGTATTGACCCTGTGGCTGGGCACAGGAGATGCTGGTCTCCGCTCATGTCTCTTAATGGTATTTTTTAATTTGCTTTTTCGATCTTTTACTGCTATAGATCCAAAAGGCTGCCATCACCTGGGCAGAGCCTCCTGCGCCTTCCTCCAGGGAGCACTGTGAGGGTTGGGTCGGGATGTTCTTGGGGCAGAGGGGATGGGCTGCTCCGGCCGGACCCCACCTTGTGTTCGCTGCGCGGCGTTGTAGGCACACCGTTTGGGGAGCACCCTTGGGTGTCCCCCTCTGGTCCGGCAAGCGGGGTGGGAAGGAAGCAAGCAGACAGCTACAGCTGCAGAGACCTCGTGGGGGCTCTGGGCTGGGCACCACCTGCACTTTGTTAGTGTTGTTCTGCTGCGATGGCGGCCAGACGGAGCAGAAACGGACGCAGCAAGAGAACGATCGCTCTGCTCTTCCCCTGAAGCCGGATGCATCCCACAGATACGCTGTGGGCCAGCACGAGCCTGGCAGGCAGCAGTGCCGTCCCTTTGAATGGGACACGGTTGGGCAGCGGGGGCAAGTCCTGCACCCCAGCCTTACTGCTCCAGGCCTCTTGCGTCCTCCCTTCCCCAGTAAGATGGACAAAAAGGGCAGAACAGGCTTTCTCCTGGGCTCAAGCAGCGCACAGCTTTTTCTGCAAGGGAGGATGAGCTAAATAAGGCTTAACTGACTGTTTTTTCAAGGAAGCTGAGCCCCAGTGGGCAGTAGGTGGGCCGGGACCCAGCGTTGCATGAATGAAGGTCCTGCTGGCCATGAGGATGTCTTTGAGTGGCTCCCCAAGACACCAGCAGCATGAGGGGTGGGTGGACGCGTATCCAGCATCCCTCCTCCTCCTTGCCTGCCAGTGGCAGATGGACAGACACCCCCTCACCCCGGGGCTGGGTGGGGGACATGGGGCAGGGGGTGCCAGCCAAGGAGCACGAGACTGGATTGATATTTAAAGGCTTTTCCAGCCTTATTTTCTGTGTCTCCGCTTCTGTGCTTGGGGTGGATTTCTTTGTCAGCCATAGAAATAAGAAAGTCTGTGCTATTGGGAGATTTTTATTGCCAGATATATGTATCGTTTGACCTTTTGCTCTCAGTTGTCCAAGACGTGCAGCGAGCCCCACAGCAACCTTTTCACACCATCATAGAAACCAGTGCTGTCATAGCATGGAAACTTAATTTTAGCCTAGATATCTGAGGAAACGAGGTGTGTAAACTCATTCGAGCTGTCTGACCATCTGTCTCACCAGACAGGCAGACAGCTGGGTCTGCCTGCTCTCAACGCCTTCCGATGCTGTTGATCAACTCTACCTCAATCTGGCAGGCAGGTGACGGTCCCAGGGGTGAGAAGCTCTTACAGGTGATGTGAGGAGTGACAGCTGGGTGGGTGAGCGGGATGGAGACCCAAAACAGGAAAGCGGGAGTGTGAGCTGGGTTATTTGTTGCTGGTTTGATCCATCGATGGCCAAAACAGGGAGCTGGGGGTCACGGCACCAGCGTGTGGAGATGGCCCATCTCCCACCGGAGCTGGGTGCCAGCTGGAGACAGAGGTGGGAAATAGCACGTGAGTTATGATGTGATAGGGAGATGAGCAGCTGAGGGGTGAAGATTTTGGACCCAGCTCGGTAGCATATCAGGCTTTGTTCCCTCTGCTGTCCCCGGGAAAACCAGCTACTGCAGAGCAGAGCTCAGGCTGGGCAGCCAGGAAAGGCGGAGGCAGGGGAGAAGCTGCGCGGGGCTGGCCCGGAGGGCACCGTTATTTCCCTGTTATTTCCCCGTGGTCAAATCAGGGCAACGCATTTGCATTTCGTGTGAGGTCCGAGGGACCAGGCGCTTCGGCTCCCTCCCTGCCCGCCCCTGCCTCCGGGATCTGCCTGCCTTGAGGAGGCCACACGCTCATTAATTTAACTCCTATTGTGCAGGCTACAACCGCAGCTTGGGAAACCCTGATTTATGTTGCCACCGAGCGCCAAGCACGGCAGATAGAGGCCAGGGCACCACTTGGCACAGAACAGGGAAGCAAATGGTCCTTTTTCCCCCTGTGGATGTGCTCTCTGAACTCGGGGCTCCCCAGGGTTTGCAGGCTCCATATGGCAGAAGGAGGGTAGAGGGCAGCTGAGGAAGGGCTTCCCCATTTCGAAAATAATATTTTGAATAACTGATAGTAACTCCTCTCTCATTTATCCTCTTTTCTATCTTTCTGGCCCTTTAAACATGTAGGCTTGCTTAAAAATATCTGCGTGAGATTTTACCCCGAAGTAATTCCAAATCTCATAAATTCAAACACACGATGTATTCCATGTTCAAGCACCATAAGCCCCACGGTGAGGCTGCAGGGGGAAGAACATCTAGATGTAACCGGGGCTTGCTTTGCCACATCACTGATTTTATGGGGATAAAACTGTGCTGCAGAATGGTCTCCAAAAGCCCGTGGTGTAATACCCCTAACTTTCCCTAAACTGTTATAATAACGTTTTTAACAGATCCCAGGTGAAAAGCAACTTTTCCCGGCTTACAGATGCCATTTCGCTCTATCCAAACATCTTGCCAATATTTAAAGTCTTGCAAACTGTTTTCCTCTGGAGAGAAAACAGCCCCAGGATGGCACTCGGCATATTTCAAGGGTTTCTTCTGCTGTTGCCTAGCATTTTTGACTGTTGCCCATATTGGTCTTTTTACCTCTGTTTTTAGAGTCATGCCTGTTCCCACTTGTAAATATCCCGGCAAACCTGCTCATATGGTTTGTTCTCTGCCTGGGCCTTGCAAGAGAGGAGCTGCATACATCTTCCATTTGTCTGGAGTGGTGGCTTTCATGCCGGTTGACACCAATGGGACCTTCAGGCTCCAATGTGACGATAATAAAGAGAAAGCTTTTCAAGGGCAAAAAGATGACCAGATTGTAGGTTGGTCACCTCCCATGAACCAGATGAGAGTATGATAAAAAATACAGGTTTGCAACACTGAAAGACCTTTTGTCTCCAACAGACCAGGCCAGCTCTGCACTCATCTGGTTGCATGATATGACTGGGCATTGGGGCCCTTCAGAGGAGCAGCCTTCCCTTGCCAGGACTTGCTCTTTTAGGACCCTTTTTCCCTTCCTGAGCCTTTGAGAGTCAGTGAGCTGTGAAGCAGACCCCTGGGGCAAAGCCTACCACATCCAGGGGGTTTATGTACCCAGCTGCACCCCAATCCCAGGACCTGCATGGCATCTTACGCTCCTGTTCATCACTATGATGATTTTTGAAAGTAATTTGGGGCAACTGTACATATCCTTAGTTTCATAGGAAGTAATGTCACAGTATGCCAGAGCCAAAGCCTGTCGCACAAGGATGGTGGTGTTGGAGATGAGGACACAGAGGTGGGTTCACGGAATCATAGAATGGTTTGGGTTGGAAGGGACCTTAAAGATAATCTAGTTCCAACACCCCTGCCATGGGCAGGGACACCTCCCACTAGACCAGGCTGCTCAAAGCCCCATCCAGCCTGGCCTTGAACACTTCCAGGGATGGGGCATACACAGCCTCCCTGGGCAACCTGTTCCAGTGTCTCACCACCCTCACAGGAAAGAATCTCTTCCTAACGTCTAATCTAAATCTCCCCTCTTTTAGTTTAAAACCGTTACCCCTCATCGTATCACTCCACCCCCGATAAAGAGTCCCTCCCCACCTTTCCTGTAGGCCCCCTTTAGATACTGGAAGGCTATTATAAGGTCTCCCTGGAGCCTTCTCTTCTCCAGGCTGAACAGCCCTAACCTTCTCAGCCTGTCCTCATAGAAGAGGTGCTCCAGCCCTCTGATCATCTTCATTGCCCTCCTCTGGACCCGTTCCAACAGGTCCATGTCCTTCTTATGTTGGGGACTCTGAAGCTGGACACAGTACTCCAGGTGGGGTCTCACCAGAGCAGAGTACAGGGCCAGAATCACCTCCCTCGACCTGCTGGCCATGCTTCTTTTGATGCAGCCCAGGATCCAGTTGGCCTTCTGGGCTGCAGGCGCACACTGCTGGCTCATGTTGAGCTTCTCATCAACCAACACCCCCAAGTCCTTCTCCTCAGGGCTTCTCTCAATCCATTCTCTTCCCAGCCTGTATTTGTGCTTGGGATTGCCATTACCCATGTGCAGGACCTTGCACTTGGCCTGTTTGAACTTCATGAGGTTGGCACAGGCTCACATCTCAAGCCTGCCCCGGTTCCTCTGGATGGCATTCCTTCCCTCCAGCGTGTCGACCGTGCCACACAGCTTGGTGTCGTTGGCAAATTTGTTGAGCGTGCACTCAATCCCACTGTCCATGTTGCCAACAAAGATGTTAAACAGCACTGATCCCAATACTGACCATCACTGGTCTCTGGGTTGATCTGCCATGGTCTCACAGGAGGGGTCTCCCAGAGACACCCTCCCCTTTGCACCTTCCCAACCCAAGTAATTTCCAAGCAGCAGCATCGCTGCAGACCAGCTGTGGGGACATCAGCTCTCACCAGGCTGCGGGAGGAAGGATGCAATGAAATCAATGGGCAGCGTCCATTTACTGTAATGGGCTTTGGTTTGGGTCAATGGGTGTCTTCCTCCTATTAATCATCGTTGCAGTCCACCGAGCAAAGGCAGTGCTGAAAGCTAAAAGGGAAATAATCCTGTCCCTGCAGAGAACAAAGAAAACTCATTAGCAATGCACGCGATGCTCTCACGCTTGCATTTGCTCTGTCTGTCTGTCTTTTAATTGCAACCGGGGTTACAAGTGGAGGAAGGGCTGGGCTCAGTTTATATATCCATTTTTCATTAAAAGGATTACTTGGAAAGAGGTGTCCTGCACACAGGTTTCCCTGATTAATCCTTGACATTTCTGAGAGTCAGAGGTCTCCCCATGCTATTCAGCTCCCTCACAACCTTTTCTTCTGGCTTAACTGGTGCTGAAATTAGATTTTAAAATTACCTGGCAATCCATGCGACTCCTTATGGAGAAGTCAGGAATTTGCCCAGTGGTGGGATCTGGGTGCAGGCTCCCAGCCGTGTGCCACAAACAGCCCCTCACCCCCGGTCCCCTCAAAATCCCCGTGGGAGCCCGCTGCCATGCGTGCTTGCCTAGTGCAGCCTCGCTGGTCTTCATGCTCAGTGATGGGGAATGGCCAAGATGCTTCCACAAGTGTGTGGGAACCAGATTTTCAGCCCCCAGGGGAATCTCTCCCCTTCTTCTTCCAGCGGAGGGTATCAGCAGCGAGACACCAATATGGGGAAAATCACTCATCCACCAGTGCCGGTACTGGGTGTAAGTCGCAGGTGCTGGTGGGGCCAGGGCTTCGTGAGACCCAGGCTGGACATCCACAGGGCTTGGCTTCCCCCGGGCTGATGAGCCTGTAGGTGAATAATGAAACCATTGGTGATTAATAGACTTTTTAAATGGGGCTAGGACTTGGAGGCAGTCCAGGGAAACACAAGCTGCTCATAGCTATGCCATGACACACAAAGGAGCTACGCTCGTCAGATAAATTATTCATTGCCATTTTCCCAGCTCAGCTCTTTTGTTGACCTGGCATCACTGATGAAGGAAGATCTGCAGAGAATAACTGACGAGGCGGGGCTGAAAGAGCTGAAAGTTTGGACGGAGGCTCGGCATGCAGGTAAACATCATGTCAAATGGAAAAGAACAGGAAGAGGCAAAGATTGAATTGGGAGGTGAAAAATGAGGACAAGCTGAAAAACCTGGTGGAGAACTAATGATAGCGATAAGGGCTGTGAAACTGGCACCAGGAGAAGTACGAGGCCAGAAACTCTGCAAGGCCTGAAGTGTGCTCCCAACATTTTGCCGAAGCCAGGAATGAGCACGTCTAAGACAGTTCCACTGAATGGGTCAGGGTGCTGGAGCATGAGAAATGGCAGTGACCCAGGGATGGGGACCGTGGAAACGAGCTGGCTGGAAAGAAGGCTGCCAGGGCTGTAGCTGCAGAAAATAAAAGATGATGTGATGAGGGAAACAGCTAACATGAGAAACTGCCCTGCTACTGAAGAGTCAAAAAAGACAGCTGTGATGACTTGGATGTGCATCAGGAATGGCCCCTAAAAGATACCCTACATGGCAACACACATGAGAGTGTGAGGCACTAGAAACAGAAGAACACTGGGCACAGGGCAGGCAGAGTGAAGAGAAAAACTGAGCTAAATGGTTTGAGGACAAGGGAAGCTACTCCAAGACCAACAGGGTAGAAAGAATCCTCTTTGCTGAGCTGATGGACTAAGAACAAAAATAAAACAGAAATCCACTGTAATTTTCTTGGTTCAACTAATTCATAGAAGGGTTTGAACCTTGACTTGACTGCTCCAAAGAGCACCTCTCACCGTCGGAGCTGCTGGGGGTCGGGCAGTGCCCCTGGTAGGGAGCTGGAAGGAGCCGTCCCACCCTGGGGAGGGGGTTAGGATCCAATGCTCTCCTCTGCTTCTACTCATGGCCAAGCCACCAGCGTGCACTCATGGTCCCTGGTATGTTTGGGGGACACGATTCCTGGACAGGCCTGGATATTTTATTGAAACCTGTGAAATAACAGTCTGCAGACCATCTAGGCACTTACATCCCACTGTAATCCTTGGAGAAGGTGTTGGCGCTGCAAGAGCACCATCCTTCCTGTGTTTTTTTTCTACCAGGGAGGAACCACGGGGCATCATGGCTGCCTGCTGGGAACAGGCACGGTTCAGGAAGCTTTTCCATCCAGCTCTTTGATGGCTTTCCGAAATTCCTCTTTGCTTTGATTTACATTGAAATTTATGTGCACCTAGCTCATGTTTTGGAGCTTTGAAGCATACTTCAGGTAGCAGCAAAGGAGCGGCAGATATTAAATGAATAATTAAATGAAGAGAAGCAGTTAGTACAGACATAAACCAGAAAGCTATACAAAGAAATGATCCCATTGCTCTCCTCATAAAGATAAAACATGTTCTGTATGCAGATCAGAATATTTGGCTTTCAGGAATTCAGATGGGATTGACTTAGTTGAAATGACAAAGATGGCCAAGAAAGAAGGCAAGAGCTTTGATTTACATTGTTGAAGGAGTGCTCTTCCTCCGGCAGGGTGGCTTGCACTGCAGTGGCTCTCGTGCCGACCAAAACCAGAGAGGGACCTGCCTCTGGGCACAGGTACCTGGGAAAACCAGGGTGGGAATCAGTGCATCAAGTGAGAATGTGGTTGCTTAAAGTTTGTTAAATGACAGCAGCGCTTTGCAGGCAGTGGTGCAGGCTGCGCATCGCCTTCGGGGGGACACCTCCAAACTGTGAGCCTCCTCCCTTCCTACCACCAGTGAGGTGAACCCTGCGGCATGAGCACCCGGGTTTGCAGGACCTCCTTGCTGCAGGAGGATCATGCTTTATGGAAAACTGAAGACATGGATAAAGCGTTTGTATTTTCTTCTTACTGACGAAAACCTGTAGCCATAAATACATATGCAGAGCTGGCCCGACTGATAGATCCATCAGCGCTTGCTCCTCTCCAGGATCTAGCTGTCAGCCTGTCAAAGGCAGCTGCTCAGAGGCTGAATTTTGTTTCTGTTCCCACAGTCATCAAATTTTCAGTCAACCCCAGCCTGCGTGGCTGCTGTAATCCTTCACCATATCGGCTGTGCCAGCCTCTTTCCCCTTGACGGTGGCCCTGGGATGGGAGGGGAGCTCGGGAGGTGCCGGTCCCCCTGCCAGGTGCCACCAGGGCACATCTCCATCACCTAAGTGCACAGGTGGCACTGAGGAAAACCTGGGAGAAAGGAAAAAAAGTCTTTTTTATTTCCATAGAGCTGTTTTTCAAGCATTCAAGAAGTGCTAGAGGTGAACTTGTGTCTGCAAAAGCAATAAAATTGCTTAGCTGTAGTAATACAAGAGAAAGTATCACTTTATTATTCTTTTTTCCAGGAGAAAGTATCATTTTAAGGGAAATTTTTTAAGGAACAGCTAAAGAAAATGATTGAATAAAATCCTGGAAGGAAGCATTGCACTAAAGTAATAAAATACTTTGCTTCAACCCTTCCATGGTGAAATGCTTGGCTTATTCTTTTGTGAGGCAACATGTTGTTTTGAAATTCATTTAATGTAAAAAAAAAAGCCCTGTCAGTTGCTGAAATGACAACAAACGCTTTGACAGGCATCAAAGGATCTGCTCATCTTTCTCAAGTTTAGTTCCATAGGAAATTCCAAAACTTGTTGGTTTCGATCCAGCAGAGAATAAAAGCCCGTTGCAAAACTGGGGAATTCCCCACAAAATGGAAATTCCAGCTCCCACACAGCGCTAGTTACTCTCATTAGCTTTAGTTTCTTGCTTGCACGCTCCCTGGTTTCCCTCTGCTTCCCGAGACTCCCCGATGTAAATGCACGAAGGTGGCACAGCGCTGCCCTGCCCTGCTGCGGCCGCGGCCACCTGGGAAAAGCACCAGCTCGGAAGAGCGAGGAGGAACCGGGAGCTCGCCCAGCATGGGAGAAGCTGCCCACGTTTCTTTGTGTTTTGCCAGCAAAAGCAGCCCAGGAAGAACGCAGAAAGGGGCTGGCAGTTTGGCCATGGTCATGAAGGCTGGTAGTGTGGCTCATGCCACTGGGAGGAGACACCTTCCTGAGGAGGGAAAAGGCCCCCTCCAAACTTGCCGGAAAACTGAACTAAGGTTTGGGCAAACTGTCTGCAAAAGGGGAAAATCAAAGCCCTGCTGGAGGTGCAGCATGAACCAGCCCTGGTTCCTCCTGGGCTTGTCCCTGGCAGGAGCGTGCCCGTGTGGATCCTCTGCCTAGGCAGGAGTGAATTCTTCTTCGCTACCTGGACATCTGTATCTACCAAACGAATGGGATTGCTCCTACTGCAGCTTATCTCCGCTCTGGAGTTAGGTTGTTTGTTGAGGGATGGACAGATGGATGTTGAAGCACTTGTGGGAAAACTGCTTTTCTCCCTCCCCAGCATGACTGTGCCAGCTCATACCCTTGAAAACTTGGCCAGAAGGGGGTTGACTGTAAAATGATTTAGCACTGGATAAAAAAATTCATGGGAAACTTTTTCCCACACCTAGTGTTTTTTTCTCTATCTAGTTTCCACACTCCAGCATCACACAGCATTCCACACTCCAGCTTGCCATGCAAAAACCATACACACCACCAGGAAAATCAGCTTTCTGCTCTTACAAGCAACAGAGCTGCTTGCCCAGGCCAGGAGGTTGCTGTCCCAGATGTGCATTTCTGTGGGCTCACCCTGGTTGGACCTCGGCACACGGCCACAGGGAGAAATGTCCTTCATGGCCCACAGATCCCCAGCACAAGCAGGTCCTGTGTGCACCTCAGCGTGCCCATGCATGCGACATTCCTTGGCATGTTTTGGGCCCTTTGCAGCAAAATATTCCAGCGTGAAGCTTCCCTTCAGCATGAGAAAGGTTGGACAAGAGCCGCAGCTGGGGCTCCATGCTGCAGTTCTTCAAAACATGCCCGCATCATGTTTTGATCCAAAACATGCATCAAATTTTGCATGTTTTGCATCAAAGTTTGCAAAACATTTTGCAAATTACACAGTCCTGGCAAACATTCCTGGTCACTGCTGCAGCATGCATGAGAGCAAAGAGTATGACGACTTTCAGGACCAGCCCCACTGGTCCCAATCGCAGGTCGCACCACTGAGGCTCATCACCCAGTGACGAGGGGGACACACCGGCATGCAGAGCTGGGACAGGACGTGCCTCCAGCCAGGGACAAATAATCAACTGTTATAAAGAAAAAAAGAAAAGAACTGGGAGAGGGAAAGGGAAAAGTAATGAACTGAGAGAATAATTTCACTTGATATGACAGAAAAATAGTTCTTTATTGTTAAAGAACAGAGCACGGTCTGGTTTGGTTCCTAGTTGTATCGCTTGTGATTCACGGACTGACTCATATCAGAGCGTTGCCACTTATATAAAGGGACATATTCTTGAAGGTATGTGGTGGCCGGAAATTTTCATAATGAATAAAATTCAGATTGGGGCCTCTATTGTTACACTGCTGGATCATCCTGGCAGTGACACACTATGGAAAGAAGCAAGACCACGCTGAAGTCACACAAACCTGTACTTTAAAATTAAGAACTTGTAAAGTTTGTCCCAGATACGGGCTCCCCTGCAAGATATGCTCAAAGTACTCAGTCATCGGCAGCAAGGCAACTAGTCCAGATTCAGATGGGCATAAATAAGACTGAGTTGAATAAGCCCTATTTCTGCTTCCTAATGGAAATTCCCAGGGAGACTGAGGGCTGTAGGACTGATAGGACTCTTATGGCTCATCAAATCGAACCTCCTTTTGCCCCCCAGCGCCTCTCACCTCCTAGTGCTGCTTATAAAGTTACTGTGCTTTACACACAGGTGGATGTGGGGACTCAAATGCCAGGTCAGAGGCTGCTCTGAGCCCACTGGGACCTTCGGTGAAAGCCCAGGTGAAGCGCAGACGTGGCAAGCTGCTATCAGTTTGCTCTTGCGACAGCGCTGGTTTGTGGTTCAGAAAGCTTCTTCAGCCTTCCCATGCTTGCCCTTGAGGTATGAGGTGAGTGTTCACAGCCCCTCTCGGCTCCTCTCATCAGGCTTGAAACGCCCACTCTGTCAGTGTCCTCTCCAGACGGGGAAGAGTGTCTCCCCCAGACACTCGGCAGCCATCTCTGCTGACTCCAAACAGTTTTGTTTGCCTTGGGCATGGCTGAGCAGAGCAGGCAAGGGTTCACCAGGGCTTCAAATGAGGCTTTCCACCTCCTGTCTCAAACGTGAGGCATGCAGGCCTGCCCCACGCTAGCACCACAGCAGAGACACACGGAGATTTTTGCTCCGCCAGCTTTCCCACCTATGACCACAGGTTACTGCAGACATTGCTATCACCCTGCCAGGGCATCCCTTGCACACTGTCCTGTTGCACTGCATTCCGTTTCTTCTGCTGTGGTCCTCAAGGTGAAATGATCAGGGTTTTGGCAGAAGATAACCTTTTGAAAGAGCTACATCACCAAACTTTGTAAGTTCTTAGCGCCTCACCCACAGGAATGGATATTCTCCGCTGAATGTGGATAGCCCCTCATGTTATACCCAGCTCCAGGTTCTATGAAGGTTGGAGGCACATGGACCCTGGAAGTCCTCCTCTTGAGACACGGGCTTTCTCAGGAGAGATCAGGGCACAAGTGGGACCAAAAGGCTTGTGGACTGATGAAGCTTTTAGTGCTAGACAAATACATCTGACTTGCAGTGTCTGATGCTGTTTCTAAAGCCACATTCCTCATGTGGCTTGGTGCTGCTGTTGTATAAAATTGATATTAACTGGAAAAATGAAATGTAACATGTAACCGAAGCAACCAAGGGAACCTGCCACTGCTGCTAAAAGTCATCTATACAGCCCCAACCATATTTCATTAATTATAGAGAAAGAGTAACTAGACATGATTAATCTAAGATTGAATTAAGCAACTAACTACTAGACAATGTAGCTTTGTTAAGAAGCAGGATATTTCTGTCCAGAGAATGATGAACTGTAGGCCTGGTCAGCAAACCGAGAAAACCACCTGGAACTGCCAAGATCAGAGGAGAAGTAGGTAAAAGGTAATTTCAGTAGGGGGAGATTGCGACCACCAACTCATTGACCACCTACCCAAATGATACCACCCACCTAAGAGAGAACAATGGATGAAGAAGACAGAGTCTGCGTACTAATTTACATAGGAAGCGAAGAAACCTTGACCAATCATTAAAGAGAATAACAACGAATATGTATTAATTGTTAGAATATGTAATAATCAGTGTATAAAAAGGGAAATTTTTGAAACTAAGGTGTGCTCCCTTGGAACGAGCACCCCATTTCTGCGCATTAATGGAATAAACTTGGAAATATCTCTGCTCTGTGTGTTATTGGCTTGCATACTGGGTAAAGAACCCAGATTTGGGACAACACTGTGATGGGGGTTTAATGTTTAGATTAAGTTTTTCTTTGTAAGAGTAGTTGCTTCATCTACTTTTTCATGTTATGGTTCCATTTATAAGGCACAACTATTGTCAGCACCTGGAATACTTAAAAGTGAGCAATTAGGATAATTATTTTTATTAAGATAACACCAGAAAGCCCTCAGTGAGGGTGAGGATGCTATGATTTCATATGTTGTCGAAAAATAGGGCAGAGGCTATTTCTGCTCTACCTTGTAGTCTGTCTCTTGCTTGTTATTTATGAAGGTAAACAGCAGTCAACCTCCTAAATAAGCCCAGAACAGAGACTGAGCAGAAGTTGAGGATTTGGCCCACAAATGTTGCTGCACAGTCAGAGCCATGGAGAGCTGTCCCCGAGAATGCATCTTCCTTCCAAACGATGAGCCTGGGGAGAGCCTATGGGCTTTGCAATGTCCCTCAGAGATTGCCGGGGACAGGAATCGCTGCTTCACTGGCTGCAGAAACATTGCGTCCGGCACCACCGTAGTGGGACGCTCGGTTCATGTGGACTGAGCTGTGCCAGAAGTAGGATGCTAAGGGCTCGCAACCTCCTGCCGATGCGGAGCTGCTTTGGAGGCCAACAGAGCGGGTTTTCCTCCACGGAGAGGATTGTGGCACTGGACTCCTGCTCTACATCGGTAGTAAAAATGAAACAACCTGCAATAAAAACAACCTGGCTTGGTTTTTTATGAAAAAACTTGCCCCACAAACAGCAGTATTAAGGGCTAAGCCTTAACATAAAGGATGGCTGATTCCTTAAGTGTCCTGCTCAAATGCCTCCTATGGCAGGGATATCCAAGAGAGTGGTTTAGACCTCTGACTTCCCAGTGTTCGCTCTGTATAGCCTGGCTGAGGAGCAGGGCCTATATTCAAACCATAAAATACAGGTACCTCCCCAGGGTGTTTTGATGGCTTCTCTTTATTGGCCATGTAAGCAGGCAGGGTCTGGGAATGCTGGAAAATTGCAGTTTGAATTGCTCACACCTCTCTTGAACACAGACTCCACAGGAGGCACCAGTGCCAATTGTCAGTGTCACAGAAAATGCCCTGCATATCATCATCTTAATCTCTTTTTGAGACATTTCTCTAACCCAGGACACCATTGATCTGGACAGAGGTCTTTTAATAATGATTTTCCCCAAAGAGAACTCCACATAAAATTTCATGATTAAAACCTTAATTATTGCCAAAACAACTTTAGCTTAATTGCCAGTTCCAGCTGAACAGACCCACTAGGACATTAGGGAATTATAGCTAATGCAAACAGAACTCTGATGTATTTCTTCACAATATTGTGTTAAGTAAAATCCTTGAATTCCTCCAGTGTTTTTTTAAAGAACTTAGTGTGATAAGGCAACTTGGTTATGTGCTCTGGATGAAAAGTTGCCAAATATCCCACAGGGCAAACATGAAAAAGCAGCAGAGAAGACACTCTGAAGAAATGAGACTTTATTGACTTTCTTGTCCCACCTTCAAAGGCCATCAATCAAATATTGTTGAAGACTGCGATTTCACAATTTCATTGCGATTCCAGAGGGTGGGTAGTAAAGGGAGTCTCATGTTGGCACATCATTGATTGTGTGATTTTTCTTTTTCGAACCAAAAAAAAAAAAACAAAGCAAGAGAGAGAACAGTGACAGAGAGCAAGGAAACAATGAGAGTCCTTGATTTAGTCCCTTCTGATATCAATGACAGCTGGTGCTGGTCTATCACAAGGACAGGATTCACACAGAAGAAGAATAAGACGGGAAAGCAAAATTCATCATCAGCGAAATGAATTCTGAGCAGATCAAGAAAATCTGGATCCCATACTTGGGTTGGTTTTGTTTTTCTTTAAGCAGAGAAATAACGAGCAGCGACACAGGCACCTATTTAGTTTGCAGTATATATTTCTTGATCTTTTCTCCTTTGCAGTTGCCAAATACTGCTGTTCCAGCAGATCAAAACTGAGTACGGGCTTTTACTCTGTGCCATATCATGTTTCTGTTTTGCAAGTGGTATGCCTTGAATAGAAAAAAAAACCACCATATGATAAACTGCGTAATTCACGGAGGACCACCCACTGTCACTGCTGAAGCTCAGCAGTAAAGCTCCCAGCAATGAGTCAGTGCTCAGGAGCACAGCTGTCCTTCACGGGCCACCACTCACGCACAGTCGCACTGGCTTTCTCCGTCTAGCTGGCCATGAAGATTTCGGGTCTGCTCTACCATCTTGTTTCTACCCTCCTCTCCAAACCTTTTAAAGTCCCAAATCACACACACCGTTACCAGGGGCCACCTTTGATTATTCTCTTAGCCATATGTCTCATACTTCAAGGGCCAGAAGTTTTCTTTTTACTCATAACCAGGTAGGCTCCATATAGACTCTATCAACATCTTTTTATCTATCTATTTATATCTAATGTTATCTATTTCCAGTGTAGTCCCTATCTCATAGAACTTACACTATGAGCTTGAGAAGAGATCCATACCCTCCAGTGCCTTAAATGGCCTTGAGCTGTTAATTTTCAAGGTCTACTATGAATGACAGCAGGTGAGGATCCGACACTGATAATTTACAGAAGCAACAATTTTTAAATGCAGTCCCCCAAGTGAGTTTGTGATGTGAGCAACATTGGAAGAGGAGAAACTGGGAAGAGCTGCGTGCCAAGGAGGCAACACGGGACGCCAAGGATGAGCAAATTTGCATGTGGAAGGATAAAACTGAAGAGGGGCCAGGCAATAAACAATGAGGTAACTTGTGCTAAATTACAGTACCCAGCTGTGGGTGAATTGTTGCCATGAAGTGGTGTCACAGGTGAACCCAAATTGTGCAGGGGCCTTTGGAATTTTTCCTGGGATCCTGTTTCCAGACGTTGCTTCTCAGGGTTCGCGTCCAGCTGGAGATGGGACAATACGAGTTTAAATGCTGCCAGTCACTCATGCTTCTTCCTGGAAGGCCGTGAAGAGCTATTTTTCTTAACATTTCAAATGAAACGTCCTTGAAATGTTGGTAAGTGTGACAGCGTGATGAAAAGGATTTACAGCAGAACTGCCTGGAATGTGTATGAGGGGACAACGACATGCAGGGAAAGAAAGCAAGCAGAGCTGTAAATGAGTGAAAATATAGGGTTTATTTATTAACACAGAATTTAACATCCCAGTAACAACCCAGTTGTTCACTGTTACACCAGAATATGTGTTACACACCACTGTCTCCTGCAAGGCTCTTGCTCTTAGCAGTGGGAGCCTTTCCTTCCTCCTAGTCTTTGAATATGATTTCCAGATTATCTTAATTACTTTCCAACTGAGTCAAGATACTGGAATGTTTCTTTTGGAATTGTCCAAAATGAGTTTTTTTTTCTTTTCTTGGAGATTCACTTCTATTTCTGTATAGAGTTCATGAGGTGCTTAGTCTTAAAATCTTCTGCAGCTGACTAGTTTCAATGGCAGATTTCCACGCAAAAAAGCTTTGTCCAAACAGACCCTTGGCGCTGCTGCAGATGAAATGCATGAAATAACCTATGTGAAACTGCCTGATTAGACAAGTATTTTCCAGTAAACTTAAAGGGAGGAGAGTATCCAAGTTCCCTGGACAACTCTGACCAATTTTGCAGCTATTTCTGTAGTGACAGCGGCTGACGAGAAAGGAAGTGAACGACGGGGAAATGCATTGAGCTGCTTATCTCTGTCATGTCTTGATTAATTCAACTGAAAAGGAGAAGCTGTAATTGAACATGGGGTCCTGGGCTGAAGTCACTAACAGACACATGCTTTGATGGGATGAGTGCAGATAGGCCACGCTGTATTTGGTACGTGAATATTGCTAAGTATTAGGTTTACCTAAGCACTAAGGAGGAAAAAAAAAAAAAAACAGAAAAGAAAAATGGGCTCCTCTCTGGGTTTAAAATATTAAACAGAGGCTAAATGATCGGTTCTGAGCTCTGGAAAGCCAGCTTACATGAATCATTGACAAAGTCAAGATGTGAACCTTATTTAATGTATCAGTTCCTGGAATGGGACTTTGGGCTTTTTACTGTGGAAAATCGTTCCCTGAAAGTAGCTGCTTTAACAGTGGGATTAGCACCGTCCAGAGTTAACTCGCTACTGGGATCAATGGTCCCTCATGAGAAGTTGAGGACAGTACTTGGCTTCAGAGAGTGGTTGTCCTTCCTCGTGCAGAGGTGCTTAAAACCAGGAGAAGGTACCTGGGTGACATAGCTATATTCATGGGACTGGATTTATCTGTATGCTGGGGAATGAGTTGATCACTCTACTTTTGCATGAGCTGATTTATTTTGTGTTCTTGTTACGAATGTAATTCCCCAAGGGGAAAGACTTCCTGACTGCAGTTATATTTGTTCTTATTACAGAGCCATTCCCCATGTCGTTGTGCTTAATTTACTTTTCTAATGTTGTCAAGTTACTCTCAAAATTAGAATCCAAGTTCGGATATACCAAAAATATCAAGCGGGACTCTCCAAAGTACAAGAAGTCTGAAGCCTGTGTGGAATCACCACCCTGGAGACAAGTGAATTACTGGAGAGAATTTTTTAGAAAAAGATAATGAATAATAGAGCTATTTTTGGATGTTCTTTTAAAATCGGTGGCTGTCTAAGAACAGGAGCTTCTAGCTCAGGCTTCATTGTAACTGGAAAATGGATCCATCCACGGAGCTCAGTCACACATATATCGCACAGGCTGACAGCTCACATACTATTACCTTTCCTTAATGCTGCATTTCTAAGTGGTAATTATTTTAATGAGTGATTATTCTAGTTTTGAGCAGTTGAAGGAATATCTGATACGGATAAGCAGGTGTAACTTTCAAAGACCTTTGCTTCATATAAATTTGCCCTATAATTTATCATATAAGTCTCTGTGATACAACCCCTAGAAAATGATCTGAATAAAACCTATCATTTTATCTCCTTTGAGATACTTAGATCCATTATACAAGGTTCTCCATTCTCTCTTTAATTATTTGTTCTGGCAATAAAACCTTTGGTGGCTGTTTAAGAAATAAACCTGGAGTTCAAAAACTCCCAGGAGGAACTGTGGTGAATATAATTTCATTCTACATAGCACAGAAAACATATTCTCTTTGCTAGAACCCTTAGTTGTTTATTGAGAGAGTCCTGGAGCAGAGAGAGGAAAATGCCTCCTTCCAGGGGTTGCAAATTGGATCACAGAATCATAGAACGGTTTGAGTTGGAAGGGACCTTAAAGATCATCTAGTTCCAAACCCAATTCCGTAGGCAGGGACACCTCCTACTAGACCAGGCTGCTCAAAGCCCCATCCAACCTGGCCTTGAACACTTCCACAGATGGGGCATCAACAACTCCTCGGGGCAACCTGTTCCAGTGCCTCACCACCCCCACAGTAAAGAATTTCTTCCTAATATTCTGAATGGTCAGGAGGGCAGGTGTGCAAGTCTGTGATAAACAACTTGGGAAAGGGGAGTTGCTGCAAACCACGGTGTTCCCTCCTTATGGCCATGGGGGAGGAGGGCAGATTGGTCAGGGTCTGATCTTATCCTGTTTCTTACAACCCAGAAATTGGGAGGATGCAATGCAAAGCAAGGCAAGATGTGGCAAGGAGAGGAGAGGAGTATATGGTTTCCAGGTAGAAAAAAAGACGTGGGATCTTGACATTTTCTTTGACTTGTCCCTGAATGTACATATCAGCGCCAAAGACTAAATTGGCCCATTTGGTATTCAGTAGGCCTGCAGTGTCCAAAATACCTACCATATTTTTCCCATTCTGGTTACTTTCTTATTTCTGATGAAAAAAAAAAAATATATATATAAAAAACACAAATTTGTGATAAACTGGAATAAATGTATTGGTAAGAGAGGACAGTCTTCCCTGTCACAGTAAGGACATGATAAGTCAATAACACCTTGTATGTTTTATCAGCTCCCACTAGACGGACCCTCATAGTCTTCGTTACTGTCTCAGTGTGCTCTGCAAAAAGGGAGGTCTCCAAGCCATGTGGCTAAAGCCACAGCCTTTGTGAAAAGGCAGCTCTCCTCTGGCATGCTGTGTCTTGCAAAGGTGGACTTTATATGATTAAAACCAGTATTAGGAAAAAATACCACCAAGTGTGGCTGGCTCAGAACAGTGTGATACCTGCCAGACATGAAAAGACATCACTGACTATTCAGGTGAAACAGGTCGGCTCCTGTTTATTGACAAAGACATTTGTAGAGGGCTGATTGCCTGAATGGTTTGGGCTCCTCTGTTGTTCCCAGACACGTGACATGCAAATCTGGACACAGCTCAGAGAAGAGGTCTGGCCCTAACGCAGTGCGTGTTTACAGACCACGCACTCTGCAGTGCCTTGACATCCCCCGTGGAGCCCTGGGATGGTTTCAGCCTGCACGGTTCTTGGATGAGCAAAAAGTACCTCTTTGTCAGCTCTCCAGGAGGATGGGTGATCTTTTGTCTCCATTCCTCGCTGAAACTCATTCAGTGTCCTGAAGGTCAGGATTCCTTTGATCATGTTTCATCAGCTTGCTTTGCCAAGCAGATCTCAGCCAACTTTTGATCTGTGGCTGGTAATACAGTCCTAATTAGCCAGCAGCCAATTCTACAGCCGGATGTCAGCCTCTGCCTTCAGGCAATGGGCTTCTTGAGAGGGCACCTGCCGTGGATAGAGTCTTACGCTGGGCTGCCAGGACCACAAGCTACTGCCTCGTCATACACATCACGTCATACACACGTCACAGCACTCCCAGTGAGAGCAAGCTGGGACATCCTGACAGGAAGAACTGCTGGTGATCAGCTGCGAGAGCTACGCAGAAGCCTGTGGTGAAATCTCAAAAGCAGTTAAAACACCCAGCCAAATGACAGAATTGCTTTTCTTACCTGCAAATGTATTTTCTCTCTGTGGCATAGCATTCCTGAGGCATATGCCATCAGTCCAGCGTCTCCATATCCTTTTTTCTCAGTAGAAGATATCCTCTTCCATGTCACACGATGGTACATTTGTGCTGGAAGAAAACAGGTGAGTTTTAGTAAAGTTAATGGTTGTCTTACAACTCCTCACTTCCATTTCTGCACTTCAGTCAAAGCAGAACAACTCAAAGACTGGAAGGTACCGGCCATTTTGGGATACCTTTTTTTTTTCCAGTAAGTTGGTCACACACAGATGAGAGTTCAGCTCCGTGGTGCTGTCAGATCCACCTGTTCTGCAGGTGGCCTCAGCCTGCTCTTGCCAGGGGAGTACTGGATGTGGAAGTGAGTGCTTTCTCTTGTGAATCCACATCTGCTCATGTTCAGGTGGGTCCAGCTTCTTGAAACACTCATGGCATTTTGCTCAGATGATCACTGAGCATCTAGACAATAAAGCCACAGACTAGGATAGGGTGAAGGCCACCCTGGATGAAAATTACATCGGGTAGCTAATTCTCTTTCCAAAGATCTTGGATGCAAAAGAAATTTCAAAGAATAAATATCTGAGTCTGCACGTTTGAACGAATCTAGTAAGTGTTTGGAGCACAGCTCAGACATGAGAGGGTGATACCTACAAACTGCCATCGACTTTAGAATCCTGTTCATGCCACAGTTTACCAGGCCAAGTGCATGCCTGGCTGCTAGCTCTGATAAAGGTTGTGTTCCAGCTTTCCCTGATCTCTAACTTGTCAGACGCACCCACAGGGCTCTGTCACCATGACAAGAGTACCTACCAGCCGGGAGGCAAACAACCAATTCACCAGCTGGGACCATGCCATGGACCTGTCTCCTTTTCTGAGCTTTATTGTGCAGGGTTCATTTTGAGGAATATCAGATAGACTACAGTAGTAAATGAAGAAAGAGGATAATTTTCCTTATTGTTACCAAATCTCCTGGGTGGAAAGTGGGGGGGAGGAGCAGAGAGGAGAATCTTGGTATCACTGAGCCTGCCAGGCATGGCTGTTTGTGTGGATATCAGTGTTATAAGTCTTGTGACAACAAAACACATCACATTACAGCTCCGAATAGTGCTGTGTGCCATCGGGCAGCTCTTCTGCAGGAACCGAAGCCGTGCAGGGTCCGTTGGCCAGCCATGGCTTGCCTTTAGCTTCTCAGCTTGAGATGGGATTCTCATTAAGCCTCTGTCATAGGCCCAGTTCTTAATTTAAATTACAGCTCAGCAGCGGTATTTAAAAGGTTTTAACTCAACAGATGTCTTCCCGCACGGACACCATCTCAAACCATGCCGGTGCCCTGAGTACTGACCCTGGCTGCACGCTGCGGGGGTCTCTTTGGTACATATAATTTTCTGACAACAGGCCAGGACTTGAACTGAGCCAGAAGAGATTTGTACATCTTCTCAGGAGTGTTTGTCCCTATCGCAGTCTTGGAACAGACTGTCCAGTCTCAGTATGAAATCTCTCTATTCCAGTGATTTATCCCCTCTTCTCCCAAGAGGCAGATGTGTGTCTAATGGCCCTTGTGTCCTCTATCACCTGAGCCACTGGAACAAGGCAGCTATCGCTGCACCAGATGCATACAAAGGTTGTTTGGTTTTGCCTTACTGTCAGTGCAGGTTGCTTTTAGCTTGTTTGGAAAAGCTGCCACAGATGCAGGTTATTGCTGACATTTCTTTAACTGTTGGCGTCAAGTAATAACATGGTTGATGTTGCCTAGGGGATTAGCTGGACCCTGCAACGTCTCCTGCTGCTTCTTGGTGCTCTTGGCTTGTGTACCTGCTGTAATTGCTTTCCCTGGCATCAAATCAGTGTCAAGCTACGGCCTCTCCGACACCCAGCGATGTCTCTCACAGCAAAAAATAAAAATCATTCCTGTAACATTTAATCATGAAACCTGCTGGTGAATGCTCCACACTGTGCTGGGGTGCACAGGGCTGTGAAAGCTTCTTCAATAGAATCAACCTTGCACCGAGAAAAAAAAAAATCCTCTCTCATGAAATATTAATTCAAGCTGCCAGCATCAGCATTCTAGGATTTTGCTTTTTCAAAGTCATCAGGTTGAAGGAATACACATTTTCAGCCCTTGGCTCACCAAGTACAGAACTGAGTTGTTCTGAGAGTTGTTTGTCAGCCTGATCCTTGCCCAAACTGCTTGAATTTTATTTTCCACTTGGTCTAATCATCCCCAGCCTTGAAACGAATTGTTCTGGAGCCAGTATCTGGCAGTGGGAGCACCCGGACCTCGCAGGCATTGTTAGAGCTGAGTTCCTGCAGAGACCGTTCAGAGAACGCTCTCATTCTCTTCCCAGGTTTGTTTCCCCACTGTCACCATATAGTGTTTTCTCATTTAAGTAAAAGCTGCCCATCTGGTCCGGCCTCTGCAGTGTGCTTCTAGTCGGCTTTTAGCAAACCAGACTGAGGAAGTGCAGCACTTTCTGGGAAAAATCCCAGCAACCCCCCCTCTCCACTAGCCAATAAATCAAAGCTCACACTCCAGCACCCTCTGGCAGGAGGGTGCAAAAATGGTTTTACTGCAAAGGGGGAAGGAATCCCAGGGACACACAGAGAATAATAATAAGAGGAGACTCGTGATTAGGTATTCCTCAGCAATAACAGTGTTTTAGAGGCTCTTGCCAGAGCTACTCAGGGCACGTTGCAGTGCTGCACAGAGGCTCCTGCTACACAGTGCTAAAAAACTAATGATTAGCTAACGCAGAAAGGAGCAGCCTCTGTCAGCTGTCCTAGTTCTGCGTGGTTACTGAACACCATGTGGCACCACATGTGAAATAAAATCGAAAATACCCTTAGTAAAAGGAGGACGCCATTCAAGGAAAAGACACATCACAAGGAGCTTCAGTCTCTGTGGCAGACACCGCAGACAGAGACGATGTTTGTCATTTGGAAGGAGATGCAAAACCTGCAGCGGCTCCATCACGTAGCAGCGTTGACAGAGGTTGCCAACAGCTCCAGAGCACCAATGAGTGATCAGCCCCAAACCAAACTGCATATTTGTTAATTTTAAATTGGATACAGATGCCTGAATCAGCATGATGGCAGAAACAGTTTTATTAATGCTGGAAGAGCCAGCATAGATAACACAAGACATACAGTAAACCCTAGAGACTTAATGAACTAATCTTTACCAAGGAAGGGTGCAAGCTCAGGTAAGTACCAAAGTTAATGTAAATTTGTTACATTCAGGAATGTGTATGTGCAGGAAACTGAATCTCTTTACCAGATGGGATATCTTACATGCTGGATTTCAACAGAAAGGGTGGTCACCGAAAAGAGAGGAGACTGAAAGAAATGAGAGATCAGAACTGGGGAACATACAAAAACCTCTGCTGATGGAGAGATTTCAAAAGATTCCTGTAAACGTGTTGGAAGGGAGGCCTTTCACTGCATGCAAAGGGAAGGTTTTTTCATGGGTATGCTTGATGCCAGATATTTTTCTACACTTGACGCTCCAGCATCAGCAGGTCTCTGGCAAGACCATAAAAAAACAGCATGTTTGTTCACATTCAGCACTCTGTTTGGGAGGTATTGTTTTCTCCAACTACCACTGAATTTGCATTCAGCAGCCCAGATGTTTCATCAGGCAAACGAGCCATCTTTTGCTCCTCTTTCTGCAGGGCAGGATGGAGACTGCCCTCACAGGTCTTTTTATTAAAGAGCACATCAAGCAAACAGCTATCAGATGTAACACTGCTAAAGCTGATGCTGCATTTGGGCTAAGAACTTAGAATCATAGAATCATAGAATGGGTAGAGTTGGAAGGGACCTTAAAGATCATGTAGTTCCAACCCCACAACTTGACACAAGCCCCCTTCTTTCTGTATTTTTTCCTATACTAAGACCTGGGAAAACACAGTAGAAGAGACCGTGCCAACACACTGAGCTGCTCCGACACCAGCTGGAGCACTTAGGCTAAAGCAAAGTGACGGTAATGGAAGACAGCTGCAATATGCTTGTCCTACAAGGTAGAAAGATTTACAGAAAAACGTGTGCCACATCTTCCTCAAGCAACACCTGGAAGCTGCACAATGCAGAGACTGAAAAAATGGGATGCAAATCTTATGTGGGTGGAGAAACCGAATTAATAACTTCAAGTCCTGCTGTAAGGGCAACAGCAGGTTGGCTGAGGTCACTGTGGGCAGGGCCAGGGGATAGGTTTGTCCAGGGTGCAGATATCTCAGCACAAGCGCCAACACATACACCTCAGAAACGAACAGGGCATTTTAAATCAGTGACGTTGTTTATTTATGCTGGAAGCTATGCGTTATGATCGTCTTGCTTGTTCCGTGCTATTACATCTGGCTTGGGGGAAAAAAAGGAGGAGTGGGGGAGCTGCCTCTTTAAGGCAGCCTGGCGAGAGGCAGGCAGAAAGAGCTGTGCTTGCAGAGATGTGTCACGCAGCCCCGAGCGGCTGGACGTCAGGCTTTGAAAGGAGCGTGTCCCCAACAGTGTCCTTTGCTAGGATTGATTGCAGAGCGTATTTCGCTTTCTACCATTTAAATGTACAAATGACTGTTCTGTGACTCAATTAACAGCTCCAGCGCTCCTGGCCAGGCTCTCTCCCTTGAAGGGCAAAAGGCAGCTCTCCGTGACTATTAATGCTCCTGTCATGCTGCAGACTTGTTCTGATTTTCGTGATGTGGCACTCCAGACCCAGAGCTGGTGCTGACCTCCCGGCCGGCTCTCCTGGACCTGCCTGCCCACTGCACTCCCTCTGCCACGGCAGCATGTCGCACATCCCCTTCCTCAGGAACAGACAAAGGGCCAAACTTTTGTCTTTGTTTTGGAGGAAAATTGCTACCATTTCTGATAAAACCAAAGTTACCAGGAATCAATTAACCACCTCTGAGAAAAGGGTGTCCCAGGGGACACTCATCTCCTCTCCAGGCAGTGGGACCCACTCTTGACTTCTACGAGCTATTCTCTGCCATCCTACTGACTGACTGCGGGGAAGGATCGGAGCCTGGTGCTCCTCCTGTCCCTACAATCCGTGGTCACCAACGTGAACTCTCTGAGCTCTCTCATGAGCTCCTGCAGTCCCAGGACACCCACAATCATTGTGTCATTGGGCGGGAATGCGGTGGCTCCACGGTGACCGAGTGTCAGAGGGACAGCACCGGCTGAGGGCCAGTAATGATCTTGTCAGGCTCTGGGAACCCTGCTCAAGTTCAAAGCCATGGGCCAGGTGGTGGGCTCCCCCAAGCATGGGCTTTCCCACTGACGGAGACTATGTTTTCATGTAACACTTCTTTGGCTTCCAAAGACAGGGAGAACCAGACTTGTTTTGGGTGAAAACATTGCATAAGGTGATTAGGTATTTTTTCTGACTGAATTTAACTTTGCCAGAACCCGAGAAAGTAAACATAATGGGGGAAGTTAGAGACCATGAACACCAAACTGCTACATTTCAGAAACAGTGAGGATCCAAGAGGACAGGGCACAAATCAGAGCAGCCTCTGCTGTCAGAAAGACAAATGTTGTTGATTGAGAGACTGGAGTCTCAATATAATATAATTGTGCTTATAATATTGAGCTCTGCAGAAAAGTATTAAACAGTACCAATGGGAGGGGAAGGCTGGGGGATTTCTAGATGGCACCACAACTAGGGTGGAACATAGAAACTCCGCTAAAAAAAAATAAACAACAGCAAACCACCATGACGTCTCAGGGGACTGCATCCAAGATCTGTGCATTAAAATAAAGCCATATTACAAACCTAGAAGTGGGAAGCAAATGACTAAGAACGTGCAAAGTCTCCTAATGCTGCAGAGGAGCGGGTCACATTAGGAAAGCGTAAAGAGAGATCACCATGTGCACATAATTCCATGATGCATTTTCATTGTCATCCCCAAGTTTCCTGCAAGGGTAGCACTTGAAACTCCTTAAAAACTTCATAAAATGTTGAATTCCTGGTTGGAGGTAACCATCGCAGAGCAGGAGAGGGAGACAGAGGAGAGGGGATGGGGGAAACCCATGAGCAAGCAGAAGGCACAGATTTTGCGGGAAGGGCAGTGAGCAGAGATACTGGAAACATGTTCCTGTCTGGGAAAGATGTCCTTATCTGCTTCTCACTGCTTCAGTATGGCACTGCTTGAGGGAAGGAGGGAATTGAAGGAAGGAATCTCAAAGGTGCTAGCTTGTGAGAGACTAGTTTTGGGCCACAGCTGACCTAGGCCAGCTTATCCCTCACCAGATGGGCTGTGAGACTCTAAAGCAGAGAAGACACAGTCCTGAACCGTCTCATCGTGGCAGGGTTATTGAATACAGAAGAAGAAAGATTAGGTCTGAAAAGCTGGAAAAGGCTAAACAAGCCACCTGAAGGACAGAATCTGCTCTGAAGCTTTTGAGCTTATCTTCAAAGACTCTAGAAGGAACGGGTGCAGGGTCCTTGCAGGCCCACCTCCAGCAATGCTGAGGGCACCCCTACTCACTGCTGGTGGCTGTACCCACCATGTAGGTGGGCCTTCTGGGCCCTTCTGGGATGTAGGACCTTCTGGGACAACACAAGGTCAGCAACAAGCAGCAAAGAAAGACCCTCCAGCTTTTTGACCCCTGGAAGAGGTGTGGACAGTCAACCGAAACTGAGGGACTTCCAGCATCCAGCCTATGGAGTAGCAGCAGAAATAGAAAGGCATGTAGAGTGTCTGGGAGCACAGACCACCGCAGACACTGAACAGGAAGGAACAGTGATGCTCCTTCAGTGGATGGGGACTGCGATGACACGTACAAGGTGGCTTTGCCCAGATACAGGCTAAGATGACCAGGAAGACTGGGAAGGTCTAGGCTGCTCAAGGTTGTGAGCTGGTAACTCCAGCTGACATGTTTTTGACCAAGAACAGAACGTGCCTGGTTCAAGGCATGGCAGATCTGTAGACACAGGGAAAGGTACTGGCCACGTAAGGCTCTTTGAGGGAGGGATTTTAATTATGGGAATGCCTTGCTGTTCTAAAGGGGATGCCAGAAGGAAGGATGAGGCAAGGAAGATTTGAGATCCCAGGGGGAAGGTTTGCTGGAGGTGTCAAAGGACATAATCTGACATCTCTTAGGGTAGGGGAGGTGGTGTAAGTCTTTTGTGGGAGCTAGGCCAGACTGTGGACCTGGAAGGATCTACTTTTCCAGAAAACTGAAACAGTTTGCTGAAGGACAGCAGAGTCTAGGAAGGGGAATGCAGGCAAAGAAAGAGCAGTTAGCTCAGAGGAACAAAAATCTGAGAACGAAGAACCGAATGTAAATTTGTAAGCCCAAGTAAGAAATGGCTTACATGTGTAAGGTCCAGATGCAAGGGCCAAGAACCTGAGCTGCGGATGGCACTGACCCCACACCTCATGGACCAGTGGGAAGAGCAAAAGGATAATTCTGGATGATGTAGGGGAGAGGACTGACATATGTCAAATTTAAAAGTCCATGTGTCCTCTGGTATAACTAACCAGGTTCAAGTAAAAGCTGCAGTAGTGGCCTCTTTTGCAGGCAATGCGCCGCCTTTGGGGATCTTCAAATATGGAGGAAGATGCTCTTCACTCAGGAGTGTTCTTCAAGGCCACATCCAGGGAGACTGTTCTCATGATACCAAGAGCCAGCCTTGGGACAGTTTCATTTCAGCAGGTGCCCCGCTACGTTGTCCACGCTGGAGGTGTTGGGAGGACTCGGCAGTCTTCCTGCTTGGCATCTGACCCAGCCAAGACTCAGCAAGCTGCATTAGCCCCACCAGCACCTTTCAAACGGTTCTGCATCTTGTTTAAGCCAACCAAAACACCTAGCCTCACCAGAGTACAGGCTTTGGGTGGGAATGGTTTTCCCCTTACATGTTTACTGCATTGTGTCACGGGTGTAACATAATTTCTGGTTGAGAAATGCAACCACCACCTCTAAAGAATGCAAGTGCTCAACAGTTACTGGGGTAACTGTTGGGGGCTTTCTCTCTGCTTTATTTTCATGTCAATAAAGGGGAGTTTGTAGGGGTTTTGCTGGGGAGTTTCTCCATCAGCCTAACGGGAAATTCCACCTTGGCTGGAGAATGTGGAAAGAGATTAAGACCTACAGAGATATTTAGATACTGACATCCCACTGAAATCATGGGTTTTAGGTACTCGACTGTCGTTGTGGGTCGGTTCCTCCTCGCGGAGAGGACGATTTGGGAGCCGAAGGTCAGGCCGGGGAACCACGGGGCTGTCCTTAAAGACAGCAGTGACTCCTGCCACAGGAGCCCCCCACAGCCCCTGGGGATCTCAGGAGAGCGCACAACGAGGGGGTCGTCTGAGGAGAAGGTGAAGCCCCAGCGACACCCACTGCTCTCCAAGGCCTGAGCCCCACGGAGCAGCCGCCCTCCCGGAGCTCAGCGTGGGGGCTGGAAACGTCTCCCCGCACCCCCGTCCCTGGCCGGCCCGGCCCTCCCCGCCGCGGGGAGGAGGGCAGGCCGCGGCGCCCAGGCCGCGGTGCGGACCGGGCCCCGTTGGGTCCGCGCGGGGGCGCCGCAGGAC
>VYZM01019812.1:325534-338495 GCA_013398915.1 Dromas ardeola
GCCTGGCGAATCCCTGAGGGTTCCAGGTGGAAGGAAACGCGCCCTTGGTCGCGACATGGTAAGTCGGGACACAGTTCATGGGGTTTAAATAATTTGCAGTGTGCTTAAGGACAAGTGACAGTGGTCACAGGCAGAGTCTCCTGCCTTGTGCTGTGGCTTTCCTGGCTTTTTTTGACAGACCTCAGTCACATAACCAGAAACCACCATATTGTAGAGGGACAGTAAGAATTTGACTTATCCTGGGTAATCAGGAGAGATGTGGAAATCAAGCAAGGCCACTAGTGCCTCCCTCACAGAGGATGCATGTGGAGCCCTACCATCAAAGTGTGGTCCTGTTCAAGAAGGGACTGTATCTAATTCGGGTAGGAAGACAGAAATAACAAAATCTGTGTGTTACTGCAAGGATTGAGACGGAAAAAAAAGAGAAGCAGAAGAGGGTGCAGGGACATATGTGGGCAAGATGACGGGACCACAGAAACAAGATTTGAGAAAAACATCTATGCTGGTTCAGACTGAGGATTTGTCTTCCGAAGTACCCAGCTTCCAGCAGCAGCTATGAGGACATACATAGTGAAAAGTAAGAGCAGCGCAAGTATATATTGAGAAGCTCAACATGAGCCGGCAATGTCCGCTCGCAGCCCAGAAAGCCGACCGCATCCTGGGCTGCATCAAAAGAAGCATGTCCGGCAGGTTCGAGGTGATTCTGCCCCTCTACTCTGCTCTGGTGCCACCCCCCCTGGAGTACTGCATCCAGCTCTGGAGTTCTCAGCACAGGAAAGACATGGACCTGTTGTAGTGAGTCCAGAGGAGGGCCACAAAAATGATTAGAGGGCTGGAGCACCTCTCCTATAAAGACAGGCTGAGAGAGTTGGGATTGTTCAGCCTGGAGAAGAGAAGGCTCCGGGGAGACCTTATAGTGGCCTTCCAGTGCCTAAAGGGGGCCTACAGGAAAGCTGGAGAGGGACTTTTTACCAGGGCATTTAGAGGAAGGCAGATTTAGATTAGATATCAGGAAGACCGTGAGCGGGGCGAAGCACTGGAACAGGCTGACCAGAGAAGTTGTGGATACCCCATCCCTGGAAGTGTTCAAGGCCAGGCTGGATGGGGCTTTGAACAGCCTGGTCTAGTGGGAAGTGTCCCTGCCCATGGCAGGGGGGTTGGAACTAGATGATCTTTAAGGTCCCTTCCAACCTAAACCATTCTATGATTATATTCATATATATATATATATATGTACACATTTGCTGTACTCCCCTGGGCGTACTCTCCCAATCTCCATCTCTTTTCAGTCAGGGGATTTCCTGAGCCCGACATAGTTTATCTGTAGCTCTGATGGATCCCTCTGCCAAGCACTTGTTCCGGTGCCCTGCACACATTTTGCACCTCGAGCACTGTTTGCTGAAGGGCTCCACAAACCCACCAGGCACTGTAAGAAGGGCTGCTCCTTCTTCTTAATTTTGAAACTGTCTTACGTGTCATTTGATGGCCCCTGGTTCTTGTTCTAGAGGAGAAGTGAACACCCTCTCTGTCGACTCATGGGTTCCACCTTTCCCACTTATCATTTTACAGCTCTGGTAGCATAACTTCTGAAGTCAGAAATCTCTTTCTGAAGCTGAACAATTCAAGCCTACTCAGCCACTCCTTAAATTTAAATCATCCTATATCTTTAATATTCATCCTGCTCTTCTCTGAACCTTTCAGGTTCTGGTATCTGCTTTTGGAGATGTGGGCACGGTTCTCAAAATGTGAGCAAACCAGAGCCATAGCGATTCTTTCTGTACTGTTCTCTCTTCCTTTCCTAATGATGCCCTTCGATGGATTTGTCTTCTTGATTGTTACTGAATGATGATACAGTGACAGATAATAAAACTGAGACAAAGCAGTAAGAAAACAGGAGTTGAGTCAAAATCCTCTGGGAAAGGATGGTGAAGGGGGAAAATGAGATGGTGTTAGAGGCCTCTTTTATAAAACCTTAGACCTTTAATGTCTCTTTAATATAAAGAATAAATATTACTGTGAGTTGTTAGCATGCAAGAGTTTAATGTTTCAGCTACAAACTCACGAATAAAGGGACGTGATACTGCATTTGTTTATCCCCACAAGCAAAAGGGGATATATTTTGGATGCAGTTTTAGTAGTGAACGTATTATAGAAGAACTAGTTCCAGTAAATAATTCTGGATCAGAATGCTGATAGCATTAAAATGGAATGGGAAAAAGGATAAAAAATATCATTCTGGGTTGTTGGGTGGGTTGGTTTTTTTTCACAGGGAAAATTTCAAGAAATTTAGGAAAAGCAGTGAATGGAGTTAACTAGTTTGACAGCTCGGGGGTTGCATGTGAAAGAGTGTAAGAGTATACATCAGAGGTAGAAAATTTTTCTGGAATTTGCATGCTAAACAAGGGAAAAATGAACGAGGAAGTTCTCCAGAGTTACCTGGATGAATGACTGTTCAAGGAAGGATGCTAGGTGTAAACAGTCTATGGGAACGGATAAAGAGGTCAGTCGGTCCAGGCAGCTCTGTTTTGAAGGTCAGAAAAAGTAGGAATTCAGCACCAAGTGCCAAAAGTCAAGCTGAGTTAGACCTTGCAAAGATCTGTGAAGATAAATGCTGAAAGGTTTGGTGACTGTATAAATAGAAACAAAATTAAAAAAGGAGGAAGTAAAGCTGCTGTGTACAGAGTAGGAGGCTGAGATCAAACACAATATTTGGATCACACTTAGATCAAGGGCCAGACCCAAGAGGGTACACAGGGCTGTAATACCAGGAAATTAATTTGGCTCTGAGAACAAAATTCACAATGCTGAGGACGATTCCTTTGTGTAGTAAATGAGAGAAAGTTACGTTCCCAGGACTAAAATCTACCACAACCAGTGTGGTGTCTGAGCTGCTTATGAGGAAATGCCAGACACCTGTCCAAAACTGCAATGAGCAGGAACATCATTAACTAGATCAGGTTTCTCAGAGCCCTGTCTAACCTGACCTTTAATGTTTCCACAGATAGGGCATCTACCACCTCTCTGGGCAATCTGTTCCAGTGTTTCATCACCCTCATGGTAAAAAATTTCTTCCTTATGTCTAGTTGGAATCTACGCTTTTTTAGTTTAAGACCATTACCCCTTGTCCTATCACTACAGGCCCTATTAAAAATAGCCAGGATATCTTGGATTGCCTCAGTCATGTACTGTCAGGGGCCATTAATGATCGAATAACAGTTTTTTTTCTTAAATTGGTAGTAATCTCCTGCATAGTATATTCAAGGTTTCTTGTATATAACCTAATCTTAGACCCTTCTCAACTTAATGTGCTCTTGTCTGACTTGCTGGTAGAGTTCTCTAGACAGCAGGATGCATGGCACTTTATATCCCCCCATTTAAGCGGAGCCCCTGGGTTCAGAGGAATGCAAGATTCCTGCGTGGAAAAGGACAGCGAGAGAGAGGCAACATGGCACTTCCTTCTGTGACAAGGCCAGTCAGATTGACAGAGGAATTCTTTGGATTCAGTTGCTGCTTTAGAAAGCCCTGCCAGCACCATCTGAACTCAGCGCTCACACTTTGTGTTAGTTCTCCAAGTGCTCCTGGTGTTACTAGGTCTTCGGTACTAGCGGGAAGGTGGGGGTAATTTGATCAGATGGCATCTGAATTAATCAGCCTCTGTAAGTTTGGAAGAGGATTAGGACCACTGCTCTGAATGCAGAAGCCTTTACTCAACTGAAGTTGCATGTTAGGATGCCAAGCCTTCTTTAGATTTTGTCCTAACCGGATAGCAGTTCCAGCAATGATACCGAGAAGGGCAAATCGGCATTGCAGTTGGGAGCAGGGATGCGCACAATTGATGATGAAACTCTTAGAAGAGAACCTACAGATTTTAATATACGCTAGCAGATCACCTCCATCCCAGAACTGTGAAAAGATTGAAAATCTGGAAGTAAAGATTTTTGTTACAACTTTTTTTAAAATTAGGGGTGGTACCACACAACCAGATGAGCAGCAGTCATGGGACTCTCATTTTAGTAGTATACAAGGTCTTAATACACCTTTTGAAGTAAAACTATACAAAGGTACGGACCTAAATGAATAATGGAACACAAAGGCAAGTGAGTTCGCAAAAGGAGACCTTTTGGTCTATTTGATTAAAGCAAATAACTTTCTAGACAAGAGAAATGCAGCATATCTAATCTACTTAAACTGCAGTAAAGTAAATGATACAGTGCCATCTTGCAAACTAGCTGAACTGAAGAAAAGGTTCCTGTACTTCCTTGTACAGGAACGAGGAAGGTGAGAGGCAGTAAGGAAATAATGAGAAGGGAGATGACGTTGACTGTGTTGAAACAAGACTACCGACCTGGAGGAAAGTTACTAATGGAGTTCCTTCAGAATCCATCCTGGGATCAGTTTTATTTTGGTATTTCTTTTAATGGATTTAGTACCAAAAAATAGATTGAGTTGATAAAACTTGCTTAGGTCAAAGTTGGGAGATACCACAATGTGAACAGCTTGGACTTCCTGATGGCAGGTCTGTTGACTTGACTGGGATTCTTCAGTTCTATTGATTTTACTTCATCCTATGAAGAAACAGACTTACTAGCTGGGAACAGTGCTTCCTATTTTTATTGCTGTAGCACCAAAAGACTTAGCCACAGTTGTGTGGCATCGTGGTGGATCGGAGGTGGAAATCAATCTGTAAATACTAAAGGGGACATGAGGACCTGCAAAGCCTTGTGCAGTACAGACCAGCAGATGCTGTTTGGTACAAGTTACAAAGACAGTGAAGGGCTGCAAAGAGAGAGGCATGAGGTCAACACACCAGGCTAGGAAGGGGGATATTTCTGCAGAGTTTTGGTTGGGTATGAGCAGGACATGCCAGAGTTTGTCAAGGAACAAGAAAAAGGTGTTACAACAATCAAGGAATGAGACGGGAAACTAAAACGTGTCACCGGCTTCAGTCCCTCCCAGCCACAAGAAAAATATTTCTCAATACCAGAGTCATTTGATCCAGGAATGCAAAGAATACCCAGTCAACGCCTTCCACCTTCACACACACACACTGTAAACACTGGTGCATACTGTAAACCACAAAGCACTCTTTTCCCCTCCTGCTAGTTTCCCAGATGAGAATTTGTCAGGGTATGACTGTAGATGAGGAGGCAAACTGTAACAGGAAGGACTTTCTGTTGTTTAAATAATTTAGTACATCCTAAAACACCATTTTGGCAAACTTAGAATTCTTCCTATGCATAATTCTGGGATGAAATTGATTTGGCTCTTGAGACACTCAACGTGACCTGGCAATGAGTGCTCACAGACCAGAACGCCAACCATATCCTGGGCTGCATCAAAAGAAGCATGGCCAGCAGGTCAAGGGAGGTGATTCTGCCCCTCTACTCTGCTCTGGTGAGACCCCACCTGGAGTACTGCGTCCAGCTCTGGAGTCCTCAGCACAGGAAAGACATAGACCTGTTGGAGCGGACCCAGAGGAGGGCCACGAAGACGATCAGGAGGGTGGAGCACCTCTCATATGAAGACAGGCTGAGAGAGCTGGGGTTGTTCAGCCTGGAGAAGAGAAGGCTCCAGTGAGACTTTATAGCAGCCTTCCAGTACCTAAAGGGAGCCTACAGGAAAGATGGGGAGGGACTCTTTATCAGGAAAGGTAGTGATATGATGAAGGGTAACAGTTTTAAACTGAAAGAGGGTAGATTTATATTAGAAAGGAAATCAGTAAAGAAATTCTTTACTGTGAGCATGGTGAGACGCTGGCACAAGTTGCCCAGGGAAGTTGTGGATGCCCCGTTCCTGGAGGTGTTCAAAGCTAGGTTGGGTGGGACTTTGAGCAGCCTGGTCTGGTGGGAGGTGTCCCTGCCCATGGCAGGGGGGTTGGAACTAGATGATCTTTAAGGTCCCTTCCAACCCAAATCATTCTATGATTCTATGATATACAGAAACAAACAAAAAAAAATGTAGAATCTCCCTTCCACCTGTAATTCATTTGAGATACTGAAGACCCATAGATCTACCTGAGGGTGACTTGAACCAATATTTTGAATCTTAGGGCTGACCCTCACTGGAAAAATGCTTTATTTCTGATGCTGAACTTCGGGATGCTTCTTGCCTGGCCCTACTATTCTTTACAAGGAAAAAAAAAAACAAACAAACAGACAGCTTTTGGCTCCCCTTGCATCTTAACATTAAATAAATCATAGGAATTATATTTGCACTTGTTTGCTTAAGAAAAGGTATTATAGGATTTAATTCTTCCCCAACCCTGGGGAAGAGGTTTTCCACTAACTAGGAGAAGGACAAAGGCCTGGCCAAGTAGAGTGGACAAATCCCAGCATATAATTTGAGGTGGAAATTTAGATTGAAACCCATTCAATGGCTCTTCAGATGGTAAAATGAATGTTTTATCCACTTATCCATAAATCAAGACTCTGACGTTCCCAGGAGAGGTTACATGGCCCTTCTCAGGTGTCTTTGTCTCCAGCACACAGAAGAGTGTGACAAGGCAAGTCCTGCAACAGACTGTGACGAGGATCCTTCTCCTATGGGGCATGGCTTGTCAGGAACCAGCTGTACTTGGTGCAGGGGGAAACATGTCTGGTCCTGTCCTGCCGATGAGTGAGCTATGTACAGGCTCAGCTACAGAAGAATGGGGTCCAGGAGGTGATCAGCTGGAGTTTCTTGCTGTGCATATGAGATGTGATGAATCTGCAAAGCGTAACATGATTTATAGGATGTGAACAGTAAGACTGTGGTCAACTATGGTACGACTATATGGTTGTATGGCTTGTAGGTCTTGAATACTTTATTTCTGAGGATTTATTTTTTACTGGTTTTAAATATGCTATTCAAATTTCTCTAAAAAACAAATCAAAATTCCCTGAAAATGAAAACTAAACCACCTGTTCCGCAACACATGGAAGGTCCATTTGAATCCAGCCTGTTCCTCAACTGTTTAATAAATTTACAAAGCCAAAAGGACAACAAATGTCACAGACAGCGTGGTTTTCCCTAGAAAATTGTCTTAGCATTTCTCAGTATCCTCTGGCATGCCTGGATGTAGCCTTTTCCGTGCTTCGCCTGCGAGTGATATCATTTCACAGCTTGGAAAATGCTAAATTACTTTGCCAGAAACAATGATCTTTCAAGAGCAAAAAGTACAAAAGTCTTTTTCATCTCTGGTGCTTTCAGAGAGTACAAACCACATGAATTATACTAATAATTTCCAATAAAATCATGGCCTGCTTCCCCCCAAATAAACACAATATTCTGAAGGAAGTCCGCTACACCCATTAAATCCTAATGGGAAAAAGAAAAAAAAGAGGCAGAAGATGAATGAGAAAACTAGCCCAAGCATGTTAGCAGGTGAAAGAACAACTTTGTTAAGAATGGGACTAACCCAAAGCAGCAACAGGATGTTAGGTCTGGTTATTTTAAGAAAGGGTGGGATTGAGGGTGGTGGCTTCAGATAAAAATCATCTATAATGAGTACAAAAAGCCTTATGTTACACCACCACCTCCCACAGCTTTGGCCAAGTGCGTTCCAAGGCGTCTCTTTAGATTTATACTAAAATGATGAAAATGCACAGAGCACACTTCCTGCCATTTCACTGTTGTAAGTCTGGAGCGACTCCATTCTTGGCAGTCATATTTCTCCTTGTTTTCAGCATTGCAGGCATAAAATTTGGCCGAGAGGACTTTAAAATCCACCGTCTGATTCAAAGGTGACCTCTTGGCCCAGCTCTTGTTGCATCAGCTTTGTTTGATGCGCTTCCTTTGATTCCTGGGTCCCTGAACTACTGATGAATTCATCAATGCACGAGCAGAGAAAAAAGAAATGGAATAAATCAGAAAGGATGAAACATGAGAGCATCGCTGTGGCCAAAGCGGGAAAGAAGATCTTCCCACTGAAATAGAAACACCTATTTGCAATTATCCTTCGATAATTTTATTTGACAGAGGTTGTTATTGTAAGACTGAATAACTTGGGATGGAGCAAGTCACTCTCACCACCAAGTAAGAGGAGGAAAAGAGACAGATAAACAGATCATCAGGGTTCATTTGATTTATTTTGTATATTGCAATAAGGTGCATTTTAAAACTGCTTTAGAGGCTTGCCTTACCTATTACTAGGATACATCAGTGAACATGCTGTTAATTACAAATGTAAAGGTGACTAAAACATCTAGGTTGAGCATCACTTTTCTCGAACACAACATACATCCCCAGATGGGACTGGGTGGTCCAAGGGTGGAATTCCACCCTCCAGCCCATGGACTCTCGTGGCGGGCTGCAATGTAGCTTCTCTGCAACCAACATTGTGGAGCCCTCAGGACAGAGACATCTGCCATAGGTGGCAAATACTTAACCTTATGCTGACTGAGGGTCACCTAGCAGGACTGCTGCCAAAGCATATCAAGAAAGGCATTTCTGAGAGAGCATCTGCCAGCTCCCAGTAAGATTCAAATGCTGTGGGAACTGGGAGGACCACCTCACCCAGACTAAAGATACCACCAGTATTTTGGCTCTTCGAAAGGCAGCATCTCTTTGTTCCAACGCTTTCTTCTGACACACTTAGCTCCGATTTGGAAGAAGGGAAATTCAACCTGGCACACTGATCTGACACACAACCGGGAGAGCTCTGTTTCAGCCCCTGAACATGGGAAATGGGTGCAGCTTCCAGACCCTCCCCTCTTGCTCTGATGTTTTGCCTCCGGGAAACACTTTGCACTCAACTTTGGAGGTTGCGGTGCCTTTTACTGGAGAGCAGGACCTAGCTTCTTGCTGTGACACCATGCAGTTGGCTGGTTTGTGTGTGCCCATGGAAGGGAAAGTATTCAGCCATTGCTGTAGCCATGAGGGTTTCCCAACCACGTGATGCTGAGAGAGCCCAGGCTGTGGTGGTGCCTGGCCTTTACGAAGACAAAGCTTTTGAAAAGCCCATCCACCTTTGCATTCTTTTTGTTTTCCCTTGTACACATTCGCTTACATCTTCACATTTGGCTAGATAAATTCTGCAGGGAACATCCAACTGCTTAGTCACAGTAGGTCTGCCTACCCCTTTTCTATCGTGCTGTTGTGGTAGACAAGACAGTAGTCATCTTACACTGAATTTCACACATCTAAGCCACATCTGTGCTCTTTAGTTAAAGAGGACTAGGGCCGTATTGACTGCTTTTATATTAGACTATTAAGCTTCCCCAAGACAGACAATGCTTATGGAACAGGATGGCTAATGCCCACACTATTAAATCCTCTTACCCTCCAAACCAGGGTGGTTGTATGTAAACAGGGAATGGCCACAGATTTGTGCTAACAGCTCTTGTGTCTAAGGATTATTTGGGATACTGTTAGTTGGTATGGATGAAAAGTGTGCCGTAGGCCTTTAAAAATAATTATCCAAAGGGTGATTAAGTTCCATGAATATTCCTTAGCTTTGTTTAATTTACAAGTATAGACAGAGTCAATATCACACTGTTTGTGTGGTCTCTGGTACAGTTTTTTCACTGTCTTGAACAATGCATAGGCATGCTTTGGAGGACGGTATGGGCCATGGACTGTTCTCAGTAGGTGGCTGGCATGCGGCAAGGTCTTTCTAGATTATGATTCATCTGGTGCACTTTAGGCATCTTCCTCAGAATGAGACAAGAAAAGGTTCAGGGAGGGCACTGAGGATGATCAAAAGCATGAAATTGTTTCCATGGTAAGGATGACTAAGTTGGCTGGGACTTCCCAGACTAGAAAGGAAGATCTTCTAAAATATATATTTGATAAACACATATAAAAGCCTGTAGAACACAGAGATGGAAGTAGGGATCAATTGTTCGCTGTCTTCTCCAGTGCAAGAAAAAGAAAGTGAGTTAAGTATAAGTAGCACGTTCAAAAGAAACAAAATGGTGTAGTATTTGAAGCTACATGTAGTAAAGCAGTGGAATTTCAAGTCATGGGATGCTATAAATGCTAATATTTTGCATGAGATCAGGGGAATCTGGAGAAGTTAATGGAAAATGAAGGGCATCAATGGCTACTACATAGAAGGATACCATTTCTGTCTCAGTTGCAAATTGCTGGAGATCAAGAGCGTGTTCTAAGGAAGTGTCTTCATATGTTTGCTTTATCATAGTTTCCCCACAGATCTGCTTGGACTGTTCTCAGAACAGCACGTTGGTCTAGATGGACAATTGGTGTAGTCCAGGCAGCCGTTCTTAAGATTTATGAGCTGTGCTCCACAAATGCTTGCTTTTGTGCATTGATTATAAGAGAAGCTATTATGATGTGCTGATTTGGAGGTATCTGTACCGTAGATGCCCAAGGTTAGGGGAGATGGATCTCTTACAGCTATGACTGCCACTGTATCCAGATATCCCTCAGGGTTTTTAATCTGCATACAGACTACATACAGCCTGACCAGGAGACATGACCAGTGCGTGCCACGTCTGCAGCCTGTCCTTTGGCTGGAACATTTACTCACCTGGACGATCACAGCAACAAGGTCCAGGATAGCAGAGAACACAGGGAATAATGACATTCCTGGGTTCCACAGATTAAAATGAAATAGGATAGGCTGACCAGCTGCTTAATAAAAAATCAATAGGTGATTAAGGTGCAGCAAATGATTTTTAAATACAGAATTTCTTAATTCTAGCAAAAAGAAGAAAAATTCCAGAACAATTGTTTGGTTGATTTTTTACCTGTTAATTTGTACCTGGTGTTCTTGGGTACCTCAGCTTGGCATAAAAGAGTTTTTCTTTTTCCTGAACAATTTTAGGAGCCATAATCTCAGACAACCACTACCCTTATGTATGCAACCACATCTATTAATAAGCTCAGGAGATGAACCAGGGCTCTATGGCAGTGACAGGCAGAAGCGGACTGCAACGTGACAGATACAGCTGTTGAAGAAACACGTCAGCAAAACATTGTTCGAAGGCTTTCTGTGAATGCTTACCCCAAAATGTCCTCCAGCCTTCCCCAGCCTTTCCAGCGGGTAATCATTAATGAGCATGGTGCAGTCGTAACTGCCATTAAACAATTTCTTTATTGTTTATGCTCTTGCCTGCTTATTCACTGAAGGACTGCTCTACTTTTCTGCCTTTGCTCTGGAAAAGAAAAACAATTCCTTCAGCTTTTCATTAATGCATGTGTTTCTTATCAGCCTTTTTTTCAATATTCCCCCAAGTAGGTGTATTTCTTTATGGTTTAATGTCAAAATAAGCACAGTACTGCAGCTGAGGTTTCAGCACTATTGATTACAGCTTCATAATTACTTTCTACATCCTACATACGTTTCCATTAAGATGCTCTACAAGAAAGATACAGTTGTTTTGGGGTTTGGGTGGTTTTGTTTTTTTTCATTAGTACCATTAGTAGCATGCAGTATCCTCACACAACTTTTGGGATCCACTGTAATCTCCAGATATTTTTCTAATTGGCTGCTCAGCCAGCTGTTCCCCACGCTTATTTGGTTTTCTTTCCTAAACTATCACTATCCTTCTTTCTAGGATTCCTCTTTATTTTGGACAGTTTCTTCAAGATCCATGTTCATATGCTGTCCCAACCTGCAGCACAATTGTAACTTTTCCCATAGTGGTCTCACCATAGACCTTATGAATGGTAACAGAAATGGGATTTAACCAAGCCCTGCACAGACCCCATGCTGTTTCCCTTCCAACATCCACAGCACTTCTTGGCCATTTGCCCCCGTTTTGGGGACAGCCATGGCAATTTCATCCACAGCTGGGGGCATGGTGCTTCACAGGAGGCAATGTCAAAAGCCTAATCCAAGTCCACCGCTGCCCACCTTTATCTACTGCATAGAATCATAGAATGGTTTGGGTTGGAAGGGACCTTAAAGATCATCTAGTTCCAACCCCCCTGCCATGGGCAGGGACACTTTCCACTAGACCAGGCTGCTCAAAGCCCCATCCAGCCTGGCCTTGAACACTTCCAGGGATGGGGCTTCCACAATTTCTCTGGACAACCTGTTCCAGTGCCTCACCATCCTCACAGTAAAGAATTTCTTCCTAATATCCAATCTAAATTTCCCCTCTTTCAGTTTAAAACCGTTACCCCTTGTCCTATTGCTACACTCCCTGATAAAGAGTCCCTCCCCATCTTTCCTATAGGCCCCCTCCAGGTACTGGAAGGCCGCTGTAAGGTCTCCCCGGAGCCTTCTTTTCTCCAGGCTGAACAACCCCGACTCCTTCAGCCTGTCCTCATAGGTGGGGTGCTCCAGCCCTTTGATCATCTTTGTGGCATCCATTTCATCCCAGCATCAGTCAGTCAGCCATGTTCTGCAGAAGTTCATCAGCTGGCAGAGCATGGTGGGGCAGTATGACTGAATGGATGGTTCTGTCCAACCCAGCCCCTCAGTCCTCATTCCCATGGAGTCTGCAGGGAAAAAATAAGTAGGTTTTCCATCCAAGCTGAACCAATGGCACGAAGTGCTTGCCTATAACCTGCCTTTGAGGAACAAGCCCCTTCTTGCTCCGTGGAGGTGACCTCCTCCCTGCCATAGAATCATAGAATGCCCAGGTTGGAAAGGATCTTTCAGATATCTAGTCCAACTATCTACCCAACACTAACAAAACCCATCACTAAACCATATCTCTAAGCACTATGTCTACCTCTCTTTTAAATACCTCCAGGGATGGTGCCTCAACCACTTCCCCGGGCACCCTGTTCCAATGCTTAATAACCCTTTCAGTGTAAAATTTTTCCTTATATCCAATCTAAACCTCTCCTGGCGCAATTTGAGGCCGTTTCCTCTTGTTCTATTGCCTGTTACTTGGGAGAAGAGACTGACCCCCACCTCGCTACAGCCTCCTTTCAGGTAGTTGCAGAGAACGAGAAGGTCTCCCCTCAGCCTCCTTTTCTCCAGGCTAAACAACCCCAGTTCCCTCGGCCGCTCCTCATAAGACTTGTTCTCCAGGCCCCTCACCAGCTCCGTCGCCCTTCTCTGGAC
>VYZM01019814.1:404-59949 GCA_013398915.1 Dromas ardeola
CTTTCCCTTTTTGAAAATGGGGATTATGTTTCCCCTTTTCCAGTCAGCGGGGACTTCACCAGACTGCCGTGACTTTTGGAATATAATAGAGAGCGGTTTAGCAATCTCATCCACCAGTTCCCTCAGTACCTGTGGGTGTATCCCATCGGGTCCCATGGACTTGTACACTTTCAGGTTCATCAGATGGTCACGAACCTGATGTTCATTTACAATGGGCAGTTCTTTCCAGCCCCTGCCATTATCATCTGTGACTCCGGGAGTGTGGCTGGAGCCCTTGCCAGTGAAGACTGAGGAAAAGAAGTCGTTGAGAACCTTGGCCTTCTCCATATCACTTGTCACCAGTTCTCCCATTTCCTTTCTGAGGGGGCCCACACCTTCCCTAGTCTTCTTCTTACCGTTAATATATCTATAGAAATTTTTGCTGTTTCCCTTGATCTCCCTGGCTAGATTTAATTCTAACTGAGCTTTAGCTTTTCTAACCAGGTCTCTTGCTGCCCAGACAGTTTCCTTATATGCCCCCCATTCTAGCTGTCCTTTCTTCCACTCCTTGTAAAGATTCTTTTTGTGTGACAGTGTGTCCAGGAGCTCCCTGTTTATCCGGGCAGGCCTGCTAGCCTTCTTTCCTGCCTTCCTCTTTGTTGGTATACTTTGCTCCTGGACAAGGAGAAGGTGATCCTTGAATACTGGCCATCTGTCCTGATGTCCTACATGCGTGTTTATAAGACCTTCAAACTATTATAAATAAGTAATTTACCTGGAATTTCTGAACAGGTTTTATGTGCACAAAAATTTTTAATGTTTCCCTAATGAGATAGCAAGCTCATGTGAAATGCCCAACGATAAGAAATTTTCCTACAAGGTATTCGGACTTGATAGGGCCAAGAAGTTGATTTTATCTTGGGCAACCCAGAATGATGTTACTCAAATCTTGCTTCTAGGTATCGCACTTGGATTCTCTGTGGCTTTTCATTATACCTATGCAAGCACTTACATCGGTATAAAGTGAATATGGAGTGTTTGGGTTTGGTTTTTTTTTGGACTATTTAAAAATCCTTTTTTCTTGTTTTGCAGACCTAGTGTAAAGGGCTAAGACAGAGAAAGGCCAGACTGGAGGTTATTTCATTGAGAAACCTGGAGAAGGTACTAAGAAGGAAGGGGTTTTTTTCTGTCAACTTGCATGGAAAGTATTCATATGTTACAGGTAATTTTAAGCTCATTCTTACTTTCACAAAAAAAAGGAAGCTACGATGTGACGTTAGCACAGCACTGAGACTTAAGTTGATGGACTTGGCTTCTCCAGAGGCTTTGCCTATTTTCTGATTTACAGCATCTTTTCAACTAAAAGAACAGGCAAAATATCAGATAGAAACACATGCAGTAAACAATATATAAAAACTTAATTTAAATGGTCTGAAATGTATCCAGTTTGATTACTACAGACTCAAGGTGTCTCATGTGTTCATTACAATGGACTTTTCCATATAAGATAAATTAAGAAAAGAGATCATTGCCTCATTGCCAATGAAACTTTCTCGACTGCCACTAAAAAACATCTGACTTCAGAATAATAAATGTGCTACTAAATGTGCTTCAGAACAACTGAAGCAAAAAATGAAAATGTGTAAACCTTATAAAAAAAAAGAAAAAAAATAATCAAAGCCACTATCTTCATTTTACACAGAGCCATAGACACCCTCTCTGCTGAGGGCAGTACTTGCTGAAGGGGACATCGTGTCTGTCACCACTGCAGCTTTTGTGGGCACTGCAGGTTGCCCACACCATGCCTGGCTCTTTTGTCTGCCTGGACCCGCAGCCTCCACCTCTGTCCCTCCTTGTGCCACTTTGACAGCCCCGGGGCAGCAGCAGCCTCCCCCCAGCATAGGTGGGCGGAAGTCTAGGCCAAAAAGCACAATATTGAAAGCAGTTGTATAGAATGACATAAAAATTAATTGGGTGAAAAAAGTGTCGTATTAAATGGTGGCTATATATTTCTTCTCATTGGTACTTTTCTCTTTTCTCTTAAACACACACAACCGCATGTAGATGCCAACGGGATATCCAGTAATGCAAAAGATCTACAGTAAATGCAGAGTTCATGTGGCCTTACTGAATTTTGACTGAAGTCATGTCTGTATGTAGGTAGCTGGTTTTTGTCCTGTGACCAATTACACTTTTTTGTTCTGCCAAGTCTGTTTTATGTTGTCAATAAACCAGATCATAGTTTCAAATATTTTTTTTTGTGAAATTCCAGTGTTTCTCTCCTGCAACCTGCTTTGTTATTTATTCTTCCATATTGATAAAAAAAAAAATAAATCTTGGTAAAAGCTTTAAAATATCTCATTTGGCTTGAGACTTTTGCAAGTCATTTTCCTTTTCTATTGGAAAGGAGACAACGTATGGTTGCTTTTCTGCAAGGGTAAATTCTCAATTTTCATTTTTTCATTAGGTCTATTTTGTTTTTACAATGTCATTTTTATTGTGATAAAGCAGGCTTTGACTGTAAAGAACTCCCCAAAACAACAAAAAATACCACTCCTTGCTTTTACCAGACATAAAGTTACTTTACAGTGCATTAGGGAAAAGAGATATGGAAGAACTTCATAGATGAAATAACGTACTGTTTGTACACTTCACCTTTCTTAGAACAGGAAGAATTCCAAAGGAAATACATTGCGTTTCTGTTGTATTGCTCTCTGTTTGGTTTTGTCTCTAAGTTCTTAAGAATTAATCCTACCTCAATGCTTTCATGTAGGTAATTCTTCAGAAATTCCCCTGCAACTGAAATCTTACATTGAAAACCTAAATTGCTCCCTTAAATAAACAGGGATGTCAATAAAAGTTTACTGAAAAAAAGATTAGCAATTAAAGATCCAATTCAGCAAAACGTCTAATTAAACACTCACTTTAAGCGCATGTTTAATACATAGACCCCTGTGGGGTTTCAGCATAGGTTTTGAAGTTAAAAAATTGTGGGCCTAAACAAATAATGGCATAATTGCTACAAAATGGTAAAATAATAACATACTTTCAAGGAAGCTACAAAAGAAAACAAAGGAAAAAAAACAAAACCAATACTTCCTAATTTTTTCTGCCTTGCTCAAGATGCAAATAAAAAAGCTTAAACGGATAAGGTTACATGGATACGTTTTGTGGGCCTTTTTTTCCACTTTCACTACAGTAGATTATAGGAATATGATATAGGAGCTGAAAAAAAGTAGGAAAATATCTGGATTACACTCCAAGTTGACTTAAATTTTAGCATAAGATCCAATTCCAATTTAGAGTTGCAGTACAAACTCAGATACCTTTAAAGGCAAAATTTTGAATCAGGTCAGGATCAATTTTTTGTTGTATTTTTTTTCACTATCTGTAAAATATGCTGATTTTTGACACAAGAGATCTGTTTGTGGAACATCAACTGGTCAAAAATTAAACTTCAAGCAGATCTTTTTGTGAACAAGTCTTTCCATGGACAGACAAAGTACAGCTATAATATCACATACTGTTTTCTTCCAAAAAAACCTACAAGTTTTGCTATTTTTATGAGTAATATTTTCAATTACACACCGGCTCTGAAACTTCACACGAAAATACAGACAGTAGCAGCACTAAAATATTGCAGTGCCTGGAAGGTCACAACATTATTACCGGATTAACTTGCTAAGGTTAAAGACCAGTAAAATGGCACCATAAACCTGTACCTAGCCAGATTTTCCCAACCTTTCAAACTTGTTTTAGGGAACTAAAATATTCACACTGTTCCTGACACCAGCCCTACTCTCTATTAACCATTTTATTTACTTACATGGCGAGATGTGAAGTGACATAGCTGCAAATGCACAACCATGTTTGTTGGCTAACAGGTAGGCGATCAGGCCATGGAGACAACTGCAAATCTAAGGACAAACTTAAAGATTTCTTGTCTGTGCATAAATGTTAATTATTCAAGCAGAGCTCATAGAATTTCTAACAACCTGTATCACAGCATGTCTGGGCACCTAGTTGATGCGCCTTTCATTTCAGATATTTGATGTCTCTCATTATATAATCCATACCTGCTGCAACAGCAAATTTGTCCATATGTCGTGTTTTATAACCTGTTTTACTTTTAGTGTCCCCTGGGACTATTAAGCAAACACAGAAAACAGGGAAAACTTTCTGGCTGGTACATGCAAAGTCTACAGACACTTCAGAGGCTCCTCCACAGCCCATCTCACTTTACAACAGCTATGAATGGAAAACAGCAACCCCTCTATAAACTAAACTGTAAGTAATGACCTCCATATGCTTGAATAGCTTGAGGAATATTAGCTCATTAGTGAAGATGCTTAAATAGTGTGGTATGTGTAATACTTGTATTCAATTGAATTCTTACCAGAAAGCTATGCCATGTTTCAAGTAACACAATTATGTTCTATACCATTAATAGAACAAAGAGTTCAAAGAATAAACTATGATGTACATTCAAGCTTTCACTTGATTAGTTAAGGGAAATATTTGTTCCTGGCCCATTGTGAGCTGTGTGATTGTGTATCAATGTTGATAAGAAACTTTCACTGAAGTAAAGCTTTCGCCCGCTTAAAGATGACTTCATTCTGAGATACAATAAGTGCCTGCAGCTACTGTTATAAACAGCACGAGTTTTCTGTTTTCAGCAAGCATTACTGTTAATTCTAGCCACCAGCAGAAACGCAAAGTTACAATTTATAAAAAGTTAACATATAAAGATATGAATTCTGAGCACACAGGGATTTAATGTAGTTGTTCTTTGCTTAGTTTGTTCAGGTGATCAAGGAAAGAAGAAGGGCAACATTTTTTACAGAGACTGTACTATTTAATGTTTAAAATGGAAGAGCTTGAGCTAGTCCAGAACTGTCATTCTGACGTTCAATACAAATCTGGAAACTGAGCCTATTTTTGCAGGTTTGGTTCTGTAGTATGGATCCAGCAGAGAGGGGTCATCTTGTCGCTTGGTTTTGTTTTAATTCTTGAATTAACCGGAATCAGATGGAGTATATTGTGGAAATATGCAGATGATACAGCCTCAGATGATGTTATAAGATTACCGTGGTGCAGGATGGACACCCCAGGAGAAATCCATTCAATGATGTTGAACATAATTTTGAGGAATGGTTTAAAAAGAAAAAGTCTTTTGCCTTTAAAATTGTTTTTATCTAATCTGGAAACACATTTGTGAGCATCTTGCTTTTTTCACCCTGACTTGCCCAATGTGCCTGTCACAGACACTCTTCATACATTCACCAACTTCTGACATATAAGCACTATGAACGTAATTTCTGTATCAAATATGGAATATCTGGTTTAAAACCACAATGATAGATTTACATAAGATATGAATAGGCAGCCAACTATCAAGTCATAACCAGAATTACATTTTTTCTTTAATTCCTTTCCCCTTCCAGTTTCCTCCCCCTCCTCTTTTAATCACCTTATTTGATTGTCATCTAAGAAATTTTTGTTTCTTCATGTCTTCTGTTAATCAGAGAAGTTTAACTGAAGACTGGTTGGCAGAACATTACAACTTAAGCCTCACTTGCCCCACATCTGGATTCTTTGTTTGCTTGTATTTGAGCTAGTTCTCAATCATCTCAATATAATTATTCATTAAATACATCCTTAACAAGATATTTGATTCTAAAAAAATCATTAGTATTATTCACTATGTTCAAAATAACACTTTGGGCTCTGTTTTCCAAAATAATATCAAGAAAAGGTAAAATAGGTCAATATTAAAAAGTAAACAAACAAAAAAGTCTTGCACATTGCAAAATAGGCTCTGTCACACACCCATCTCTGGCTTTCCTGAGATTTTTATCCCAGGTGATGTCTCTAATTATAATTTCTTATATTTTCCACTTTTAAAAATAACTTTTCCCATTCTTAGTATTTGATGAAGTTAAATGTATGCTTCTCTAATCAGAGTAAGAGATAGGAACAGAGAAATAATTACATGACAGAATGTAATAGTCCAGAACTGGCAGAGGGCTACTTTATGTAGTAGTAGACTGATGAAAACTTTATAATAAAATATGATATATCACAATTAAACAATTAGAGATACCTTCACAGGCAGTTAGAAAGATAGAATGGAAGTGACTGTACACTGTACACTGAAAAAATAGCACTAAAATCAGTCCCTAATTTCTCTGGGGAGAAAGTGGAAAAGGTTTCTCAGATTAAGATATGGAAGGAGTAGGCCCACAGAGATTCTTATTTGATTATTATTTGCAAAACTTTGTCATGTGTTTTTCTAAACAGACAATCAGTAAAGTCAGCATCAAGTCAGGAAGCATTACAAATATCTTTAACAGAGCACTAGCCAGTTAGCGCAGGGATATGAGCTCCTAAATGACAGTTCTCTCACTGCCTTCACGTAAGATGTGTGGTGTACTATCTGCTATATAAACCACCGACACTATATTTCTCATGTAGGTTTCTTTACGCAGAGAAAGTCTTAATACAACCAAGGATTACAAATGCTTATATCATCCTTACCTCCTGTTCATTACCCCAGGGAGATTTTCACCAGCCAGGCTGGTGATGCTGAACAGTAAGTCAATTGTGCTTTTTAAAAAGCAGATACCTAATTTATCTGCGAACTCTAATCTGACTAGAATCCTTGCAAGGGAGAAAAAATCCTGAAGGACAAAAAACCAAAATAATAGAAAACTTTGTAGTTATACTGCATATGAATATGTAGTATTAGAACTTGAGTTTCTACCATTTAACAGTTTTTGAATATATTAGTCCACCACAGATTCACAGTTTCCTCCCCAGAAGCCGGAATAATCACAAATCAAATGTTGTATTCCATTTCTTCTATAGGGCTCCTGTTTCAGGGGAGACTATGTGTATCAGAGAGGATGTTCAACCTTTCAGATTGAGACAAAAAGACAGAATAATAGGTCTTTAAATTAATCAGAAAGTCCAAATTTCCTTCTTGGACAAAGAAGGACACTATAACTTTAGATATCAGAGTGCATTTCTATCAATATGTACTAATGTATGACACACAGAAGGCATGGGTGTGAATAAACAATAGTCTCAAATTCATTCTTTTTGTGTTAGTCCTAGTAGAACGTGTTGAAAAGCAACATCCTCCCTGAGATTACTTTGCCTTTCTTCAAAGCTCCATTGGAGAATGAATCAAGCAACTTAAGTGTTTGAGAGGCCTTATGCGAAACAGAACTGAATTTTCTCAGCAGAGTATATGCAAGTTTGGTTACAAGTTAACATAAAGCTGATACTCACGTCTCCCAGCAGAAAGGGTGTCCTAACAATGAGATAGTCTCCTCTTAGAATATAACCTTTTGTAAAAATAGTAGAGGATGTTAAGTTCTAGGTATTTTTGGAACACTTATTTGATTTTAACCTCTGACATTTTACTCTTGTGTCTTGAGTAGTTCTCAGTACCAGAATTACATATAAATCTCTAAATATATGGCCTTCCCCCTTTAGAACAAATTTTGATTTTTACCCATATGTGGTAGTTCATTGTTTTGATCAAATTCTTCACTATTTACATGGACCTTTATTGCAACCCATTTTACTTTGATTAGGCTTTATATAGTATATTTAAACAGATATCAATGCAAAGGTTGGAAACAAGTCAGACCTGAACCATTATCTTTCAACATCTCATCTGGAATTCCATAATCAGAAAACTGCTATTTACAATCTGTTCTTGCTGCGCTGCTCCATTATAATGTCTTGTCAGTCACATAGCTTGCTTACTATCATCTTCTATACAAGTTCAAATTCCGTTCACATCTAACCGAAATTACATACATAACATTTCTGAGAAATTATGTACTTCAAGCTGTCTGATATGCCATTACTGGCAACACACTTTTTTTTTTTTAAATAGAAAATCAGCTCTAGGCCTTTCTCATTCAAAACAATTTCAAAAGCTCCTGAATTCCAACATAAAATCTTTACCTAAAAATGCTTAAAATTACTGGAGATGTAGCGCCGACATTGACAAAGAAACTAAGCCAATGTCATTACAAGCTGTCTTCTAAAGGTTGAAGCTTGTTATTAAATATGTATCTGAAGAAAGACAAAGTGGTTATGGTTTTAGGGTATGCCAAAAATCCACAGAAACTTTTAAAAATGAAAAGAAGTGTTTTTTACAAACTTTAAACAAGGAAATAAAATAATACTGATTAACTGGAAAGGCAGAAACATGCTGTGCACCGTTTTAGGAATTTCTATGTTTTTAGGCAAGCATATCCATGTAAGAAGCCCTTTTCCACAAAGCTGTTGCCGGACGCTTCTGAACTCGTGCAATTCCCCCTTTCTGTCCTTCTTAGGCTCTCCTTTGGCTGAGCGTCCTGTTACTGCTGTTGTTACTCAATTTGATTCATTTAAGACCAGAAGAGACTGCTAGGGTTGTCTAGTCTGACCTCCGGCACAGTAGAAGACATCAGGTTTCTTTGAGTCATCCCTGTTTCGAGCCAAATGGTTTGTACTTGACAAAACAATCTTGGATAAATTTCTATCATCATGTGCATTTTCATGACAATCTACATGAATTTGAAAGAATGCTCCACCACACTCTTCAGTTCAGCACAGCGTCTGCGAATCTGCTATCTCTGTAATAGAAACACGGTGGATCTGTTTCTCCTCTTGCTGCCAGTTCAGCCACGATGAAAATTGTTGATACAGGCAAGACAGTGCACCAAGAGCAGAATACCATTTCCTGTATTTATGGTACACTTCACAGCGTGAAAGTTGTCTTAAAGAGGTGTCATTCTCTTCCATTTTTATTTTTATTGTTGTTATTTTTAATCTGTGACTTCAACCAATCTTTTTGCATTTAAAATCAAAGTCCATTATTGAAGGACTTCATACGGGTTTGCGACAATTTCATGAACAGGCATTCCATGAAGTAAATGAAAGAATGGACGAGACTTCTATATGTCTCTCTCTGTTCTTGTTTGAAAGCTTTGTTATACATCTTGTTGGTTGTCATGGTTTAACACCAGCCAGCAACCAGAACCACGCAGCTGCTTGCTCACCCCCACCCTCTTTTTTCCCCCTAAAAGGGTGGGGGAAAGAGGGGGAAAAAAGGAAGGGAAAGGGAGAAAAAAACCCTCATAGGCTGAGATAAAGATAGTTTAATAGAAATAATAACAGGAAAGGGAAAATAATAATAGTAACAACAACAACAATAATAATAATAATACTCACTGCCCAGTGAACTGGCACCATCCCGAGCAGTGATCATGGATTCCTGCCACACTGATTAACCCCCATTTATATACTGAGCATGATGTCTATGGTATGGAATATTTCATTGGCCATTCCATCAGTCTGTCCATGCTTCTATGGGAAGCTGAAAAAAGCCCTTGAATATTGTTAACCTCACTTAACAACAACTAAAAGCAATAGGTATTATTGACATTCCTTTCACAGCGATCACTAGAAAGAAAATTAACTCTTTCCCAGCTAAAACCAGGACACTGGTTTACATTTAAAAAGAAAGGGGGGGGAAGGATTCAGTTAACATCAATTAAAGTAGCTTAATACACATTCTTGCTAACAACAAAATAGATTATCATCATCCTGCATGACATGAATCTTACCCATTATACTTTCCTTTTTTGTTGTTTGCTTGTTTGGGTTTTTTTGTTGTTTCAGTTTTGGATTTGTTTTGTTTTGTTTCTAACCGATGTATTACACACCATGTCATAGCAAAAAAGTTAGCTTATTTATTTCCCTTGAGAATCATGAAAAACTTAAGTAGAAGGATGTATAGAAAATCTGAAACCTTCTGAAAATGACCTCCTGCCAAGACACTGAAACATGCAATGCCAGTGATGACCTTTCAAAATGACAGTAATCATTCAGATTTGGTATATTTGGTAATCATTCAGCTGGTATATTTTCCTTTAAATATGTGAATCTATAGTGTTCTCCTAGTTTCTGAGGTATCAAAATGCCTAATAGTTGGTAAAACCAATAATTTTTAAATCCCATAAAACTTCTGATATCATTCACGGGTGGATTGAAAATATACCTTTCATCTATCCTTACTGAGATAAGGGCAAATGGGAGGCTAACTGTAATCTAAAAATCATTGCTAGTTTTGTGTGTTGGATTACCTATCAATTTTGACATGGCTATTTGCATTTTCTGGAAAACATCAGGTATTATCTGCAGAAATCATCTTCATGAATATAGAAGCTGATCTTCTTTACATATATTTATATGCGTGCATGAAAGTCAGTCTGAAAGCCGACAATGGAAACTCTGCAAACCCTGATTTCTCACTCTGTAATGCATTGCAGTTGCTAAACAATGCATTTTTTTTCAGGCCTAGAGAATAGACAGCAAGCAAGTGAAATAAATATGTTAAGGTTTTGGTTTCACTTTGCTTTCAAGATGTTAAATATTACCTATTTCTACCGATAAAAGTGAAAACCAAAGTTTCACAGTATGGTGCAGCTTTATTCATTCAGGTATACTTTTTCCCTTTTAATAAATAATTAAAATACTTCCACCCTTACATAATTTAACAGAGCCAGGAAAATGTGACTCTATTACTAGTCAAACAATTTCAGCAAGCACTATGCATAATCATAGTGTGAAGATGCAAAAAGTGAAATAATATGGTAATTTTCTGACAAAGATAATTTTCAGTGTATTTTTTTTTTTACCCTAGAAATAATAGGGACAATTTAGACCAAGCTTTGATGTTCAGAAGTGTCAGTATCTTCGCTGTTCAGACAGCTGATAGCTTAATGCCTTTGGCTTATTATCTTTAATTTCAGCAATACTCGTCTTCTCACTGTATAATGAGATTTTCCTCTTCACTTAAAATAAACCAAACTAGCACTCTATTAATCTAAAGATAAAACTTCAGGTGACTAAGAATGATGTAGGAAGTGCTATAATGTGATGGGTATCAAAAATCATTCCAGAAAAAATTTCAGACAGAAATATAGAGCTCATGAACCACTTTATAGCATGAACACTGCTATTTAAAATGTTGCATCTTTGTGGCCCTCCCATCATAAACTCAAAATTGCTTAATACTGTGAAAAGCATTATGTCAATTAATCAAAATAGAACTAATACTATGCCAGATAATCATCAGCATGTAGGGACTATACGTACTTCCACCTGCAAGAGAGACGGAAAGACTGGTGGGGGCGCAGAGGGGAGTAAAGCAGGAGGTGGGATTTTTTGATTCCTGTCTGACCACTTCATTCTCCCTTAAAAAAAACTCGATCAGAAGAAATAATATGCTGTCTTTTATTCTTAAGTGTGTTTTTAAAATGAAATATATCTATTTTATATGGATATAAAGATGTAAATTAAGTTTACTTAATGTTACTTTTTTGCATCTGTTGGACTGTCAGAACATACATTTTTCTTTTGTATTGTCTTAAGTACATGACACATCATGTCAATTAACTAGTAAAATTTGTAGATGTCTTATTAATGAAGAAGTTTCTAAAAGATAAAAGGAGCTGAGAAATAGTATCTAAGAGAAGATGGCTAGCTCAATTTGGGAGTGGAAGAGTTAATGTTGACATTGAAAAACAAGATGCTTAACAAGATCGGAGTAGCCATTTGCTTTCTTCTGTTTTCACTTTTGCCTGTAGTCATCACTGCATGGGATAAGACCAATAAGGCACTTCATACAAAACTAGAAAAATTGAAAAACTTAGAGTGAGCAATGATAGAAAATGTTTACCGACAAGGCAAGTGTCTTTCTGACCACAAATAAGTTTTTATTCATTTAACTCTTTTATACTTTAGTTATGGTCTTAGACTCACTGCTGCCTTGAATTAATAACCTTTATATGCTACATAGGTATTGAGAGAAATTTCTTTTTCTAAAAAGGTTAAATTTAACTAAATGACTTTGGCAATTTTTCTATAATGAAAAAAACATGAATCTGAGTTTACAATTTGCCTTTTGGATTCATGACCCTTTTACAGCAATCCTTCTTATTTGGATTACTACAATACTGATATTTTACATCTGGACAACTTGGGGAGTCTTCATATCTATTATTATAAAAAAAATACTTAACAGGAATATAATAACCCTTTCTGATGATATCATTGTATAATATTCTGTTATGATGCATACAAAAATGCATAAGATACATTTAATGTTTTTGGTTTTTTTTTGTTCTATTTATAGTCCACAAGCACAGATAATTCCTTTTTTAAAAGAACAAAATGTTCTAACCATATGGGACAATTCAGCAAATTAATCCAAGTCTGTAAAAAAACCTACACTAAGTCTAACCCAGTTAAAAGCCTCTGTCAGAAGTGAAGACTGGTTGCCTAGAAAAGAATATAAGTATTAAGGCTGAACCATTTCCCAAATAACCAACTCTGCTACTTTTTGAAAAGTGCCTGAGGGCTTCTCACCAAAATTTTCTAAAGAAGATAAAAAAAGTTAGGTCCACATAGACATAGTTAGACACCTAAATAAGTGTTCTGATTTTCACTTTTTCTGTCCGTGAAATGCTGAGTAGATAACAGCTCCTACTGGAATATAATGGGATTGAGTGGCTCTAGTGTCTGGTGAGAAAGGAATAATTTCTGCAATTTCATAAAGGAGTAGTAATTTTGCCATCCTTTTTCCATGTATGCCTCGTTATAATAACTTTTCATTTATGTTCATTGCAGTGGTTAAAAGTGACGCACTAAATATGGGACCTCCATAACAGATCACTTCATTAAGAGGGTGGAAACCAGTCTATTCATCAAAATCTCCAAAACTGAAAAGGAAAAGGAGTTTTTGAAACATCGTTCAGGGTTTAGTTTTGTTCCTTTGCAGTTCTTCCTGAATCTTCACATTTTGGTGTTTCAATAAATTGTTCATTTTATATTAAATAGGGCCCGTTATAAGGTACAAGGAATAATCCCGTAACTAGTAAAGGCTTCCTCTTCCCTTGGAAGGCACAGGAAGTTTATATACAGAGGAAGGAGAAAAACTTCTACATCTTTGAACTTTCACGGCAGGAAAAAAAAATGCATCTTAATGATGACTGCTGAAATTAAAGGAAATTAATACATCTTTTTAGCCTAGTACTTCTAAGTTGTAATGTGAATGTCACTGCTGCAAAAGAAGTTGCTAATGTGTTAAATTAGATGATAAGGGGGTTCTGAGTCTTTTTTAAGTAACTCTTACTTCTGAGGGATTGTCCTTAAAACAAGCTTTTATAACTCTTCATATTTTCCCCTAGCATGCAAGAAGTATCTCCAGCTTTCTGTTTCTAACCATGTTACTCAATAGCATTCATCCTTTAAAAAAAACACACAATAATATCAGATTTACAGTATTCCTAAAAATTACTGTGCACTAGTCTACATATAGTGCAAAGAATATTGATGTATAATGGTCCTGTACAAGATCTCTTTTTTCCTTTTCTCTCTCTCTCTTTTTTTTTTTTTAAATAATTTTTTATAGATGGGCATTAAACTTTGATTTATATGTGGTTTTATTCACTATTTAGGACACACAAACCAGATGAACCACTTGGTCTGTGTGGTTTTTATTGTAGGGATGGATATGACACACTCCTTATGTTCTGCTATAACAATTGGGTGAGAAATGACATAATTCTTTTACCACACATTTCATGTAATAAACCTTAACTTCAAGCAAATGCAAGCTATAAAATTCTATTGATGGGTTTCTCAGATGTTGTACTGTTTTAATAGATACCTTTCTTCTTTCAATACGCTTTCCTTTTACTCTTTGACATACATCTTAAACAGAAATGCCTGTCAAGTGACCAGGAGGGTGCACATGATAAACCCTGATGTATCCTTTTACTACACCTTAGATGCCATAAACTATACCAGAAATATATACAGCACTTACTATATATAACGGTGTAGCAGGGTATTGCTGATAGGCTTTTATAAATAAAGAGCACCAGATATTTTCTCAGTGCAAATGTCAGCAGATTAATATACTGTAGGTTTGTATTCTGTAGCTGGCATATGTTTACAGCTTGGCTATTACTCTTCTTTAAAGCTGCCAAATGATACTACAAGGTTCACAATGAAATATGATAATATGAGAAACTGAGTCTGCTGTGGAAAGGGGTTGTCATTTTGACTAATTTTTTTTGTTGTTTTAATAGAAAGAAAAAATAATAATAAAAAAATAACCAAACCACAACTGAGACAATTCATATCATGTGGCAACCTCACACACACACAAATTTGGAAGTCTTTCAAATTATTTTCTTTACAGAATCACAGAATCTTAGGGTTGGAAGGGACCTCTGGAGATCATCTAGTCCAACCCCCCTGCCAGAGCAGGGCCACCTAGAGCAAGTTGCACAGGAACACGTCCAGGCGGGATTTGAATGTCTCCAGAGACGGAGACTCCACCACCTCTCTGGGCAGCCTGTTTCAGTCCTCTGTCACCCTCAAAGGAAAGAAGTTCCTCCTCGTGTTTAGATGGAACTTCCTATGTTCAAGTTTGTGCCCGTTACCTCTTGTCGTGTTGCCGGGCACCACTGAAAAGAGCCTGGCCCCATCCTCCTGACATCCACTCTTTAAGTACTTATAAGTGTTGATAAGATCCCCCCTCAGTCATCATTTTTCCAGACTGAAGAGACCCAAATCCCTCAGCCTTTCCTCATAAGAGAGGTGTTCCAGTCCCCTAATCATCTTAGTAGCCCTCTGCTCTATCCTCTCCAGCAGTTCCCTGTCCTTCTTGAACCAGGGATCCCAGAACTGGACACAGTACTCCAGATGCGGCCTCACCTTTACTTTGTCTAACCTGCCCATCAACAAAGGAAATGGAAACCTTACACATTGTTGTATTTCCTCCATAGTAAGGCAGAACTCTTTGGGTATGTTTGATGAAGCAAAGCATTTAGAAAGTGGCATAAACGGAGAATGCCACTCCTGCATGCACATGGTTTCACTTAGAAATGGGAGTTGTAGGTTACAAATAGACTTTTTTTTCTTCTTAACAAAACATGTTCAGGTGAGTTTCCCATGCAAAGAATACAGCTAAGCCTGGTCTTAAACTGAGTCAACATCTTCATAAATGCTGTTCAATATCTTCATAAATGGGATTGAAAGCACCCTCACCAAGTTTCCTGATGACACTAAACTGGGTCATGAGGTGGGCATGTCAGAAGGGAGGGCCATTTAAGCAGAAAGACCTGGACAAGCTGGAAGAGTGGAGAAGCAAGAACTGTACAAAGTTTAACAAAGATTCCCAGAAGAACTGCCAACAAGACTTTCTTAGGAGACCTGTGGTAACTGTGCTTGATTCAAATCCAATACCAGCGTAAATTCACAATACTCACATTCTAAGATGTCGGTGATTTGTAGCTCCTGATAACTAATTACAGCTACAACACTGTGGTTATAGCTATGTTATAGCTACAACACAACACTATCTTCTGCCTCCTCTTTTGAACATTTCTTTTAGGTTATACTTGTGCCTCAATTTAAGTCTTTGGACTACCTACATTTGTCTAATCTTTTTCCCATAAAACTAATTTTAAAATCTCCTGATTGTTCTGTCCTCATGCAGTTACCTATACTGAAATAATAATCTTCAGATCTCGAAGTCTTCAGATCTCACAAATTGAATTTGTGTGAGGAAGACATGGAGAAAAACAATCATCACCATCAATCAGATAACAAGTACCTAGAAGTGGTAGCTTTTTAAAAAAAAAAAAGTTAAGCTGATCTAAACATTATAAATAAGCAAGACCAAAAAAAACTTATATCGCAGAACAACTGTCTGGAAAAATGCTCTCTTCAGAACTGAATAAATTATCATAACTTTAGAAGAAGCATCTTTCCAGATCCCATCAAAATTCACTATATATGGCTGGTTACCAATATCATTTGGCAGTGAAAATCACAAATGAGATCTTTATGTTGGACAGCAATACAAGTTATCCAATTTCTCAAAGTTATTTATCTTCTGCCTTTCCTACTAGTATTTGTTAAGGCAGTGAGTGCTGTGTCACTGACTTTCTTAAAAGGTAAATTAAAATGCTACAGTTTGAGCTACAAATCTGTCTTTCCTTTTTTTTTTTTATTCTGTTTAGAAAAAAAAAAAAATGCTAGAAGTGTATAGACACATCACACCAGATAGAGTGTTTTCCCTCTTCTGTTATCTATATATATGCTATACATACCCCTATATACACAGAAACTCCAGACAAACCTTAATGTCTGAATAATAATTTTTAAAGGTTTAAAAAAAAATATTACTATTGCACAGCTTATAATAGCATTTGTTGTGTAACAACTTACATTTACATGTATACTTTTTACACAGGAAGGCATGTTTCATGTTATATAATGAAAGCATATTTACTATCGTGGTTATCCAAATTGGTTTTGTACATTTATATCATACTTTATCTACTGTAAGATATTAGCTAACTAGAAATCATTGAAAGAACACTGAAAATCACCAAGTAGTCTAACAACAATGATACTGCATGTTTGTTTAACTCCTGGGTTTCACAGACTACGCATTGCTGTAGCAAAAGATCCTAAAACCTGTATTTAGAAAGAAAAACAAAGCTTATGCCAGACTTTATTTTAAAAGGTCTTTCTGATAACTCAAAGTAATTTACTTCCTCAGAATCCCAGAGGAAGTATTTTATAAAGCAAAAACTAAATCTAGATTTCTTAAGCCCAAGTGTCTTGACTTAGACCCAAGATCTGCTATATTTAAATCATTAACTGTCCGTGAATTATTTCTTTTGGTGTTGTAGCAGTATATTACTTTTAAACTGGACATTTAGACTCTTACCAAGCACCGCAGAGGTGTTGCTAGTGCATCTGACTTCTGCTCTTATTACTGTCTTTTCAGCACTGGTGCTTTCTGTCTTTAAAGACTTCACTGTACCTTTCACCAGTGCCAATTTAGTGTACTTGTACTCCATCACACTTGTCTATACACATATATGGTATAGCTTGTCTGCAGCTGTCAAATAACTTATATGGTTTACTTACAACATATTGTAACCATTGTGGCTGTTTAAATTAATTTGATTTTCTACAATAGTTTAAATTTTAGCAGAAGTTTAGAGTGTTAAATCTCTAAAAAAGAATAAGTTTTAAATAAGAGAAAATAAAACTGCATGCATTTTGCAGTTTTTATATCAGACTTTTAAGTGATTCATTCCATGCTGCATGGATAATTGTTCTTTCTTCACAAATACTCTTTTCTACTTTGTGGTGTTACAGAGGCTTTGAAATAAATGTAGATATATTAGTAAGAAACTGGATTAATGGTTGAGTGAATAAAACACAAACATATTTAAGACAGTAAGCCTCTTAATGAACGAATTTATAACTGATAGGCCAAAGAGCCATAACCTAGTCACAGGTAAGGTAAAAAAGGCGACTTTCTTGCCAGTTTTGAAAATAATTTGCAAGTTTGAAACCACGATGGTAGTCCTTTTATTCAGTTTGCTGTGATTCAGGGAGGAAAGCTCCTTCTCTCCCTTCCCCGCCCCCCAGCAGTAGCTGTGGAAGATCATTGCTACATCAGGCACAGCCCTTGTCATAATCTTTAAGGGACAGACTATCAAACTGCTGTAGCGAATGGAACTGAAGATGAATTCATTCCCATATGCTACCACACTAAATGGCAGGAATTGGAAGTGACAAAAGAAGATTTTAACTGTATCTTATCTAGACAATTAATCAAGGTGATCACTTGTCCACATCACGGTTCTAAACCTGCCCCAATTAAACGCAAATAGCAAATACGTCTTCTACTGTAGCCTATAGCATTAATTAAGCACACAGCTCGGTCTGGGCCTTTCTAAAAGTTTTCCTTACTGACATTACAGCTGACACATGGTTTCTTCCATGGAATTAGGCCAATGCAGGCTATCCCTGTGAAACTGCTCTCAGTTTCTCTTGACCTTCCACTGAAGGCTGGAAATTTCATCCTGTAATTATTCCTATGAACATTTTCAAATGTAAGAGACCAGAAGATATCTAGGATGTGCTTCACTGAACATATGGGTCATCTAACATTACCATTGAGGATTTCAGAAGAAGCATAGGTAAGAATTTTATGTACAGAGCACTTCAAGGAGAATTGAAGATCAATCTGTGGATTTACAGACAAAGAGAGGCCGCTGGCAAGAACCAAAAGGACATTCAGATTTCAGGTCCTTTGATTTTAGTGGGATTTAGGATTGTAAAAGCCATTGTATATCTAATTCAAAATTCTCCTTAGCCCATCTAATGGAGAACATAGATCTTTTCAATTGCGCTGAATCAGATAAAGATTCCTTTGTCCTTTCAAAAAGTACCGATACATTTTCCCTGAAATGTAGATGTACCCAGCTTGATAGTTAGTTTTATCTCTTTCTCTGATGCAGTGGACTTTGTCACACATAAAGTATGTTTTTTGGCACAAGGAGGAATCAAACTGTTTAAGCAGCCTATATTGAATCCACAGGACATGTTTTAATTACACAGTCAGAAGTCATTGCTTCATTTACAATTCATAATCATGAACATATTTATACAACAATTGTAATCTAAAATACAGCTCCATGGTACTAATCTGTACTCACTAAACATTTTTAAACAACCGTATACACATACAGAGCAATATCTGTATCTTTGTAGGCATTATGGCTTCGTAGCCCGGGACAGAGATCTGTGGTTACTCACAGCTCTTCCAACAACCTTTTTTATTCTTCTCTTTTTACACTTTCACCTCTTCACAGCACAGTCTAGCATTAAATGGTGTTTACTCAGTGCCCAGGACTGGGAGTTCAAATGTCTAGCAAAGTCTTGGGATGACAATCTGATACATACAATTATAACATATATTGGTTTCCATGTGCTGCATATGCTTTACACTGTACTAATAGGTCTTATTATCTGAACTGCTATTTCATATGTAGTTGTACATAAAAATAGAGCAGCCAAAAAACCAGACTTAATGTCTGTTTCAAAATCTGTCCCATTACGTACAGGGTTTTTTGGACCATGGTGACCTGACAGATAATAATCTCACACTTGAATTTTAAGAGTCTCATATTTATCCTCCATTGTTTTGCTTTTAATAGGTGAGAAAATGGCAAGTTTCTGCAAACCTGTGTGAAGCACATCGTAGACATGACTGTAGAGGTGTACTGGTTTTGGCTGTGATAGATAATTTTCTTCATAGTAGCTGGCATGGTGCTGTCTTGGATAATACATGGGTGTTTTAGTTATTGCTGAGTAGTGTTTACACAGCGTCAATGCCTTTTCTGCTTCTCACGTTGTCTCACCAAGTAAGCTGGGGGTGTACAAGAAGTTGGGAGGGGACGCATCTGGGACAGCTGATCCCAACTGACCAAAGGAATATTCCATACCATATGACATCATGCTCAGCATATAAAGATGAATGAAGAAGGAAGAAGATGGGACTTTGGAGTCATGGCATTTGTCTCCCCAAGTAACCACTACAGACTACCAATGGGAATTAAAGAGTGAATTCCTGATTCTGCTTTGCTTGCACATGCAGCTTTTGCTTTACCTATTAAATCGTCTTTATCTCAAATCATGTGTTTTCTCACTTCTACCCTTCTCATTCTCCCTCCCATCCCACTACAGGGGAGGGAGTGAGTAGCTGTGTGGGGCTAAGCTGCCCACTGGGGTTAAAACACAACAAGAGGTTGACAGCCTTATTTCAAACAAAATAAAATGGAAGTAAATTTTAATTTGAAAGAAGTTACAAAAAATATCCCCCCAAAAAAGTGTGACTTTCTAAATCCCGAATGCCTCCACAGGCTTCACTGTTTTTCATGCTTTCATTCTTCCAGTTCCATGAAGATTTGCTCTGTGAAAGTTTGCATTTTATATGAAACACAGAATACAGCCTTTGAACTAAGCTTATTATTAAATTTACAGAAATCCTATTTATTCAAATGATTTTACAAGGATAAATGCCTTCAAGTATTTGATTCTACCCTTTCTATGCACATGGACATTTGAGAACTCATTTCTTAAAGCTTCATGTACAAAGACACCCAACACAGCCAAAATTATTTGCTCTCACCCCAAGAGAGATGTAATGACATTTTTGCCTCTAAGTAGGTCTCACGAGCAACAATGCAATCAAAATATTTGATTTAAACAGCAAACATTATATGTCTCTGATTAATAAACACAGAATTGCAGTAACAAAGTCAAAGCAAAATAAAACTGACATAATTTGTTGAAACTATTACTGGCAGATACTACAGCCTGAAATTTCATGAGATGGCCTCATAAGAAGTTTCAGTTTCATTGCTCAAATGGACCTGTTCCAAGTCAGTGGGGGAAAAGTTAATCTCACCTAACCATAGGCATCTTGCATGTAGGTCTTAAATCTAACTGAGCTGTCCTCGTTAGACTCCCATTTTATTCACTAGAAAGATACAGGCACCATAGCCTCTGATTCACCTATGTTCAATATCTTTTTCAGAATGAGATTAAGTCCTTGATTCTTTTTCTAATTCATAATGTGAGATTCATAGTACATAAAGGGAAAATAGACAGCTAGCAAAGATATTTGTTGAAGCAGCAGTTATCAATATTTATTCAGATAAATCCTATCCTGAGTGGTTTTTTCATTGCATACTTATACCAAGTTAGTATATTTATAAATCTATCTGATATGTATGAAATACTCTAGAATTCTTCAGAAATCCTACAACCATGTAGCGATGAATGCAGACCAGCTTCTTCCCTGTTTATTAGTCTTCCAAAAGTCTGCTCTAGAATAGGTCGGGTGTATCGAGGCAAAATGGTCCTTATTTGGATATCTTATTTTGTTATACAGGCAACTTTTATGTACTAATCATATCATTTTTTTCTGATATAATTAAAGTATTAGCTACTACATTGTAAGTTAACACCTTACTTCAATGTAGACAAATCCTCCTTATATAAGCTCACTTATTGAGTTCCTTCTTTCATTGATTTCCCTTCCTCAATTTTTTTCTGTGCATGTCTCAGAGTAAAACAAAAAAACATTTAGAGTGACTGGAAGGCAGAGAACTCTTCTGAGAATTTGACTTTTGCTGTCTGCAGTTACCCTAAAAACACACAATATATGTGTCTATACATAACATACATACATACAAGGAAAGGAAGGAAAGAAAGATGCGATGTCAAAGAGGGAATGAGAGGCCATGACATGCCTTGCTCTCATTTTCTACCACCAAAGAGAAGCAACATCTCAGAGATGTGCTGGTGGGAGTACAAAGGATTCTTGGTGAGCACACTGGGACACTCCATGGATAACTGCTCTCTCTTGTGTCAGGTCTGTGAAGACCACCCGTTCTGCTCAGTGTATGTCTACAACCTGGAAAGTAAGTAATATGTCAGCCTGTATAAGGAACAGTATGGAAAATAGCATAGGGAACATTTATAAAGAGTAAATTATGCACTGTAGCCACTTGAGGATGTTCTACATCATATTTTCTGGTCATTCCACCTCAGAAATTACTTCAACAATTAGATAAAGAAAACTCCCATATGAAGAGACTGAAAAGACTGGAAGAACTTTATTTTTAATTTTGGCCTTAAAAGGAAATGTTTACACAAAGATACATTGTATCTTGAATTTTATAAATTATATATTGAATTATATATATTGAATTATGTAAAATGATGAAAGGTATATACAGAAAGTTTGTCAGGAGTTTTCTGTGTCAAAAGAGAGGACCATTCACTGAAATTAGAAGATTTGACTATGTTAAAGGGAGAAACTCTTGGAAGTCCACTACTACATGATTTCAGGAAGCAGGAACTTCATAGAATTTTAAGAATTAAGGAGGAAATGGAGAAAAAAAAGCTAAATATGAAACGTTTAGTTTAAAGTAGTTTAAGACTTCTTTTTAAGCATTTTGAACTTTCGAGAAGATTTGCTCAGTCTATATATCAGCAAAGGAGTAATTTGGATCCTATTTACCTCAACTTTTACATACATTCCTAGTTAGCATTTCATTTTATGTAACTTGATGGCTGGAAATATTAGTGTTTTAATCAATAACTTAGTGCTTTGGCTTTGTTCTTAATCCTGCAAAATCTAGCAAATTCAGTTAGAATAAATGTTCTTATGTGAAACAGTAAGTGTATTCACACTGCATACAGTTTTAACTTTGGTACTATCAGACTCCCTTCCAGTTGCCTTTTGGACACGACCATAACTGATATGATTATACAGAATCATAGAATAGAGTCATAGAATGTGTTGGGTTGGAAGGGGCCTTAAAAGGTCATCTAGTCCAACCCCCCTGCAGTAAGCAGGGACATCTTTAATCATGTCATCATTATATGGACAGGGACTTCATTATATGACATAAGTACCATGCAGTAAAGCAGTTCTTTAAAGACTGGTGCATAAAGGAAATGGAAACAGTTTAAGGGAATCAGCTGTAACACATCCCTTTTGGTGGGGGACTCTGGGGACAGGAGGAGATGTGTCAATGTCAGGGTAATGAACAGTAGGGGAAAAATTGTTAAATGGACAAAAGGAGAACCAAGAAAAGAGATGTCTTTACAGACCTCACTGCATAAGAAGGGGCAAGGCTTTCCTATTTCCCAGGGGTTTTTTTTCCCTATTTTCCGGGTTTTTTGTACAATATCTAGCAAATGGAGGAACAATTTTGTCATGCATTCTTAGAAGTTGGTAGAGTATGAATAAGCAATTATTTTAAGCCCAGAAATGTTCTTTCACTTCCTCTCATTACAGTGTGACATTAATTACTGAAATAGTTATAGAAAATATGTGCACCATTCAGTTAAGGAGAAAACCTTTTTTATTCTTTGTTTTTTCTCCTTTTTTTCTCCAAAAGAAAGAAATTTTCTTCCTTTCTAAGAAAGATTCACTTAATCCATGAGTATAAATGAACAGGATCGTGCCAGACATGTTCTGTGTCACTGCAAACCTGTCCAAGAGACTCTAAAAATGCAAGGTTCAAGAGAGCCACTAATCTATGTCCTCTACACAAAAGAGAGGGTGGCCTTATGAATAGTAAATTGAAAGTCTTTTATCTCTAACATCAACTTAATGACTTAAATGTTTCATCTTATTGCAAGAAATCCAAGTCAGTGTAATCCTATGACATGATATGAAACAAAACCTAGTCTTTTTAAAAGATGTAAGCATTTTCAGTGAGAACCAGGGACTGGAAGAGGGCAAATATGAACAATGACCTGACATCTGCAAGTGCTTTTATTCATTTGAAACTAATGTTAAGCTTCACTTAACCATCATATTAAAAGAGTTCTTGTCATAGTAGGAGACTTTTACTCTTCATGAACATAATGAAGTGCTCTTATCTTTGAAACATCAAAGCTTTTCTGAATGAGAATAAAAGTCTTTGCAGCACTTTCCTCTACTACCGTGACATAGAAATTTAAGGCAGAATATAACATTATCCTGTGTGGATGTTCAGGCCGAATGGACAGATTGATAAATGGTGAAGATGGAACAAACCTTCATGTTCAAAATCCTGCATTAATAAGCAAAAATGTTTGATGTATCATCTGGTTACATTATGAGTGTACTCAGAGAACTCAACCAACTAAAGAATGGTTTCAATTTAAGTGGCTCCCCTGAACACTCAGTCAGTTTGCGCTTAAAAAATGTGAGGGAATTTTCTCAGAACTAATGAATGTGAAATATTCATAGCGGGGCAAAAGCAAAACCATAATAGCCTTTGCCCTCATTTGGATTGGTTTCTGCTTCTTTGCTCAGTGACATCTGTAATCATGAAATGAACCTTTTTTATTTCTTTTCCTGGGTCCGGTTCTTGAGAAGAGGGCTCCAGACCCAATACCAGTATAATTTTCATTAAATTAATTGTCACCATTTGGACAGGGTGACCCTGATGGTCAGCCTCTCCAGGGACCCTCACCCCAGTCCATGGGCCCAGAGTCCTCCCCAGCCTGACACATCCCACCTCTGTCACTGCTGCAGATAGGAGGAGCAGCCCAGGGACATCGCCATGCAATGGTTCGTGTTGGGCCAACCCTGGCATCTAGGCATCCCCCATCACATCCACCTGCCCCTTCCCTGTCATCCCGGGCTGCCCTGGCTTGGGAAGTGCAGCCAGGAGACGGGAAGTCTCCTCCTTCGCTGTCAAGTGGGATCCTTGTGCCTCCCTGTGGGAAGGGGGTACCCAGAGCCTGAAGGCAACAGCTAACCCCAGGACCCCGCCACAGTCCTCAAGTGCCTCAGGTCCCGGTGCTGCCATGTATGAGCAGTGGCCTGGCTGTGCAACCACCCTGATTATCCTTGCTCCCAAGAGACCTACTGAGTGTGGCAGCCCACCTTTTGCAACCCAGGAAAGTAATTACACAATAGTCGCACCAAAAGTGACATCCTCCGGTCATACCATGTCCTCAACCAAGCACAGCCTCAGCCCTGAGGTCCTTCAGCTCTGCCCAGCCCCACAGGCTGCAGCCCTGCCCTGCCCAGGCCCCACGACCATGCCCCTGCCCCAGCCAGGCAAAGCTTGCCCCAGCCTAGATAAGTACGGCAACTTTGCTGACATATTTAAGAAAGGGGAAGACACCCTGCTGCCCATTGCCCTGATCCCAGGTGAGAAGGTACCCTTCAGGCATATCCGTGCCTTGTCACATCCTAAATTAGCTGCCCTCGAGAAGTACCTCAAGAACGGTCTGGCACTGAGGCTCATCTGCCCCTTCACCTCTCCCTCTAAACCCTCATATTTTTTATCAAAAAACAAGTACAGGAATCTTAGCCTGGGAGAAAATTACAGACATGCCAATGAAGAACCAGCATCCCTTGCCTCTCCCCAAGAGATCTTTGAATGTCTTCAGGGGCTTGACAATTCACCAAGCTGGACACGTGAAGAGATTACAATTTGCTCCAAATCTGGCAGGGGAATGAATGAAAAACTGCTTTCTGCACCAGGCAGGGACACAATAGGTATCCTGTGGTGCCACTTGGTCTGCTCAAAGCTCCAACCACCTTCCAGCACTTTCTGATCTCACAGCAGAGCTGCCACCCTTGTGGGAGAATACGATGTCTTAGTGACTGTAGACCTGTTTACCAAGAAAGCTCACTTCATCCCCCTCCGGAAGCACTCATGTCTCCACAGCCTGCTTAACTTGCCCTACAGCATGATTCTTGATGCTATGGCCTCCCAGACAGCATCACCTTGTTCACAGCCCAGATACTAAACAGAGCTCATGGGAAGTATCTTCCAAACCCAGCCCCTGTTAAGTTGTGAGGACACACCTTGCTGGCAGGAGAGTTTGTTATCAGGGCCTTGAGAGTACCACCAGGACTGATTGTCCCTGCCAAGACTCCCAGGGCTCCCCCCACCCCTGCCCACAACCCCGGGCCCCATTTCAGCTCAGGCCAGGGCTGTTCATACATGGGCTGAGGGCTAAGATGTTTTCAACAGGATAACACATATGTAACAGTCGGTTTTGCATTTTCCGTAGTTGCTTTACAGTGATGGTCGAATTTTTCCAGTCTCTCTTCCTTTTTCTTCAAGCAGGAGGGATTGGTAATGGAAACAAGGGAAGACTGTGTCTTCTCTACCTGTTTTACAAAGGATCATTCTCAGAGAATATTATTATTCTGTTTTAACAGTTTTAGTAAGCTGCTATTGACAATGGGCAGAACAAGAATATAGGATGACTAAAAATGCCTGGATTTTTAATGTTAATTTCTAGGATTTCATTTAATACATCTTTTCTTTGAAGACCTTTTTATGCTAGGAAATTCACTGCAATAATACTATGCCATAAACAATAATATTAAAGCTCTTATAAACAAGTGTTGCTTGCAATAAAGTCAATACTAGATAATAGCTAAGTAAAAAAAATGATAGTTCTCAATTTGCCAAAACAAAAAAATACTGGCAATGAAGTACAAACCACAGAGAATGTCACTCTTATATTAAATTTCCCCTTAAGTACAAATTTTAAGCTGTTTTTGTGAGACAGAATAACTTTATGTCCTCTCTCTGTAGCATTTCTAATTGTTTGCAGTTGAGGATGACTTATATCAGAATGGGTAGTAATAAAGTGCCTACTTCATCACTACTAAACTCAGTCCACAAGCTGCTCTCAATTTTATGAGATCCTTTTATTTCCTGCAGTGCTTGGGGTGGAAGAAGGAGGGAGAGGAGACTAGAGGGAAATTCAGCAGAGGTCTTTGCTGGTTGCCAAAGAAATGCGTAATGAGCTAGACTGTGCCTTCTCAGTATTTTCATCCTGAGACAAACAGTACACTGCTTCCCTGCAGAGCAAGATCCAGGGAGAGACTGTAGAAATTGCCTGCAGGCACTTGCAGGAGTTGCAGTCTGTTGCACAAGGTAGACCTGTCTTATGTTGCTTGCTGAACAAGTGGGGTGAATCCTGTCCTTATCCATTCAGGTGGATTACACCCTTGATAGTGCCCTATCTACAGGGTATTACCTAATTATAGTTCGTGATGGAAAAATAGTGCTGTGCAAATCATGACCACAGGATAGCGATAGAAATTGAAAAGGGGGCTGTCCCAGTTCAGACAAGTCATCCTTAAATCACCTGAAGGAAAGCAGCACAACACAGAGCCACACTGAGCTGTAAACTCACTTTGTACTGTGCAGAAGGCGTGTACTAGTTCAGATAGGGGGGAAAGGGAAAGAGTAAGTAGGAGGGAAACTGACTTAATGGTTTCAGCAGATTGCACCTAATTCTCAGGAGATTTCAGATGTTTTTGTCTAATACCTAGGTGCCTCTTCTGTGTAGTATTGTAGGTCAAGCACATGCTTTTCTAATGGGACCGAGCAACCCAGAAGGAAGGTATGTTGCAGTGAAGAGGACCATGAAGGAAGGTGAATGCTACCTGAGACACTTATCTTCTGTGAGACATCATAGATGAAGAAAGAGGCAGTATTTAAAAAAAGATCACTCTTCAGTATTCCTGTTGTCTGACACAGCTGTCTTAACCAGCAGCTGGGCAACCCTTTTAAGGTACCTACTATGAGGTACCCAGTCTTACTCTTCAGGCTTCCATAAATCGTACCAACTTCCTTCCTTTTCCATTAGCTATTTTGTGAACTAGTATGATCTTATTACAAGCTAAAAGTCTGTGTATTGTAGCAAAACTTCCTATAAAAATGATCTCATCTTCTGAATAACAACTTTACTGTAACAAGCTTTCATTGTCTGCCCTGGGGGAAAACATACAGTAACTAGCCATATGCCAACACTCAAGGGAAATAGAAGCTGAGGCACAGAATATGCAGGTTTCTTTAGCATTCAAAGCCAGGGAAATATTTCACTTTCTTTTTTATGCAGGGATTTATAGTTAAGTGAGCTACCTCAAAGATCTCCAAACCCAAAGAATCCGTGGATTCGCACTCTCTGCATCTGCTTTGGTTAAAATATATGTAGTGTTGTGCTGCCATGGTGACAAACATATCCATCTTGATTTCACTCTTGAGAGCATGGAGGATGAAAAAGCATTAAGTTACTATAGTTATAGGATGGCAAGTGTCACAGAGAGGGTGAAAAATTTATCCATTGTTTGGAATTATAGATCTATTCTCAAGAAGAACGTACATTTATTTTATAAATTGTTTGCAGGCAGTTGCAGTAAGTGCCTTAAGAGAATATCAAATTCCAAACAATCCAAGGAAAAAATTAGGACTAAATACCTTCTCAATAGTTGGTTTTGATATATTTTTACTCACCAAAGAGTGATTTGGGGGATTTTGATGGGAACAAATGAGAGACTGGCAAAGTTCCTTTTCACTTTTAATAGAAAAGCAGAAATTCAGCTGGAAACCATTAACACAAATTGGAAACAATAGCTTAAGGTGTTCCATTTGTAGATTAACATATATGTGCTTCATTGTTCAGATCAGCTGCTAATTCTGCAGATGGAAATCAAAGTACAGGAGAGAATAAAAAATGGAGGTGAGATAGACTGATATGCTTTCATTTAAAAGTAATACTTTTTGTCTTTGTCTTGAAAGATGAGATATAAAAAGGTATTTTTTTAAGATCTTGATTATTATTTTATATGTTTTCTTTCAGAAAATCAAATATCTGATAATTAAAATGCTGAATATGTAAGTAGTATTGGGGGAAGGTATTTCTGTGTGGGATGCAATTTCATTTTTCCAACCAACTTTTAAAATGCTACTTTTTGCAAAAGATGTAGAAACCCCACAAGGGGATGTTGGCTCAGTTGTAATTTAGAGGGAAAGTGCAACCTACTTGATAATCACCTGAGGTCTTTGAAACACCTTGATAGCACGTCAAGAATTCCCATCTAATACAGCTGAGCATTTTATTGGCCTAGATAGGCATTACCTAGCCTGGGAAATCCACTGGGAGCCAAACACAATTTAATATCATTACAGTGGTTTATTATTCATATATACTATGTTAGGATTTACATATTAAAGAAGTAAAATATTTCCCAAACGGAACACAATTGCTTACTGGCAATACTGCTAGGCACTTCAGTCACTGTGAAGCAAGATAGTGTTGGTCTTTTATATGTAAACACAGACTTAAGGTTATAACACAGAATTTTATTTTTTTTTCTGTTGTGCACTGTTAGTTTATCCTTTCTCACTGTTGTATTTCTTGTATGCTTGGCAAAGCAGAGATTCTTAGCTGAGATTTTATTCATGCAGTGTCACAGAGTGACACATGACTTCATTTGTCTTTACAAAAATTCCTCTTCGGTGCTTACTCTTGAAGAATAAAATTGTGATTCTCTGCAAAGAAATGGCATTTCACTGGAAAGTTTGGCAGCAACTAACAGTCCATTGTAAGCCAAAAGCATCTGCAGAGGTAGATTCTGATGGTTTTTTGCCCTGTTGAGGCATTCGTTCTCTGTTGATGGCTACTCCAGGTGTCCCTCTAGATTAGTGTGGTGGGTTGATACTAGCCCATTCCCCATCCAGCCATTCGCTCACTCTCCTGCAGTGGGATGGTGGACAGAATTTGAAGGGCAAAAATTACAAAAAAACCTTCATGGATCAAAATAAAGGCAGTTTAATATGAACAGGAAAAAAGAAAATGTAAAAAAGAAAAAAAGAGAAAAAGGAAGAGAAAAAGGAAGAGAAAAAGGAAAAGAAAATAAAAAAGGAAAAGGAAAAGGAAAAGCAAAAGCAAAAGAGAAAGAAAAAGAAAAAGAAAAAAGAAAAAGAAATAGAAGAAAAAGAAAAAGAAAAAGAAAAAGAAAAAGAAAAAGAAAAAGAAAAAGAAAAAGAAAAAGAAAAAGAAAAAGAAAAAGAAAAAGAAAAAGAAAAGAAGATAAAAGAAAAAAGAAAGGTAAACAAATAATGCAAAAGCAATCACTTGCCGACTGATGCCTAGCCGGTCTCCAAGCGACATCTACTTTGGAGAAACTTATCCCCTCACAACCACTGTTACTTCTGACCATGATGTTAAGTGCTGTGGAACATCTTTTTCTTCTGTTTTAGTTTGCTGTTTCCCCTCCCAACTGTTTGTGCAAGCTGAGCCTACTCACTGGGGTGGCAGTGTGAGAAACAGGCGGCCTGTATGCTGTGCAGGCACAGGTCAACTACAGATAAACCATTGCTGTGATAAAACACTGTTTTGGATCAAATGTAAACCTCTTTGCCATATAGGCTGCTATGAAGAAAGTTAACTCCATCCCAAACAGACACAGTACGGTTACGTTCAATGATTAACTCCTTAGAGCTTAGAGCTTAGAGCTAAAGTCAAGTCTGGGTGGATTCCCCATGACTGTAGAAAATGGAAGCATTGTCTTAGAAGCAAGGAACAATGTAGGTGGGAATGGAGATCAGAAGGACATCTGGCCCGAGATGCTGTGGCAGCCAGGGCTTCTCTCTTCTGAGGTTTGTTCCCCGGTGCCTGTTTGTAATCTCATCCTCTTTAGCTATGACCAAATAATTGCAAAGGATAAAAAATGTTCGTATGGTTCCCAGAAGAGATACTTGATGCTAATATTGCGTAGATACAACATGAATTGATTTTTTGCTGTTCCCAGTGTAAAGGTAAAATTACAAATGAGCCAGGAAACCCACGGTGAAACTATAATTTTCTTTCAAGATTTCACACTTGTGCATGGACATACCCAGCGCCATAAATAACTTCAGAATGTGAATGCTTGTCATTAAGTGATGCTGAGATAGAAGATTTGTGATGAGATGTCTTCTATCCAAAAGATGGAATGTGACTGCTTTGATAATCCCTGAACTGTTCAAAATAATTTATCTTGGAGAGAACGGGCTGATAATCTCAAAACAGGTTTATTATAGAGCAAAAGTTTAATGTAGGGTGAAAGAAAGTAGAAAATTATTACAAGCTACTTAAAATAAATGAAAAATTGTGAACAGAAAAGAATATATGGGAATAGCTCTGTTCTTATTTGGATTTAGGGAAATTAGAGTTTACAGAAAGATGAATGTGAACAGGATTTGACCTTGCATCTCTGTAATGTCTCATGGATGAGAATCTTCTGTTCCATATGTAAAATGCGTAACAGCATTTTATTAAATAAGCTAAACATTTTTAACATAGCGAAAACTCAATAATTTATTATGTCAGTGAAACCTTATACAAATTATTATTCCAGATAATGTCCATTTGATTTTACTGTGTTTCTCACAAACATTACATACAAAAATGCAATTACAGTAACTACAAAAAGATGTAAAAAATAATGTGTTTAAACAAATTACAAAGTCTTTTTACTGGCAGAACATGGGTTTGAACAGGAGTTCACTTGTTACTAACCTGATGTCACACTGAGAAAATAATAAATGACAAAAACGCATATTCTCAAATGGGGCTCTGATTTGTCAAACAGTGCTGAAGAACAGGGGCAGCTCCTCTTCATGCCACTACAGTTTTCTGACAACTGAACAGATAAGAAATGATGAAGGTATTTGCTAATGTCACTGCATGCCTGTGCAAGGAATCCCAGAAACTGCTCCTTCTTTCAGCATCTATGTAATCATGCTATGGAAATAAGGAAAATAGTATTGTGCCTCAGAATTTCTTGCTAATGTTTTCCTAAGGTTCCCTTCTCCTTGCTGCTTTAAAGGAATTGAATCCCGGTTCTCATCACAAGTGATAGTTAATGCAAATTCTCCTGATATTGGTCTGAGAGTGGAATGAGGCAGAAATAGCCAGAATTTTCATTTCTACTTCTGATGGCCCGGTTTTCTTTCATATATCTGTTTTCTGTTTAGTACCACATGATTTTCATTTTCTAGTTGTTGTGTAACTTCACAGGCCAAAATATACCGTACTTCAGTTTGCCCCTTGATTGAAACTGGTAGACAAGACACTTAATTTTTGTTTTCTGCATTTTAACTTCAACCTGAGTTCCCCTGAGGTCACAGGTCTTTGGTCAGCTGCAAACCATCAATCCAGTATGCATTACTATGCATACTGAATCCACAAAAAACATCTTCCTTTACCATTATGTATTCTGAAGTCTCCAGTATGTTCCTTGTCCAATGAACCAATGGGTTACAGCATTTCTAGAGTGGAAAAAAAGAACTGCAAACTATCTATCAGAAAAAGAAATCTCCAGAACGAAATTGTCTTTTAATTTATGCATGACTAGAAAAGCTAGTATCGTTCTTACTGTTGCTCAACATGACACTGCATAAGATCACATCTGGTCATAATCATAATTCCCTACCATTTGACCAGTAAAAAAACGACCACAAGAGCTTTTTCATTTCGTATTATAGTGACAGTAATATCAGTACATTTGAGATATTTAAGTTTACCTGGGCCTTCACACATCACACTGATGGCTTTATGTCATAGTACGAGTCCAGAAATTACTTTAAGCTGAAAAGACCCTGGACCATCTAATACCTCTTATTTTTGGAACATTTAAATATGGGCATACAGTGAATCATTTCTAAATCAACAGTACTGCTTAACGTTTTTATTGTTTCACCCATTCAGGAATAGTTTAGTAAGCACCCAGGTTGAAAATGTCAAACCTGACACCGTTTGTATGGGAGAATGAATTATCCATATTACCTTCCAACACTCAGGAGGGTATGCCTTTGTAGTCCTGGTGGAGTAATATGTTTTTATCTACCTAACAAGAGTTTTTTATATTTTTAATAATAATAGGAACCTAGAGAGAACTTGGGAATTTCTAAATTTCAATCATGCTTCAAATCACATTACTTATTTCAGCATTTCTTCGCTATATGTTGGAAGATTTGTTTCAGAACGTTAACTAAAACAAACTCCAAAAACCTTTCATTCTTTCATATGCAGAGTTCCAAGAGACACTTGTAGTGGATTCTGAATGGGTTTTGATGGGTTCCTATAACAGCTTCAGTATTTTTAAAACTCCAAAGTTAATATTCTTGATTGAAGACTTACTTAATATGATTTAGTTTATAGAATTTTATGAACTGTGTAAGCATTTTTTTTCTCCATGGCAGATAGCATAGTGGGTTACAATGCAGGCTTTTTTTTTTTTTTCTGGATTTTGATATTCTCACATTTCAAGAAAACAAAAGATGTTTTCACTCTTGGCAAAACAATAATTTGTTTTTCAACAAAAATAGGCATATGTTAACATATGGGACAAAAGAAATACAGTGGCATTCTCCTCAAAGCCACCATACAACACTTATCTGCCCAGTAGGTATATAATAAAAAAATGTAAAACATTTATTAGCATTGCAAAAGCTCTTCCTGAGGTGTTTGATAGAGAAATCTTGTCACAGATGCAAGCCTGATACTGATGAATCCATTTGCAAATATGAAGTCCAAATTAACGCAGAAATAAAACTAGAAGCTGCAGATCTACTACCTTTACAACAACAGTTGCGTGTGCAGCAAAGATGAGAAAGAGCTGCAGCTGAAGATAATAAAATGCTTGACCCATATGTGGTTGAAACTGCTTTGAGCTTTCAAAGGACTCAAGAATAAAGACTCCCTGCTGGGAGCCTCAGTGCAATACACACAACTGATAATCAGAAGAGAAAGACACATTACAAACTTAGAATAGATCCTCAGTGTCTGCATCTATGTTGACATATAGGCGTCTAGTACAAGCCTGCTTCATCACTTACTGCAGAACATTAAATTCTGAAGGAACCTATGAAATTAAAATTATCTTGCCTAAGACACAGTATTTCACATCTCTCTAACACTGAGTTCTTCCAATTTCTTTTGAAACATAAATAATTCTGCGGTGGAAGGGATTAGATTAGTTATACATTAATTTTGGAGGGATGGATATGTCTTAAATTCTTTAATGGAACTGCGAGGTTTGTGAGTATTTTAAATAAAAACGACAATTAAGTCTCAGCCCAAACAATATATTTAACACATCATCTCTGCTTTACCATTTCACTACTTTACCAAGCATTATTTATGTAGAGTTACTATGCTTGTCCTCCTTAGATAATCATGATAGCTACACACAAAGGAAGGAAGTGTAAGGAATGGATATATAGAAGAATGATATTTTTTTAAAAAAGAGACAAGGGATTGGGGAAAAAAGGTATGGAGTAGAAATAACAAAAAGAACCAGAAGAAAGAAGGAGGAGAAAGAATATAAAAAGCAAAAAAAGAAGACAAAGAGGACCTTTTTTTTCTCTTCTGTGCTTCAAGAAAACTGACAAAAAAGAAACACATGAGAGAGAATGAGTTACGGATGAGATGAGTGAAAGTTATTCTTTTAAGACAACACTTAAAACCACTATGTAAAAAAAAAAATCTGCATAAAAGTTTAGCTTTCATTGTTGGAATATATCAGAAGTATGACCCTGTGACAAGCTGAAGTTGGATTCATCTGGTTATAAATGAAACAAGGTCCCACTGGGACCTTTTTGTATCCAGAGAGGATATAATACATTTTGTTTGATATTAGTTTGCACTGCTGATGCTGGCTGTGCATTTCAAAATTAGATTTGCTGAAAGAAAACATGATAGGCATTTCAAAAAAGAAAACTACATTGAAAGACACCAAAACAATAGCTAAATTTATTTTTATTTTTATTTTGTTTACTTGAAATGTCTTTGAGTCTCTTAAGTGTCATCTTGTACATAGTACTGAAAACTTTTCTTATTACTCTTCTGCATCATATAATTACCTCTAACTTTCTCTGTTGACTCTACAGAGATGTAGGTGAACACCTGTTCTGACTCAATGGCACCAAATCATGGACAAAGGTCTGGCAGATGCCAAAAGTAGGTAAGTAAAAATAATTTAGCTGGTCAAAATAATGCAGGATAGTGCATGTTTCAGTACTGAAGGGGATAAATGCAGTTGGGAGGGACCTCAGGAGGTCCTTAGGTCAACCCCCTGCCCAAAGCAGGGGCAGCTCTGGGGTCAGACCAGGCTGCGCATTGGTCTATTTGGGGCTTCCTGCTCAACCCCCGAGGAGCTTCAACTTTTCTGACACCGTCCCTATATGCCTGGACAATTACAGATTCCTCCTGTGCAGGCTGCCCCTGCTTCCGACCAACACGCTGCCTTTCTGTAGCCAAGCCAATCTCCTGATATGGGTTGAGGAGAAGTAATGATTAAGACTAATTTTGTTACAGTATTTATAAGGAATATGTTTGTCACATCAGATAAAAGGAAAAATACAAGGGAAAAAAACCAAACCAACCAAAAAAACCCAGCAGAACAAATGTCCTTACTGACTGGAATGATTTTGTTTTCTGTTCAATGCCATTACGTACTATGTTTTGGCCATAGGGTTCCTTGCTTTCACGGGATTCAAATGTGATAAAATAGTCTACTCTCTCTGCATGGCTTAATTCAGTGAGATCCCTAGTAAAACATCACCTGTGTCCACTTTTCTATACATAAAAATAGGCCCACATTGCCCCAAATTAATATATCTGAAGCACAAATGAGGATGTTCTGTCAATGAAGAGTACAAAGAAGAAGAGATATCTAGGGCAAGCTATAAATACCACACTTGTCTTCCCAAGTACCAGGATAGACCATCCTTGGGACAATGCTGTCCTTAAAGGTCTTCCAGCTTTCCCAAGATCCTTAGCCTCTCAGATGCCACCTACCAGTTTTGTGAATAAGCCAAAATCTGTTTGCCTGAAATGCAGAGTCTACACTCTATTACTCTTCTTCTGCACTCACCTCAGGATCCTGAGCTCCCATATTTAACGTCACTACAACCAAGGCTGCCACTGATTACTCAATCCCCAATCAGTTCTTGCTTGCCAGTGAAGAGCAGATACAGATGGGCATCCCTGATTGCTCCACCCAGTACAAAGTACAAAGAAATTATCCCAATGCCCTCCAGAAACTTCCTGGATTGCTAGTGTCTCAGTGTGTTGCCTTCTAGCAGATGACTGGGCAGTGAAAATCCCCCATGAGAACAAGGGTCTGTGATTCAGAAACTTTCTCAAGTTTTTTAAAGAAGTCTTCATCCTTTTCCTTACCTTGACAGTGTTAGCTGCAAGAAAATCCCAGCAGGATGTGACTATTACTGGTCACTCCTCTGACCCTGACTCACAAACTGAACCACGCAGTTATGGTAACCCAGCGTAAAACCTACCTGAGGAAATAATTGACAAAGGACACGGGAGATATAACAGATGATGAAGAACTCCTACAAGATAACTAGGATGGGACTAATTTCATTTGAGTCTCTACACAGTACACTTTTACCAGTGAGTTAGTTCCCTATTTTATACTTTCAGTCAATGACAGAAAAAAAGGTCATTTGAAAGCACCATTCATTATTCCTGACAGATATCTGAAATAGACCCGGTGAATTGCTCACTAGAATCCTTTTTCTTTCTATTTACTTTTGTCTTGATAAGTAGCTCGGATGTGGTTTTCTGTGCTGTAAATATCTAAAATATGTTAAGATGAACCACTTTCTCAGTGACCACCTACATTCACAGAGCTGACAGTCCTGAAAATTAATTTGCTGTGTTTTTCAGCCAGGATGAGTTAACCATTACACAGCCTCAAACGGGTTATTTTCCAACACTCACTGTAAATAAAGTAATAATATTCTGCAGTTCAGAGAAAGAGTGATCAAGGGAAAACTTGAACTTCAGACAGCTCATTGTGCCTATATGCCCTTCAGGCTGCTCACAAATCATTAAATCAAACAGTAATCTAGATTTTAGATTTTTAGTATAGATAATTTAGATGACCATTGGAGGTTATCTAGTCAGATTTCTAGCTCAAAGTGCAGTCAACTTAAAGTTACATTAGATTCCCTAGGAAATTGTCCAGTTAGGTCGTGGGTATCTCCAAGGATGGAGACTCTGCAACCTCTCTGAGCATACTGTTCCAGTGTTTGACCACCCTCATGGTGAGCACCTTTTTCCATATGGTCAACTGGAATTTTCTTTGCCAAAACATTTGTTTGTTGTGTTTTGCCATGCCTGTCCACAAAGAGTTTGACTCTGTCTTTGGCCTAAATACCCATTGGGCTGTTAAAGGCAGGAATGAGGTTCCCGCTGAGACTTCTCTTGTCCAAGGCTGAACAATACCAGGGCTTTCAACCACTCCTCCTATGACAAGACAAAAACTGGAAACTACAAACTAAGGTACGCTTTGCATTTAAATGTCCTACTGCACATTGCGACATGGAAGGATGGACTTGTGGCCGTTCTATAGTTGTAAATACAGTTATGATTAAATCAGTTTTGGTCCTGGAAGCATCTGTTGAAAAGTTAAACATGTTTTAAGTTATATGTCGTGACTCTCTGTCTTTTACAGATTCACCTTACCTTCCTTTCCTTCACTGTCTTCCTGTTGAAGTGAACTGTAATTTGTTACAGTTGACATTACTGCACATTGAGCATTAAGAATTCTTCAATTTAATAATTCATCCTAGGGAATTACATATTACAGTGAATATAGATTATCCAATATTTTTAGCTGTAATTTCTTAAGTTTAAAATGTTTTAACCACACCATCTTTATTTTCAGTTAGTGACAATTAGCACTTAAACCATAACATACCATTTTCTTTTGTCCAGCATATAAAATTTTTAGCATTTTTCTCTTGCATCCATTATTTATTTACTTTCTGTTATATTAAATTAAAGGTATTTCACACTGTATTACAAAATATTATTATTAACCGTACTCACAAATGTGTTGACATGACCAAGCATTACTTCTCCTGCCTCTGGAAGACTCTGACCTGTTTGTACCTAAAATATTCAGGGAAGGTATTCATGTCTGACACTTTGGGGAGGCCTGGGTGATAAATAAATATATCTATATTTAACTCAATAAGTTACTTTTTTAAAAAGTTCCTAAGGTTTCTTGGTTGGCACTGTATTTCCCTTCTTCTGTTTTGTTTCCAGTCTACTTGAACTTACGGTGAGATATTAATCTGACCACCCAGATGCAGACAGCTTCTGTATAAGAAGAAAGATTGTCCAGAAAGAATAACTAGCAAAGTTTCCTGAGACACATTGCTTATTCTTGCAGACAGAGAGGAAAGTTTTTCAACAAAATGTATAAAGATTACTACCAAGAGAAAATTAGAAAGGGAAACCTAAACCCCTTATATTCTGTTTATTTTAGAAAAAAAAAAAGATACAAATTTGTCCAGCTGGCAAGAAACTACTACCATATAGAAAAATAATATACTTATTTTACTTCTTTTTTACCTATTTTTAATTGTTTCTGCTTGCTCTATAATGTTCAAAGCCAACAGGTCAGAATGTTCATAAGGATTCAATCTAGTTTTCTGTGCACCAGGGAATTTACTTGCATGTTCTTTGAACTGAGATTAATGGTTTAGCTAGCCCTTTCTGATCCTGCCATTTTGAAATGCTTTTAGGAACATCCAGTTGAACCCATTTCCCTATAGAGGCCCCCTCCACCTTCTACTTCTTGATGATTTTCACTGTTATTTTTTTATGAGTGAAAGAGTATGGATCCTACTGGGTTCAGGTTTCACTGCAGCTAACCTCCGTCAATAATAGAAGGAGAAAGTGTGTGATTCTTTTTTGCTGACGATACTGAATTGTTCCCTGGGTGAATGAGTCTTTCCTGGGGGGCGGGAAAAAAGTCTAAAGTCTAATGGCATACTTGTATATGTATATAATATGCATTTAAGCTGTCTTGTGTTGACATTAGGTTTCTTGCATAGTACAGCCTCTCTAGAAGCAAATACTCTCTGGTAGAGCTCACCCCTTTTACAGAAGACTGCTGTAATGCCAGTCCAAGCACCTGAATAGTGAGTGGAGCCATTTGTCTACATGCACGGTATGAGGGTGAGATGGGAGAAGCCAGCCACTTGCAGAAGTGCTGTAATTCTCTGCTCGAGCTAAAAAGTCTTCACACTAGTTTTGGGACCTAGGCCTTTTGCTTCTAGATCAAGAAATATGTAGTTATGATATCCTGTAGGACTGCTTAGAATAAACATCCTCTGCTCTCAAACAAGGAGATAAATTCATCTGATTTCTCTGGCACATGAGCATATGAGGAGAAATCTCCAAAATTCTCAGCCTGCAAACTTAACTCTGTCTCAGTGTAAGACAAAGAGAATTTTACAGTTGATCTCAGTAGTAAGAGAGAGCAGAAAATGTCAAATGCACTTTAAAAACACCACTCCCTCATTTTATATGGGTGGATTAAAAAAAGCAGAACTGGGTCCTGCATTTGGGTCACAACAACCCCATGTAGTGCTACAGGCTTGGGGAAGAGTGGCTGGAAAGTTGCCTGGTGGAAAGGGACCAGGGGGTGTTGGTTGACAGCCAGCCGAATATAAGCCAGCAGTGTGCCCAGGTGGCCAAGAAGGCCAATAGCATCCTGGTCTGTATCAGAAATAGTGTGGTCAGCAGGACTAGGGAAGTGATCGCCCTGTGCTTGGCACTGGTGAAGCTGCATCTTGAATATTGTGTTCAGTTTTGGGCCCCTCGCTACAAGAAAGACATTGAGGTGGCTGGAGGGCATCCAAAGAATGGCAACGAAGCTGGTCAGGGTCTAGAGCACAAGTTTTATCAGGAGGGGCTGAGGGAACTGGGGTTGTTTATCCTGGAGAAAACGATGCTGAAGGGAGACCTTGTTGTAATAAAGTGGGTGTTGGTCTCTTCTCCCAAGTAACAAGCAATAGGACAAGAGGAAATGGCCCCAGGTTGCTCCAGGGGAGGTTTAGATTGGATATTAGGAAAAGTTTCTTCACTGAAAACCCTATCAAACATTGTAACAGGCTGCCCAGGGAAGTAGTTGTGTCACCATCCCTGGAGGTATTCAAAAGACGAGTAGACGCGGTGCTGATGAACACAGTTTAGTGGTGGTTTTGGCAGTGTTAGGTTAATAGTTGGGCTCAGTGATCTTAAAGGTCCCTTCCAACCTAGGCAATTCTGATTCTATGATTCTGAAATTTGTACAGTTCCTATAATACAGTATGTATTACCTGAATTTCATTTGATTCTGCTGCAAATCCAATTGCACTACATCACTTTTCCCCAAGCAACAAATGTTTCCCAAATTAACAATTTTGTCACATCTCGAAATGTGATCCATAGGCCCCACATGTCAACTACTATGCATATCATTTTACAATATACTATTGAATATTTCAAGCTAAATACAAATCTTGGACTTTTGGGTGCATAGTGCTATAAGAAACAGGTACATTTTGATAGCACGTCTGCAATCAGATGTCACTAAAGACAGAAAAAAAAATGTCTTTGGGGGGGCAGAACTTGCCAGCAAGGATGTCAGTTGTAGTCCAAGAACAACATATGCTGTGAGGCACAGCACAGGATAGTGGTGGAAATAGCAGTGCATTATTCAATATATTCCCATAATACACTTCACGAAGGGACAGCTTCCTAGGCTTATAATGAAAAAAAAATAAAATTCATATAGGCTTCTTATATTTGCTGTCAAATACAAAAAATGGAGATAGGATTTCTCACACTGCCTGTGTTGGTCTCCTTGTTGTCCTTACTGAAGTGAGTATTAACATTCACTACAGTGGCAAATGAGTGAAGGTAATGATGAACATCTTGTGGATTTTTTAGCAAGGTCATGTCATTTTGCATTTCACCTTTTACCATAGTCACAATCCGTCCATATTACAGGAATAAGCAACAGACATTTTTTAAAAAATTTGTCACCTCTGACAGTCTTTTTCCTCAGTACCACAGAATATCGGAGTTCTGCTGCACTACCATAACCCGATACATAAAGTTTTGATCCTACACTTTATAATAAGAGCTTCCAGACTGAAGGCTCATTCTTCAGCTGAACAAAACCAGCACTGACTCCTGCTTACAATAGAGATATGGGAATTTACACAAAAGGAGGATCTACTCTCCCAATCCATTCTCGAATGTGTAGCAAATATACAGTTTATTAGATAATTACAGATTTGCTTCTGAAAATGTTAAAGAGCCCTCCCAGAACCTGGGGGCGAAACAGAGTTAGACAAGAGTTGTCATGGTTATGGAGAAAGGCTAGTGTGAGCCTGCTCAACGAAAAGGCATCCAGGGAAATCAACTCATTCAGGATGGTGCAAAACACCACCTTGACGCAGCATACAGTGGGTACTAGTTACCTTTATTGTTTGCACACAAGATCTTTGGAGACGCTTTTCCCTCTCTGCTGGGATGAAAATGCCTTTTGGGTAGAAGGTTTTACAGGTTGAATTTAAGTAATGTCACATTTTAATGCTCAGAAAATTCTGTCCTCAGGAAATGGCTTGGGGATAGAGGGTTAGAGATTCTCAGAGAGCCTGCAGCAACTCTACTGAAAGCTAAAGATACAAAACATGCGAGGAAACCTATATCCAAATGTGGAGAATGAGACAGACATAAGTCACTAAATAGCACAAAGAAAGCATGAACTTTCAAGAAAAAATTAATTTCATTAAATTCAGAGCACTGTTGTAAAGCTGGGGAGACAAAATGAATGCAGAGTGAAATTATGTTAGTCAGACTATACACTGGACACTTGCTAATCTACAGAAAAATATGACCACCGCCTCTCTAACCCCCGCCCCCCCTCTGCCATCCTCAAGAACAAAAGGTACCTGACTCCTGTTCCAATTATATTCACAGAATCACAGAATGACAGGGGTTGGAAGGGACCTCTGGAGATCATCTAGTCCAATGCCCCTGCCAGAGCAGGGTCACCTAGAGCAAGTTACACAGGAGAGCGTCCCGGCGGATTTTGAATGTCTCCAGAGATGGAGACTCCATCACCTCTCTGGGCAGCCTGTTCCAGTGCTCTGCCACCCTCAAAGGAAAGAAGTTCCTCCTCATGTTTAGGTGGAACTTCCTATGCTCAAATTTATTGCCATTACCTCTTGTCCTGTCCCTGGACACCACTGAAAAGAGCCTGGCCCCATCCTCCTGACACCCACCCTTTAAGTATTTATAAGCGTTGATAAGATCCCCACTTATTAGATAAGTTCAGACGTCACTGACTGACTGCAAAACCCTGGGGGAAAAAAGTAGCCTCCTGCTTTCCAGATATGTGGAAATCCATGCAATACAGAGAGGAGGAAAGACCATCTGCAACACAAGGCCTGCAACACAACGCATGTATTATCTCTCTCAAGGATATAGCTTGTCAGTATCCTGATTACAGTATCCTGAGACACCAGGGGTGGACAGAAGTCAGTTATTCAGCAAGGTAATGTTTGAGCCTAATTCCTGCCAAAGATGATACTGCTCATTGTAATGTCCAGATCACTATTGCCAATGGAATAACATATTGCTGCAGTTGAGCAAGAATGTTTTGCAATAGAGCTTGAGAAGTTATACGCAAAAAGTCCATCTGGTACACTTGAGAGAGAGAAATCCTTCAAACACAATGTGACCATAGGCCACAAGAGAGAGGTTTTTGAGAGCCACTGTTAGCTGCCCCCAAATGACTTCAGCATATGCTTTGAAACTCCACTGCTAGCAATTGAATGTACGTCAGAAAAATGAAACTAAGATGCACATCAGTGTCTTTTTACTCAGAGTTGCCTTAGAGCATGGAAATGTGACATCTGAATGAAAGCTGGATAGACAGAAAGCACAGAAAGACATAGGAAACATAAACCAAAGCAGTTATACGTGGCTGCAGGCTTCCATTTGGGCACTTTAAAACTGTGCTGTTACACCATCACACAGTCAGCAAACCAACCAAATTCCACAGTATGCTGTTCACTAATTGCCCTTCTATCCTGCTTGGAGAATATTAATAACTTTTTTGCAGGAGTAGGAGGCTTTTCTATCACTTCTGATTGATAATGCAGCACAGTAGAAAACTTCAGCACACTGCCGAATGTTCTATTAATTAAAAATGATATCCTGTCTTTTTACATGGTCTACCATTGCCAAGTCAACGATAATTTTTTCCGACTCTGGTGGGAAATTTCAATATATGCAATGCAAATATATGGGGCATTTAAGACAATGACAAAGACATGATCTATGTGACAAAAACATATAATGGAAACAAGAAATTTATGCTATTTCATACACTAGGGTAGTTACAAGTTGACTTGTTTTCTCTTCATTTTCTCTTAGTGGATATTTATTCCTATCTAAATTCTAACATACCTCTTTTGAACATTTAAATAGGAGAAGTATTATGCTGAAATAATTATGTTCATTCCACCCTCTCCTCCCTTCCTCTAAAAACTGGACTGAAACAGCCTGCACTTCCAAGTGAATTTTGGGCTGGGACAAAAAATTCTTGAACTTTTAAACTCAGGCATAGAATTCCTTCTTTCAGACTGAGACATGATCATCCAGACAATTTCATGTGCTGTGCCTGTTGAATGTTGCCCTTGTGAGAAAACACAACCTTAAGCCTAGCACACCTGTCCCCTCAGGAAGGTAATATCAACACAGGGGAATATTTCATCCAAAAGATGAATGTCTAGTGCATGACTGAGAAAAAGATACAAAGACTTGCTCAGTGGATTGCTGTCTGCCCTGGCAGTGAATCAGGCATCTACCAACTGAGGATGTTGTGAACATCTATCAAGTGGACGAATGTACCAAATCTGACTGAACATCACTTTTTCACTATTGCTATAAATGATTTATATTCAATATTCCTTACAGCTGAGGAACAAGCTAATATTGCATGAAGGTTTCTTCAAAATCCTTTCAGCAGAATGAAACGATGTCAAGAGTTGCCACAGGGCACTTCATACTAAACGAAACATAAATGTGTTTTGTAATGTGCTTCATCACCAGCATTTTCAGAAGGCACAGCATCTGTGCAGCCTCGAGAGAAAAGGGGCTCTGTATTACAGCTAAAGGAGTTGGCTTGACAAGCCTGGTAGGTAACCCAAGGGCTGAGCCCTTCCTGGCCCTTAAGCTCAGCAGGCTGTTGAATCTCCTTTCTGGGAGGTTTTCAAAGGCATGCCTAGGCAAAACCACATCTGCCCAGATAAAATTGTCCTAATTTCCACCAGAGGCTGGAGCAGAAGAACCCCTAGAGATCCCTTCCCCTCAACTTTTCTATAATTAATTTTGTGATACAGATTGCTGTCTCTGCATATATGCTGAAGAAGAGAGAAAGCACCAAGGAGCAGAACATCTGTGTATACTAAAGGGCAACGCTAGCCCAGAAGCAAATTTTTCTGAGCAAAATTTTGCTATAAATACATTTAGGTTGAATGTTAGAACAAAGGTTTTAAACATGAAGTGGTGGGACTCTTAGTGTCTTTCAGGTGAATAAAATGACAGCAAAAAAGTAACTATCATTAAAATGGAGTTTAAGAAATTGATGGATCTTTTCTCATATGGTGTCTTTGATGGTAAATGGCTGAATTTGGTGATATTTCATATAGATCGTATGAGTACTGCTGGGGAAGTCATGTGGTGCCCTTTTGGCAAAACAGTCTGTGTAGGAGTGGACTGGAAGTTAGAATAAACTATACTTGAGTGGAAGACACCAGGCTGCCTAAGAGGGATTTTGCCTAGGCAGATAACGCTGAACAGGACGATGACCAAAAGTCTTATTAAACTGCAGCTGAGGATTACATAGACTTCTGGAGGGAGGCAAGGAGATGTAAGAGGCATTATCTTGAAAAGAAGTGTAAAAGAAGCAAGAGAACTTGCGAAAATTGAAGAGAGGTAAATGGGAAACCAGGTCTGACACTGCGATAAGCCGTGCCTGGCATTGCACCCTCTCTTCAGCTTGGACAGAGCACCATCCCATGAGGCGCTGTCACCCAGCCAAGGGCTATTCATGTGGGGTGTCACACGGGGACACCCTGGGTGTGTTTCCCTCCCGTGTGGGTCAGTGGGTGGTCAGAAGCAGCAGGGGCTCACCTGACACTTGGAGCAGCCACGTCTCCCACAGGGAGAATGAGGGAAGCCCCATGGAGGGTGATGGTGACCCACACAGCCTGGGGGTGTGCAAACCTACCTCTGCGGGTGTGCACGCTTGCGTGTGTGTATTCAAGTGCATGTGTGTCATTAGAACTTCTGGGGATTAGTTGCTGAAGAGCGTTTAGAAATTTGTAGTTGTTTACTAACCTTTGGTAAGACCCCAGTATTGTGATTTATCTGTTCTATTCCTGATATTGATCCTGAATGTATAGTTTGCTGTTTGTTGGTTAATTACATGTCATTAATAATTCAATAAAGCACTTCGATACTGATTTGATTTAAACCGTGTGAGCTGAGCAGTTTTCTCCTGCAACAGTGGTCACCTGTCAATTTTCCTTACGTAAAATTGTCAAAATTATAGCTCCAAGATCTGATTTCAATCAAAAGACTCTTATTGCTTCTGACAGGCTTTAGATCAGTTTCAAAATCATTACCAGTGAAGGAAAATATATTAATTTAACAGTGAGCATGTGTCAGGGGGATGCGAGGTTATTTGTATTAAAGACTATATAGAGTTAAGGCCCTGGGGCTCAGCATCAAGTTAACAAAATGGTGCAGCTTTTATATTTATGTTAGTTCATGTTTGTCCACATCATAAAGTGTAGCTGCCTATTAGGGGTTTTCTCAATATCACTTGAATTTTACCTTCATATTTTCATAAAAACTCTTGGAAACAGTTCAATGAAAAACTAAAGAAAACATTTTAAAGAAAATCAAAATATGAAAACATGCTAAACTAGTAACAGATTTTTTTTCATTCCCATTTTTAAAAACATATTATATAGATACCTATTTTTAACTTTTCTTTGCTTCTTGGGAAAAGCCAAGCCTCTGATACAGTACAGTCAAGCTAGAAAGCAATTGCTAATTTAAATAATGATTTTACAATGCAGTGATGCCTCTTTGTTGGCATGACTCTTTCTCGAAGAGTTTTGAAGTTTCCGCTTGCTTGGTACATTTCAATTGAGGTAAAAGGAGTGGCTCGTTGTCAGTTTTCTGTTTTTCACTTGTGTACTGAACTATGAATTTGCCTGTTCTTGCCCTAGTCAGTCACTGACTTCCCAGCATTTGTCCAATACCACTTCTTAGGAAGTTTGTCTTGCTTTTATGTGGTGGGGGAAACAGCATTCAGCCACATTCACCGTGCTCTGCCAAATGCCTCAGAAGAAACAATGGTGCTTTTCATTCTCAGAGACTACGCCTATACTAGCAGGGACAGAGGTGCTGCTAAATTCCTGGCTCTGGGCTGGAATATACCCCAATTACCTCCTGTTTCCATACAGGCCACGACCTGGGCATGCACCAACCTTCCCTCTTCATGTCGAGCTTTACACTGAAAAGAAATGCGGCTTCTGCAGCCAAAGGGAAACCAAACAAGTCATCGTCTGTTGGATCAGGTTCCGAGACTACTTACAGAAGGACGCAGGCAAAATGCAAAATGTCTGTAGTCACAACTTTTCCCTCTCTTTAGAAATCTGAGTGCTTAAACCGTCATGTTCCCCATGAATTCAATACTAAATGGCAGTTCTTTCATATCCAAGGTTAAAATGAACACTTTGAAATAAAACACACAAATGCTTTTACCTGTGAGGTATTAATTGCCACTCTAAGGACAGACTCATGTGGTCTAAAGAAACCAAGTCACTGAAATATGATGACTGACTGCTTATCAACCCAACCATTGTATCAGACAACGTGTGTGCATTTAGTTTTTCTTGTTAATTGTGAAGTGAAACACATTCATTGAAGCTACAAAATCCAATGAGAGATATAGCTACTACAGCCACTGGGAAAAAGTGTGTGCACTGCAAATCACCCCACAACTTCTTCATTGAAATGTCAAGATTTAAGACCTTTACAAGAATTGGACCAGCCATAGGTCTTCTCCAGGGTGGCCTTCTCCAGTTCTCTTTCCCTTTTGTCTAACAGAGAGATGGAAACCAACTATTTCAAATGTAAGCCATTAAAAACCATATCCCCATCCTTTCATTTGCCCTTGGATGACTGCCATCATTACATTGTTCCTATTCGGCAAGGATGGATCCCCCATACCTGCCAACTGAGTGCTTAGCTGTATGCTGACATACAGAATGCTCTCAGAACTTTTCAACCTATTACTGCTATCTAATACTTCCTTTGCACATTACATTAGAGCAAATAATCACACCATTTCCAAAACAGCAAAACAAAATTAAAAGCTCCAGCACAATAAATGGCTTATAAACTTTTTGTGCCTGTGATTAACTCTTTGGCCAGCGTCTTCTCTTTTCTGCCTATGACCCCTTTCTTCTTCTCAGTTTCTTACCATATGCACTCTTTGGAGGATATCTGGTTAGTTAGGAGTCCTGAGGGGCTTGACCTGCAGCTCCACTAAGGCAGATCATCCACCAAATTCATCTCTCGTCTCTAGGAGTCCTAACTCAAAGTGTAATCCCAACACTTGTAGAGATTTTTTTTATTATTATTTTTTTTTCCATGTGAATTTGACAGGAAAAGCAAAGCTCTAACAGAAAGCCTCAGAGGTACTGACAGGAGCTTGATTCAGCAGCTCTCAGCAATTTCCTTACTCAGTGTGGGGGAGATCTTGAAACAGGAATTGCTCTTTATCCTCTCAGGTTACATGTTTTTTTCTAATGACTTTTGCTAAAGGTGAATTGTAAGTATTCGTATGTTTTTAAATCAAAACTGAATTGTGACATTCCTTTTTTTTCTGATTGTTTATTTTTAATATCATTTATTTACCTTTTACAGGGGTCCTGAAATGGTGTGGTTTATTCATATATCCTGCTCTTTAGTAATATCAAGCCTGGGAATCTTTATCTTTCTTATTTTGATGAACAACCATTAAGAGGTCTGAGACTACTCCCTGTGATATTCGCTGTGATGCTGGAATCACTATCTTGGAGATTTTCTTTTAAACTCTTTGTTAACCAAGTCCCAGAGCTACAGAAGTGGGTAAAAAGTAACTTTAAACAATTACAATATGAGAATTACTGACATTCTGCCTAAGTGCATTTTCAATCAACTGATGTGAAGAAAGTATGGCACTTTCAGCTTTACTGATTTGAAAAACAGCATTTATCTTTTTCAGTGCTGGGGATATTTCCAGAATTTTTGATAACCTTTAGAAGTAGGAGAAACTCTTTGGGTCTGGTCACTTAATCTGCTTTCCCTTGTGTCTTGTGATAACCGTAATTTATGTTTGCTTTCCATGAATCACCATGCTTTACAGGTTAGGTTTGTCCCGGGACACAACTTCAGTAAACGGTATGATGGAACAGAAAACCCCTGTGGTGAGGGAGGTGTGAAACAAGATTTCAGGTTTGTCAAGGGATTTTTTCCTCTTTGCAGGTCCTGTTTGAGTGGTCGTTTTTCTCACCTCTCACAACAGCACAGCTGGACAGTCATATCCTTATAGCAGATGGCTGTGGAAATGGTGCATTCTGGGGTTTCTCTGCACATGACTTTTTGTTTTCTTTTCCAAAACTTTCCATAATAGAAAGCCGATTTGTAGTTCAGTTGCCCCATTTTCTAGCCAAGATTTTGCCAGCCTCATATTTATTTTTTTCCTGGTTTAATTTGCTGATCTTTATTTCCTGACTTCTGTGATAAACTTCAGCATTAAATTGAGAGTTCTGGTTAATTAGGAAAAAAAATATAATAAATGAATCCTATCATTAGGCATTTAAAGCTACACTTGCCTACAGTTTTGTCCTGCTTTTCATAAATCCAGAATATCTATGCGTCCACTCAGATTATGTTGAGGAAGGAGGAGGATGACAAAGCAAAACAATAGGACAAAATCTTAAAAGAGAGTCCAAGTAACGTGTTTGTAACTCCTCTAAGGAGTTACTGATTTTTCTGTTCTGCACCTTAGTGACCTCACCTTTGAAAGATAAGAAAAGGAAGCCTCAGAGGAACACATCAATCCTCCTTCTGTTTCCCAAAATCATGAATATAGAGGGGCAAAGGTTCACCTGGATGTATCATCACTTTAGCAGAAGTGACTCAGTAACTCAGACCAAAGGGTCATTACCAGGTTGTGAGTGGAGGGAGGGTTTCGTATTTTAATAAGGTCTAGCTTACTTCTGGGTAAGTAATAAGGTGTCGCCACATTAGTAGTAATTTTGCAGGCTGCTGCTGTTTCAAAACAGTTATACATGAGAGAAATACTTTATGTTGTTCCAAATGGGTTTGGAATGGATTCAAATCTTTTAAACTTGTCTGGAAATAAAGTATTTATTCACTTTAAAGTGTTAACCCACACCTGAAATCACGTCCTTACTCTTTTCCACATGTTGTAAACACCTAAGACTAGGCTGCCACGTGGAGCCTGATGGTTCATCAAGGCCCACAGTCAATGCCCTGCCACTCTTTCCTTTGAATCCCACTAATTCCAGTTGTTAATCAAGATCAATATTTGAACAACCTTTGATGAACCACAGGCACCACACTGGAAATTTTTGTTTTCTTCATGTAGCGTTGCTAAATATCAATGACTTTCTGATTATTTAGTCTCCTCTTCTGTACCATTAGGAATACTGTGGATACCCCATGTTTCAAAGATCCAGTGCCACGACTTCTCAGTCCATTGAAATACTGTAAGTCTAGTAAATCTATTCAGTTATAAAATGGGAGAGGGTTTTGGGTTTGGGTTGGTTTTTTTTTTTAGAATGGCAGTTACATTTTTGATGAAATAATAGTGAGTGACAGGTATCTCAAGGTAATTCCTAAATTAAGTTTTTTTTCCTATAATGCTCCTGCATTACATAGATGAATAGATATATGCCAAGATCAATTTAAAGCCATATATGCTTATGGCAAGTTGAAAAATTTTACATATATAAAATGCTTTTAAAAGTGACGTGATTAAATCCAGTCTTTTATCCCACTGTCAGTCAAAATTACAGCTCACAGCTATACCCTTGTGGGACTAATTTCTTTTCAATTAATTTTTAAACTGAGCGTGACCTGAGATCATTTTGAATAACTGATGGGCTGGGGGGTGTGTGGAACATGGGCATTTCATTAAGAAGCAGAGCAGACTTTGTATTCTAGCATCCGTAACAAACAAACTTTGAAAGAGTGAATGCTTATATTCTCGAGAATTATTGTTTTCTCCCTCGTAATGAGTGCAACAGCTATTCAGGAGGAAAATGTGTGATAAAGTTACACAGAAAGAAAGAGAAAAAATCTCTCTTGCTATGTGAAGACCAGGTGAAGTACATTAATGGGCAAATAAAGCTTCTCCCTTTACTTTATACAGGAGGAATCATGTACCAAACAAAGAAATGCCAACTCTAAACAGGGTATACATATACTTTTTATTTGCCATTTCTAAATTACAAGATTTAGCAATTGTCATGTATTCAATAACACAGGAAAACTGGTATATCTTAGTGGCTGTACCACTGATTTATCCAATGAGTTACCTCTGACTGCCAAAAGAAGACTCAGGCTCCTGAGGGCTCTAGATGACACCACTGCCAGCAGAGGAGATGGGTTATTGGAGGGAAACTCATTTCCAAGAGGAGCCGTATGTGAAAGACTCTTTTTCTCAGAGAACGAAAAGTGTCCAGCCGGTTGGACCATCTAAAGATACAAGGTCTTCATTTGAACACTCAGAGCTGCTTCTTTCCCTCTCTCTGTGTTGTTGGTTCCCCCACCCGCACAAAGAAGGTAGTATTCAACTCACCTTTGTGATTTGAGCGAGCAAAAGTTAATTGTAGCAACTGGATGTGGATGAATATCTGAATCTGTTAACATGTTTTTATGCTCAGCTACTTTTTTTGTTTTTACAGCTCAGGAAATAAAATAAAAAATTCACTTTTAGGTTTCCTAGCTTCACTGTTTCTTCCATTTTTCTCTGGGGGTTAGTGGGTTTTCATTTAAAAAAAAAAAAAAACCAAAAAAAACCCAAAAACCAGACAAGCTAGGGATAGCAAAAATGATACACTGTAGCATTGAAAGTTTTTTAAAAAATTCTTTTTTAATTTACTAGGAAAATGTTTTTTAAGTTCTTTTCTTTAAATACACACAGTAGATCAAGACCAGGGTCAGTGTCTGTCTTCATTTATTGTATCACTCAGTGTGCCAAAGCAGTAGGATATGAGTTTGGAGTTATTCCTTCACAAATAACAGTTATTTGGCAAACAGCATGTCCAGACATTTTCCCACTTCACTGGTGCCATAGACACTCAGCAGCATGTTCTGCTCTCCAGAACATTAAGTTTTGCTATCTCTCCTGAATATCAGTTTTCATTTGGGGAATGCAGGTCCCAAGTATGTGCCTTTTCATCCAAAGTGAAATTATTTCCCTGTTATGTTCCTTTTTGTTGAGAACACAGACATTGACAGTTACTTTTTGTCCCACTACATATAATCTTTATACTGGAATAGTAAAAAAAAAATCTAGGAAAAATATGCAAAAGCACATGCTTTTTTTTTTTAACTTTATGTTGCATTTCTCCTGCAAGGTTTCCTAGTTTTATAGTTATATATAGAAACCTATATTCGTAAAGTGATAACTTGAAGATGCTTCCTACTTATGAGCCAAAAATTATTCCAAAGAGTAATAAACTCACATGACAAAAGCCCATTTTTATGAGTCCAATAAATGGCTGTTTATTCCGAATAGCCAGTTCTATTGAGTTATTATCCTAAGATGTGGTGTAAGTAGTAGAGAGATATGAACTAAAAATAATATTCACTTTTTTTAGTGTTAAGTTAGGTTGGACAGATTGAAATAAATAATTGAATTGAAGTAGCATAGACATGCTTGTGGTTTAGATAAAAAAGATTGTTGCTCTCGGAGTTACAGAAGGGTCTGTCTATCTCCCAGTTCCACTGGAATCATGCTGTCTCTCCAGCTGTGGGATACATGGTGCTTTCCAAAGTCCCAGCTCGCAGATGCACACCCTGTCCCCAGATAGATGCACATCGAGCCAAGGCCTGAGTCCTACCCCCTAACTGTGTAGGTGCTCTTTCAGGTGAAGACCTGGGTACATGGAGGGACTTAGAGCTCCCTGGATGGGGTATATTTGGGGAATAAGAGCACAACGTGCTCTCATCCAGCAGCCCTAGACTCCAAACCATGAAATAAATACACTGGAGCAGAAGTTTGAGATGGTCCGTGAACAACACTCCTGAGCTTGCCTTCATAAAATTACAGCATAAGGGCCAAAAGGTTGTTCTTGCCCCATGACAATGCAAAGTTGCACAACTATATTTTTTCTTTCTTGTAATTTTCTCCTTCTTTGTTTGCTGATCTTGCACAGAGGGCAGTTACTGTAAATGATAGTTCTGTTTCAACTTCTGGTATTTAATTTATAGATCACACAAAGTCTAATAATGTTATTTAATCTGAGAAGAAAAAAAGCCCTGGATGGTACTGATGAAAAAAGAAGTTTCAAATTAATGTTACAAAAATCAATAAAAATAAATGAGAATCAGTATATGGCTAGTGTCATGGATGTGAGAAACTAGAGACCTACAGTCTGACCCCAGTAGGGATAACTTCTTGCAAATTAATTTATTTGGGAGGGATGTCTATAATTCTTCATGCTTCATTATACTGGCAAGCACATGACCTGGCACTATAATTTGCAAGTGAGCATGATGTCATTTTAATGAAACATCAAGCAGGGCAATTCAAAAGGAAATGCCTACTATAAAAGAGCTATTAAATAATACTTAGCAATTATGGAGTGATTTTCTACTTCAAAGCCCTTCACAAACAGTCACTAATGAATTTGCATAACCTCTCTGTGAGGAGGACGAGTATCGTTGTTCCCTTATGCAGACACAGAGCACAGAAGCAACTTGCCCAAGACTGCAGAGGCCACGAGCATCAAAGCCCAGATCAGAACTCGGGACTCGATGACAGCCAGACATATGGCTAGATCATTACATCGGGCTCCCAGCCTAGCAGGGGCCTTTATAAAGTCCTTAATTCCTTTACATAAAGGTTAGTATCGATAGCTCAGCCTCAGCTGCAAAGCCGGTGCCTACTCCATGTTATTTTGTTGTCTTGGCACAGGGCTGTTCAGACTAGGATCGAAAACACATTGTTACCCCACGACCTGAAAACCTGCCATCTCAGACCTCCTTACCCTGGGAAATGGTAAACACCACAGCCTCATCCTGATAGACTGCCAGGATGCAAACTTATCCGTGCATTCAGACCCAGGAATATGGAAACGCTTCTGTTTTACCCCAGTTTAGACATCCTCCTCATTAACTCCCTCTGCCCTGCCACCATGCAGGCTGCAGCACAGTAATGAATGAATGTCGTAGCCACTTCAGTCTCCTGGGGTCTCAGGAGGTATGTTTTAAAGTTAGTAGTCAACAACAGTGCAATCCACTATCTCTTAACTAGTTTCCCTTTCTATTTTAATACCAAAGCGCTGGTGTTTGGAAATCCTCACTGACATGTAAGAACAGATGCCATTTGTCATGCATGTAGGGATTATTTGAATTTATCTACCCTAATGATAACAGTTGGCCTTAAAACCTCAAACCATCACTACTTGCATTGATTGTGCTATTTTTCTTTGCTCACGATAGAAGGAATCATATTCATTTTGAAAAAGAAAAAAACTTTCTCACTGTGTTAAATATTAATAACTGTACTTTTTTTTACCCAAAACTTACTGTAGCAATACCTATAGGTATAGATAGACATTCTGAATCAGGTTAATCAACCTATGAATCTCACAATCTTGACAATACAAGACAAAGTGTCATCCTTATCAATAATTTTAATAATTCATACCCCTACATTTGGAAATATATTTTACAAAACCATTCAAATGTAGGTGTTGCATTAAACAAATAGCAAAGGTTTTCTGAGTAAACCTCTGAAGTATTTTGGAATAGCCAGATACTCAACTTTGCAATTCCTTTTAAAAACCTTGAGATCTGCCTCTTTCTGAGAAGACACTGTATTTGGACAGAATTTCACCACAGAAAAAAAAACAAAAAGCAACATTATTGACTGCAATTCAGTCTAGACATTTTTGAGGAAACATAAGTTTGGGTACCACTGAAATCCTGCAGATCTTTCTATACATTAGTTATCAGCTTGGTTTTGTGCATTTTCCTTGCACAGTGGTGAAAGAAGTCATGTTCAGGAGATAACTCCTAGTAGCAGTGACCATTGTTCCAGATGGTCACCCAGCACAGCAACTGGGATGGGTATTGTAGAAATACTTAATAAAGACATTTCCTGAGAGGAAGAGATATAGATATATAGAGATATACATATATCAATTAAAAATAACAAATTAAGTTTTGGATCCTTTCATTTATCCACCAGGTCCGTCTTTACCTGTACTAATAGTTCAGAATCACTTGAAAACATTGTTTTATCACAAGTTTGAGAACCAAGTCAAATTTTAGACAGAATTTATTTGCACTTCAGAAATTTTAATCTTACTTCAATATGGTCATCATCAAGCAATTTCAGGAAGAATGCCTCAGATAAGGTGCGCTTTTTTATCCAAAGGAAATGCTACACTGATTTAGTGCCTAGTTCTCACCAGGAAAGAAGAGTCATGCTTTGGATTGTACGTGATAATGGTATGGACCGTTATTAATATCGGTGCTCTAACACACATTCTCATCTTACTGTGTGGCCTATTTTCACTATATATGTATCAGAGAAGTATTTCATAACTCAGCCATTAGCTGTCTCCTTACAAGAGTAATGTAATTTAAATGCACAAGAATAATGTAATTTAAATGCTTTTGGAACCATGCTCTGTGTGAACGCATGCCTAAGTATTATTATCCTTCCCTAAAACTTGCCTTCGTTCTAGCGAAATCTAGGTTGGAAAGTCCTGGAGCAGCTCAGTGCCTCATCTGCCTCTCCAGGCATATCCTTCCAAGCTGCTGGAATTCATCTCCCCCGCTGGAGTCCTGAATAAACAAGCCGAAGAGGGATCACAGCATGGCTCCACAATGAAATGTTTGACTAGGGTTAGGACATCTGGGAACAGTTTGGGGACAGCTTCAGGTCTGGAACTATCTATTTGAACCAGAATAATTTTGTTTGGCAGTTTTGGTCTTGATTTGAACTTTGCTTTCTGCCAGATGGGTAAATCTACTCATGGCTGGGTGAACTGCGGCGTCTGTGGTTTGCAGATGTATGTTCTTCTTGATCCTGCTTCGTTGACACACCCTGTATTGTCTTCTTCACTTGGAAGACATCTGTGTAGCTAAGCTTTTTGCTAAGCTTTAGAGCATTTTGAAATATAACCTTTATTTTCATAATGTGACATAACATTTACATACAGAGGTTAGTATTAATTGTTATTTTTTCTAAACTATTTCTGGTTCTGGACCACCCATGCAACTGCTAAATTTTATTAATTTCCTAATTTTATTAGATATTCTAAAAGTTTATAAAACTGAGAGACAGCTTTTCTGATCCTCTTGATTAACTGTTTCCATTTTCCCAAAATTATAAATAGTTTTTTAGTTTATACTCCATTTTATGTGTATTTTTAATGTAGTTGTAAAAATCAAAGCAAAGACAGACAAGTTTGGAGTGAACCTAAGAAAGGAGGCAACCTGCATCCCATTTGCCTTTCACTTAATCAGGTTTTACAACACTAAAATAGAACTCCCTTTGGTTTTCATGAGTCTGAGGAGAAACTTACTTAACTGCATAATTAAAAAATGCACATACCAACTTACCTATTAGTTGACTAGTGAATTTGGTGGCTGAAGGAAACTACGGGCAAACCTGAATATACCCACCAAATTCCAAACCCTCAAAGGCAATGAGAACAACAGGAATTAGACCCTAAAACATTTGAAGACCCGAGGAAAAATGGTATACAAAATGTAACTTTAAATTAGACTGATATATGACTGACAAAAATTCATATTTCCTTATGTAGTAAATGCATAAATTCATATTAATAGCTTGCAGAAAGCAGAATATTTGAGAAAACATAGACTTTTGACTCCAGAGATACAATGCCTGATTTAAATGGAAATGTCTTGGATTAGTTTTCATTTTCTAAATAAAATACAGCATTAAAAATAAGGTATTTATCTTAACAGGCAATTTGACCTGAAAGAAATTTATTACGCACCTCAGAACTACAACAGACCTGATTTGTCATTTTGGTGTGCATATTTTATAGCAGTTTTCCCCTATTGACTTTTGCGAGATTACTTCCAGTTTACACTAGTAAGAATAAGAAGACAATCTGTACCCATCATTCTGACGAAAAAGTTATTTTCTGTATGGTCATAGCTTATAGCGCACCCACATCAAACTAATTTTTATTGTATATGTTATTTTCCATTGTTTCACAGAAAACAAACACAGACATTTGTAGTGGACATTCATCCTTGATGCAAATGTACTGAAGTCAGTCGCAACGAAATTCATCTTTCTTAAGTAAACGTTTATCACTGAACCAATTTATATTAGACATCCTTTATAGTCAACAGAATGAAAGCAGCCTTTGTAGGGTGGGATTTACCTCATCCTAAAGACTCCTATGAATCTCATTGCAGATCTATGAAATTAGATCAGATGTATCTCACCCTTGGAGTCACAGAGTATGGTCTGCTTTGGATCGGGACCATCTGCAGAAGGGCAAGTGGGAAACCCTCTCTTATGACTCTAAAAGTGTGTGAGACTTCACAACTGTGAACATTTAAGAACAGCTGCAGGGAATGAGCGCGGAGCGTTGCAGACAACTCATGTACACCACTGGCAATTTTTTTCATTAGACAACTATATCAATCATGGATGCCCAATGCAGCCTTACTTATTGGAACACCTCAGGTGCTAAGGTAAAAATCTGGTGAGGCATACACTAACCATGCCCTGCATTTGATGTCCATTAAGTCATAATTTGAATATGTGTCCCTGAAAGTACTTTCCTTGCTCTCGCATAATTCCAAGTTACAAGAACACTACCACAATTTATCAAGCATATTTTTTTGCACTCTGTTCAGCTGAATTGTCTTTACTCAAAATGTCAGCTAGGACTTTCTGTTTCACAGAGCTCAGTTCAGGAAAATTTCAGATGCGAAAATAATAGTTTCAGATATATAAAGCAGCATGGTGGTAGGAATTACTATTCAGTCTTATGTGTAGAGGACATGGGGAATGGAAGCCAGTACACTGAGTGCCTACCTGAGAGAGGACATCTCTAGGCTTCAGTCCCACTCAGGAGGATTACATTTCCACCTCCCCAGGGACCGCCATAACTACAAAACTGCATGTTCTCCCAACCAAGAGCATTTTTTTTTTTAACTTTCTCCTCCAATGGAGAGGTGTTCAGCCAGTGTTAGAGTGGGTGCCAGACCGAAAGAAAACAGAAGAAAACCAATTTGAGCAGACTGGGCAAGGTAAGGAACTCAGGTAGGAGCTCCAGAAATGTCCTCCCAAACTCTTCCCTGTGCAAAGTGCCCACAGAAAGGGAATATCTTTCATTGTCCTTATTGTTCTTAGTGACCCTGTATAGCTTCACATGCATGCATTCATTCAGGAAGACAGAAATAGCCCATAACAAAAGCTGTACAGTTACTGAAGACTTCTCCAAAACCTATTTATTATCCTTACTGTCCCAAAATTAAAGTAATTCAAAAACTTTGAGATAATTTCAGTTTAGTACGTGGGGACTTACTGCTTATGGAGCAGTCTATGAATATCTTTTGTGATACCAAAAGTAAGTTAAAAACTTGTTTATTTTTTTTTTTCTTCTAAGGGAGCAAAAAGGTCAGCAACAAAAGAATCTGTGTTTTAAACTCAGATTCTTATATTGAAGGCTGCATTGCTCTTGGCAAATGAAAATACACTAAAGAATTTTTTGTTCTGCTTTGGGAATAAAGTATAAATTCTACCACTCGATATTAATTAAAAATTTAATTAAAATGTTCTTTTAAGCCATTTTATAGTTTTATTCTTAAATACATCCCCACAGATCAATATAGCCGCGTGTAAGAACAGTCACTCAAGTGTGCATGTTTTTCCCAGACTAATTATACTGGCATTCAATACATACATGGATCCTTCTCTCATTAGAGATTGTAAGGAATTTCTGAGGACATTGCCAATATATCTACAAGGAACTCCAAGGCCTAACTACCCAGTACATTTCTGATTCTTGGGAACAGGAAAAAATAACTTTACTTTAATGGATGTTGGTTTATGTTTCAAGAAAGGTAAAAGATTTAATCTTATACATACACACGTTAATTTTCAGATTTACAACTGATGTTTTAATCATCTCCAGTTTGCAACAGGAGTAAACCTGATCCAAAATTCCAGTCTGAGAAAGCCACAAATTAGGGTAAAGTGTAGACATCAGTCCAGAAATTTCTGATTTATTTAGAAGAAATAATGTTTGGATATGGTCATGTTTCTTTGGCAATTTTAACTTTTTTGCCTTTTTGAGAGAGATCAGATGGAATGTGTCCATTTCTTGAATTCTCTGTTCATCTGGTAGTTTGGATTTAGACCTGTAGGACTGAGCACTGTTGAGTGAAATGCCCCTCATAACTTCAAGAGGAATTGGTTACAAGATAATTTACTGACCACCAAGGATGGTATTAAAGTGTGTGCTTGATTTGCATTCAAAGCTAATCCCCTTTGATTTGCTGTGTTAGGCTCCAAAATGAGGGAATATAATTTTTTCCTCTTCCCCCTCCCCATATTTAAAAATTAATTATCATCTAAAGAACTAGAATGTTAAGAGAAAAGGCTCTTCCAACTTTTTTTCAATGTAGAACACGATTAAGCTTAGAGTTATTCCAAAAAAAAGATGGATAAACCCGAAGTCAATATACTGATAAATAAGACATTGAATTCCAGTGTGTTGTATCAGTTTGTGAGGGACATTTTTATTTTTGCATAGCTTATCAGAAAATAAAAACAAAACAAAACAAAACTACACAAAAAAACTTTTTTCAAATTCTGGGTTTAATTAATATACAACAATATTATCATCATGTCTCTCTGGCTATTTGATTCTCTGCAAGGTTCTTTAAGAATCAGCTCATTATTACTATTGCTTATGTAGCCTAGAAAATGTGATCGAATTGTAGCAGCTGAAGTGATATCTCCACAAATTTACAAAACATAAATAACCTATTACTTTCAATAGGTGTTGTCTTTATGCTTATATATGCAGGGACTCATGTTGTGATAGACACTTGATTCAGAGGCATCAAATGTAAAGGCCTCACAAGACAATTTCAGAAAAGAAACTTCAGTTTTCATATGGTTATTATATAAACTTTACCCTCCTCCTGCCTCATACTAACCTGCTACGTTGGTTGATATATTTTATTTGATCAGTTGTTGCTATTTCTCAAGGCCAAATTCCTGAAAAAATATTTTTTCCAAGTGAGCTTATACAAGAGCTCTACATCTAAGCTTTGACTTCATATGAAATCAAGACAGCATCTGCAATAATGATTCCCTTATAATTACTGGGGAATAAATAGATCCCAGGGTTACAGTTCTGTTTTCAAAAAGGTGTAATGATTTTCTGTGAATCCTCAGTGAGTTTAACACAAGGAATGAAAGAAAAATTTAAACACAAAATGGCTGAAAGAAATAGTGTCATAGTGTAATGTGTAAGCAGAAATAATTTACTTAGATATAAAACTTTTTTTTTCCCCAACATATTATAAATTCTAACTTGGTGTTCCAATTTCTGTGAAGCTTTCCTTTTTTAATGGCAAAATCCATTTTAAAATATATTAGTTTATCCAAATATTTTTTGAAAATTGTTTATATTAAAACAACTTTTCTGTTTTACAGGTCAACTTTGTGTTTAGTCTTCAAGCTAAAAGCAAATGTATGCATTCATTATCCTAATTTGTAACCTTTTTTTATTCCCCCGGAAATACATTCTTATCATACAGGCAAGATGACAGTTATAATGGTTACCAACATTTTTTACCTTTTTTAACTTTCCTCTAATGGTTTTTTTTGAACTTTATTACATCAGTAGAAAAATCTTAAATTATTTCCTGTAGTTAAATATAACATATATTTTTGATTTATAGAATATATATATATATATATAGATAGAATATATAGAATATATCAGACAAATATCCTCAGTGCACTCTCAAGGAATGTGTTATAAATGATGCTTGGAATTGTCAAGGGAACAAACTTTTATTCTAAGAAGATGTGGTACTATTGAAACTTTTCTCTTTTTCCCATTTGCTTTTTTTCCTTTTTTTTTTTTTT
>VYZM01019814.1:60021-71457 GCA_013398915.1 Dromas ardeola
TTTTTGTTTGTTTTTTTTTTTTTTTTTTTTTTTTTGTGCACCAGCAGACAAGGAGCAGGAAAGCATATTTTCCATTTTAAGCTTCAATTAGACTTCTAAGAATTGCTGTCTGTGAAGCACCCCACACACATACTCCCCCACGTGGGTCTAAAACCCACAATGAAAAAACTTTCCTTGCATGCTGTCGGACTGCTTTCTTCTAGGACTTTCATAATATTCCTGTCAACAAATTACATAAACTATCAGACAAATCCCTTGTAGGTGGTTTCCATGAACCCATGACACTAATTTTCTCAGAATCATAAAACTTATCTACAAAGCTCTGAATACCAGTTACTACTTCACAAAATGGTAACCAACAACAAGAGACTGCTACTTTTTTCCAGCTACTTTTTAAGACTGATGGTATTTTTTTCCCCTCCATTGACACCAAAATAGTTAAAACTAACAGAGATTCCTCTGCCCTGAAACATTTGTTCCTAACTTTCTGATTGATTTAGTCAACTATTTTAGTTCTACGATTTTGGTAAGTAGCCATGAATCGGGTTTCAACTGAGTGTCCCAAAGTGACATCAGTTGGGAAATCAGTCATTTTTGTGATATGTGTGTGTCCCATGTGTGAGTCATGACCTTACTGTATCTACTTGCATGTGTCTTTTTCATACCTTATGGCAGCTGGCATCTCTCAGATATCCTGAGTGGTACGCCTAACCCCTGAGGCCAAAGTAGGAAGGTTAAAAGATTGCACATTTTTTTTAGGTTCTTTTTTTCATGGAACATGGGTTTATGAGGAAAGAGACTATCTTCCATACCAAACACAATGTTGGTTTGATTTTGTGATTTATCCTTTTGTCTAATGTATTCCAAATTATGTCTCTTTTTAGCTATTACAACAAACACTTAAGTTTAAGGAGACGATAATCACCTTTTAGTAAAATAAGATTTCCATCACAGTTTTTATACAATAGTTGGCCATCATTTTAAAAAATTTATTTTGAATGAAAATATGCCAACCTTTTGAATTTTTTAGGAGCAACAAAGAACAGATGTTTCCTGAGACCATTCACTTCCCTTCCTTCCATTCAGCCCTGAAGGTTTTTTTAAAAGTATAATAAACCTATTTTGAAATATGCACAAAATCAGCTAGTGATCCTATTGAAGTTGTTGCCATTGTACGTGCTGATGACAAGCTTCACCACTATTTCAAATATTGTGAAGAGCAAACCAGTTTTGGGGAAAATGCTTCCATGTCTAGTCTTACAGATCTCAGATTTTGGGTGTCTTTATTTAGCCACACAGCATTAAAGTAAGCTAACAATGAGATATCATCACATAAGGAAGTTGCCCCAAACATTTGAGATTACAGAAATATTGTTACAACATTGGAGAAGCAGGATGCACAGACATCTTGCATTTTAAACAATTAAATCCTTTCTGGCGATGTTCAGCATAGTGGTAGGAAGCCACATCATCAGCCAGAAGGAAGATAACTTCTAGCTGAAGGTTAACACAGTTTTTAACATTTATAAACAAGCCTAAGTCTCATCAACAACAAACAAAAAAACAGTCTTTTGAGGCTGTAACAGTAGAAACTAATGTATAAGATTTCATGGAAAACTGATTTGGAAAAATGCTGTCTCAGACTAAAAAAACACAGCCATGCTATTTAACAGATGTATTGTCATATTAGCTTAAATTGGAATGGTAAATTTTATTGTCTTTCCTACATATGCAAGTCTTTTTCTATTCATTTTTACTATGACTTTTCACAATTGAAGATAACTTATGGGAAAATCTTGACTTATAAAGGCATATCAACTTCTGGGACTTGTTTCAGAGCTCTTGCGCCACCACCAGATATATATTTATATCTAGATTCGTCTTCAGTAAGTCAGTTGTCCAAGTGGAACCAGGAATCTGGTTTTGCAATTTATCTCAGTAACCTCCCCATGATCTCAGCAGTCACTTAACACTTTAATCTGCCAGTTGTCCAGGTTTAGATGTGCAAAATCCCCAGGTACGTAAATGGTTTACTTTATGCATGCACACAAGATCCCTTGACTACTTCAGATAAAAAAAAACTTTGTAAACTCTGCACAAATCCTTTTGATATTTTTCTCTGCCATCATTTTAACTCTGCCTAAGTGTCTATAATTCTTGTTCAAGCCTTGGGGTTAATGGATGGTGCAAACAAAGAGACAAGAGAGGTGGGAATAAGGCATATCGGCTTTTTTTGAATGAAAATGAAGATTAAAACATATATGAAGCTAGACAGGGATGAATAGGTAGGTACCAATCTCAGTGGACGTTAAATTGAAGAAAGGGGCTAAACAGGGAACGGACAAGACAGGTCACTAAAAAAGAAGGTGCACATCCTGGTGGTTCCATAAGGCCAGGTTATTAGCAAAGGGGAAGTGAGGGGCTGGGGAAGCACATGGAGAAAGTCAGGAGAGAGGTTTAGCTATCAAGCTTTCATACTTACACCAACTAATTCTTGACAACTATGAGGCCAAAAGGCCATAAGTTATGAAATCTTTCAATCTGTGACTCAGTTTCCTTGCATTCACCACGGAGAATTATTTGCAATTGTCTTTGGAAGAGGCTGATCCCAAAGGATATTCCCAGCGTGGATAGCTTCCCTGGGACATCTGTGAATGTTGTCCTCACCAATATGGCCTCCACTTCCACCAGCTTCTTTCTGCCTGCATTTCTCATCACATTTAGCTATTTAATAGGCTTCAAACTCCTAAGAAATGCATAAATGCTTTTGGAGCATATAGAAAATTGTTTACAAGCTTCCTCGTGAACCTGGAAATCTGTATGATTTTCCCTTTGTAAGAAGGACTGTGTGCTACATGTGGTTTATTGTACCTAAAGGTAAACATATATCTGGCACTCACCACAGGCTCCTAGGGATTTCCAAGTGCTGTCTGTCCCCGGTGTTTCCCAGAACAATGTCTCGTGGGCACCATGTTACAAAGAAGTTGATGGAAGCAGAGAGCAGCTCTGCACTCAGAGCCCTTCTGCAAGATGGAGATGTGAGAGCTTCAATGTGCACGCTATTTTGTTCAGGAGGAAGAGAAAAAGGTGTTCATGGGAGAATATGGAGGAGACCTGCAGTCAGCAAGAGTTAGTGAGCATCTTGCATGCCTAAGGCTGCCCAGCCATTCATCGCAAGCCAAACAGATAGCGTGCATACAGGGCAGGCGGCCATCTGGCCTGGGAATATTGTTCTCCAATTAAGAGGAACAGGGCGAAAAGAGAGAGTCAATTAATGAACTTTAGCTGTATAATTTATAAAACTCACAATGAAGACATTTTTGAGTCCTCATATATCCAAATTTTAGCTTTCCTCGGGTAATCTGCCTAATATACAAGACAAACGCTAGGTGTGTTAATCTCTCTTCTTTTTTTCTACAAAGGAATCCATAAAGTCTTCTCATTCACCTAGCCCTCCAAGTGAGCAATGCCTTTTATTTACTACTGTGAGGGTCCCCTTCCTTTCTAGAATTTAGGTCTGTTAATCTGCTAAAGAATTAAAGCTAGCCAGTGCACCAACAGTAACACTAAAGCAAGGCACCGTGTTGGTTTCTGCTATCAGTACAAGAGCTTGAGAGATTCTTCTCTCTTCCTTCTTTAGCTTCCTAGTGAATTTAAGATTAACATCCCCTTCTGCTGAACACTAGGTAGGAGAAACAGAGCTTGATAGTAGGGATGCGTGTCCCATCCACTCATATGACAAGCATAAATACAACACCATGAAGAAGGAAGCTCATCGGCCACCCTAACCTTGTCACGAGTGGCAGTATCATAGCTGAAACAGTCTGACTAGAGCAACCAGTCAATTCATTAACCCTGACTGCCCTAAAAGCAGAATCCTATAACAGCTCAAGCTCTGGTTCTGCTGCTGTACAGGACATGGACCTTAATACGTTCCATTTCTTGCGCTTCATGTATTTAAAGCATCACACTGCATGTATTAAATAGTCCCTGGTGGAACTAAGTTGCATAAGATTTAAATGTTGGGAGTGAGGAAAGATTTCAGTTATTCCCCTCAAGCCTGCTTACCTAAAGACTGTGGATATGCCTTTGCTTTTAAAGAGACATCAAATTTTTTATACCAAGCAATCAGTTATATTCTTTTTCCTTGGACTTCGTTTCAACTGGCATGAAATGCTACTGTAAATGATTCTGCTGTGTATGCTTATTATATTTCTAGACTTTTCAAGGTGTTCAGATGAAAAGCTCCGTACAACAGACTAGATGCTGAAAAAATATAGGGAGTTAAACCTGAAAAATCAGATTCAATCAACATCCAGATTTTGCTTCAAAATAATTGATGAATCCATCAGGCAAACAGTGAATATTTCAGTTGAAAAAGATGTGTTTAAAGAAAACATTCATCCTGAAATTTGAAAAGAAAACATCTTGTCCTTTCATTTCAAGATGATACTGTGACAATGAATCTACTTAAACTTAAACTGGCTATAAAATAATCCCTTTTTAGTCCAACTTTGATAGCCTTTTGTACCCACGGACAGATTTCAATCAAATTTAACATTGGGTTGATGTCTCAAGCATAATAAAGTTGCTACAGATTAAGAAAAAGAACAGCTTGATAAAGGAGAAAAAGCAAAAGTGACCAATAGTGTTGAGAATGAAGTAGAAGCGCAAGAGAAGTAGACTGAGCTCAGTCCACATCAGATGAGCAGTCAGCACTGATTAACTTAGCAATCAGCATATGCAGAGCTCACCACTCATCAGAGGAGTGATGACTCTTTGCTCATGGAGGTGTTATGGGGACTTGGGAAGGGGCAGGGTCTGTTGCAGAACAGAAGAGGTGGGCAGTGGGCCCAACCACACAGCAAATCCAGCTTCCTTAGTGTATTGCTCATGAGAAAAGTTCTGTCTTCTCAAAGAGCAAAGTAAAGCAAAGAGAACAGAAATGACAATGACAACAGCAGAAAAAGAATTCAAGAAAACAGCTGGACGCTAGTTTGATATAAACCAAAATATTTGCAGTGGTTTGGGTCAGCAGTAACAAGGAGGTTCATTTTTTTTCAGTGGCCAGTCCGGCTCAAACCACGACAGACCCAAAGCAAGCCTATTTTCCAATTTTTCACTTTGTCTACAGAATCAGTTATTCACACAGAGCTAAGTACATTATGTAACTGTCAACAATGCATAAATAACCGTGACAGAAACTCTGCCATAGAGTCCCACACTGCAGTGCAAGCAGAATGCTTACAAGAGGCATTGCAGGTGCCAGTGGGACGGTGGTACAGCCACACAGAGCTGGCTCCTGTGACACTGTACCATTTATTGGTCAAATCTATTTTTAAATTAAAGAGATGCGATATCAGTAACAACAGCAAGTGTGAAGCAAGTTCAGGAATCCTTGTACGTACAGTTCATAGAACAACGATTTTTCAAATCTGCTTCCTGGGCTTTTCTTTTCCTTCCCACTTGTAAGTTTGATGTGTGGCACATACAATGAGACGTTTACAGAAAATTCAGTCACTATGACAACATCAAGGGGACAGAAAGAGAATTCAGAATAATGTTTTTTTTTTCACCAAATTCAGATAATATTGGCATTTTTATTTACTGTGGATATAAAATCAGCTCTACTATTTTGCGATTTAGGGCACAATCCTGGATATCTTGCAGAAATGAAATTAAGTTAATCTTTAATCTTCAAAGATACTTTTTGAAATGTATTAATAATTTCATAATCACACTAAAAATTATTGCAACTGGATGTAAGAATTGTACAGGCTACTGGAAATTACAGATGAAAAAGACAATTCAGTTGTGCTAGTTATTGTGGCATGTGTGTACGTGCATGAAAGTTAAATTTTTCAACTTGCAGTTGAGTGCTGTGATGTCGAGTATGGAAATGCTATTTGGTTTTGGGGCACGTTGGTATCTCAAGTGACCCTTACAAAAAAAATTGATATCTTTTTCTACCAGATATAAAATATATAGCTTTCCAAGAAGGAGTGCATTCATTCAGTTATACTTGAAACACATTGCAGAAGGGAAAATACCATTTTAAGTGTAGTGAAATAAAATTTCCTGATACATGATAGTTGTATGTACTGTATAACTTCATATTGAAACACTAGTAGCTTCCTTTACAGCAGTGTTATTAAGCATCAGTAAAATTCTACTTGACTTTTGCAAGAAAGCCTGCTGTCACTGAAGATTCTGCTTCTGCCCCAGATTGTACAGAAGTAGCTACCAAATATTATATCAAGATGCTATCAACTTCAAAGCTATTATCATAAATTTTAGTTTAAAAATCAATGAATTAGCCTAACAAGCTGTGTTCCTTTTTATGATCTTCTGTTTGGCTAAGTGGCGTGAATCAAACTAAAGACTGAGATATTAAAACATCACCAAACTTAGCCAGGTTGATTTCTTCAGAAATCCATGTCTGTATGTTTGCCTAGCTAGCAAGCTGTCTTTGTCGTTTTGTTCGTATGTTGAGAGGAGTTAAAAGGATTTTAAAAAGTTTTAAAGGATTGAAGTACTATTTTTGAACACCAGTAATCTCCAAGCAATTCTCTCTAAATGGAAGGGGTTTGTACAAGAAATAGCTGCTGTAAAGTGCTCTGACACAGCAGAAGCAGATTAACTTGCTGCTTAAATTCTGGACTCTACTAGAAATGAGTAACATTCAAGTGACAATATTCAGATAAGCCAAAACCGTAAAACCCAGAATATACATCCTCTTTTTGTGAGTATAAACTTCAGGTTTGCAATAAATGTGAACTTGGGCAAAATTATAGTTTCACACTCATTTAAATATGATAGAATCAACTTTGTCCTATAGAAGATTGTGAAATTAATTCTAAATAAAAGTGGCGTGAAATTAATTCTAAATAAAAGTGGCACCTATGAGGCTGAAAGTATCAAAAGCTACATGCAAGTGAAAGTATCGTGTTCTTACCTAAAGCCATGTGAAATAACTGAACATTTTTAGAAAAATCCATCATGGTATTTCCTTTAATATAATTTTTATAGTAAAATTTTATAAAAATAATCTTCTCTCACCAGTCAGCATTTGATCTTAAATTGAAATTATTAACCTTAATTTGTAACTTTATACTGTTGCCGCAGGTCTGACAATTATACATTATGACTTCATGGTACAACAAAACACATAGAATGCCAAGATAATCATCTTAATTAGAATAAATGTAGTGAAATGGCAATGGTAACACATGTTGGAATACTAATTGCTGTTATTTATATTTTTATCCATTGTCGTAATTATCCAACTGTTCTTATCTAGATCACTGGGCTGTATTAATCTAGAGAGAATGGTTCAGTCTTTAGCTAAAACGTCTTTTATTTTAAGTTGTTGTTCTTCAGAGTTGTTCTCTTAAGAAAAAGGACATGTAGGATTTTGTATCAATTTTTCAATCTATCACGCTTCTAAGAACTGCATTTAGACAAAACAATGCTGTTTGGTACGCGTTCAAACGTGGGAATATCCTTTCTGTGTAAACAGGGATGGCCTTGAAAGTCATTACTGATGATAACATATCACCTTTCCATGTTTTTCACTGTAGGAAAGAATTATGCATCATGCCAATGCCTAAGGAACTGTAAAAGAAGTTTCCATATGGTTTTAACTATAAATTGTTCTTCAAGTACGATAATATATTTTCTTGAATATAAGCCATTTAAATGGATTCTATTTTGAATGTCTTATTAATTTTTCATTCTGGTTATAGTCTCATTGGTCTTGTTTTAAGAAGTTTTCTCCAAAATAATAAAAATCCCAGCCTGCTCTTAATTTGCTGCTTTTTCTTTTTTTTTTCCTTTTACCTCACACAAGACAAAGCCTCAAAATTCCATTAAAAGTTGATTTGACAGGAAAATGAATAGTGGTTTTTATCTCCATCTTTAGAAATTCAGTGATAAATTTATGGTGTATGTCAGGCTGCTCTGAAATGCAACCATGGGGTACGAAGATAAAAATCTGCTTACTCAGGAAAAATTATTAACAGACCATGAGAGAACTGCATATAACAAAAGAGATTAAAAAGACAATCTGGATCTCATTTTATATCTCCACATCACAAATCAATTTTAAGCATATTCTATAGGTTCTTGTACATAACTATGAAAAAAAACCCAAACTTTCTAATTCTTAACTCTTAGCAGCCAGTAGCTAAGGCATAATCTTCATGTTTTATGTGCCATATGTATTGTATACATAAAACAGGGATAAAACTGTATCTTAGATGTGTAGGCATGTATACATTTTTGTGTATATATGTATATATAATTAAAATATTTAGTTTAGCATTTCAGATTAAAATTGTGTTCTTGACCTGATCTATCACAAGTTTGCTTCTGTCTGATAACAGTTCAACTTAAAGTAACTAACTGGAAACACACCAGGCTATGTATTGAAAGAAAATCCTCTAAAATATTATGTAGTTATTTGGCAATATTAAATGTCAATTGATAAAAAAGTACTTATTCAAATGTGAAACAATGAAATATAGTTTTGTTTAAATTGTTTAACTGAAATTTGGAAGCACAATAAAATTAAACAAAGTATATTGAAAAAATCACAGAACCATAGAATACCAGGTTGGAAGGGACATCAAGGATCATCTGGTCCAACCTTTTTTGGAAAAAGCACAGTCCAGACAACATGGCCCAGCACCCTGTCCAGCTGAATCTCAAAAGTGTCCAATGATGGGGAATCTGCTGCTTCCCTGGGGAGATTATTCCTATGGCTAATTGTTCTCATTGTGAAAAATTTTCTTCTTGAGTCCAATTGGAATCTCCTCAGGAGTAACTTGTACCCATTACCCCTTGTCTTTTCCATGTCACTCCTTGTAAAAAGGGAGTCTCCATCTTCTTTGTAGCCACCCTTTAAATACTGGAACATGATGATAAGGTTTCCCCTAAGCCTTCTTTTCTCAAGGCTGAACAAGCCCAGTTCTCTCAGCCTTTCCTCATATGGCAGGATTCCCAGTACTTTGATCATCTTGGTGGCCCTTCTCTGTGCCCTCTCCAGCCTGTCCCCATCTTTTGTGTATAGCGGGGACCAAAACTGAACACAGCATTCCAGGTGTGGCCTAATAAGCGCTGAGTAGAGTGGGATAATGACTTCTTTGTCTCTGCTGGTGATGCCCTTGTTGATGCAACCCAGCACCCTGTTGGCTTGCTTTGCCGCAGCAGCAGCAGCACACTGTTGGCTCATACTGAGGTGGTTGTCCACCAGGACCCCGGGGTTCCGTTCCACAGAGCTGCTCCCCAGCTGGGTAGATCCCAGCCTGTGCTGCACTCCTGGATTATGTTTTCCCAGGGACAAGACCATACACTTGTCCTTGTTGGACTTCATAAGGTTCTTCTTAGCTCACTCTTCCAGCCTATCCAGGTCTTCCTGCAGGGTGGCTCTCCCTTCTGGAGTGTGTGTTTCCCCACTCAGTTTGGTGTCGTCTGCAAACTTCGTCAGGGTACACTTGATTCTATCATCCAGGTCACTTATGAACATATTAAACAGCGTTGGTCCCAATATCGATCCCTGGAGGACCCCACTTGTGACAGGTTGCCAGTTTGAAAAGGAGCTATTTGCCACCACCCTCTGGGTGGGGCTTGTCAGCCAGTTCCCCACCCATCGCACAGACCTCTTGTCTGGACTGTAACGTGTCGGTTTCTCTAGGAGGAGGCCGTGGGGAACCCTGTTGAAAGCCTGGGAGAAGTCCAAGTAGACAATGTCCACTGCTCACCCCACATCAACTGAGAAGGTTACTTTATCGTAGAAAGTGACCAAGTTTGTCAAGCACAGTTGGCCTTAATGAATCCGTGCTGTTTTTTCCCAGTCACGTGCTTCATATAACTTGTGATAACTCCCTGGAGGATTTGTTCTGTAACTTTCCCACTTACTGAAGTAAGACTGATATTAATTGTTTAAATAGCTACCTAGATAATATAATCACAGCCTGTGAACAAGAAGGAAATGAATACTTGAGCAGAAAAAAGTTGTCCCATATTCATTCAAGTAGTTCAAACCCAAATATTAGGACTTAGTCCCATACATGCACTCTGGCCACACCTCTCATGACTAAGCTTACCAAAAGACTACTAAAACAGTTATTGTTGGAGTTAATTCTCAGTCACATAAAGACTTGTTTCAGTTTCTTATTTTCCAGCTCTCTCATTTTCTCACTTTCATACCTGAATCCTGGTATGATTTGATGAATAGCTAGAAGATAAAAAGTGTTTTATTAAAGAATTAAAATTTTTAAAACTTTCAGAATTAATATATTACTACTCACGTTTTGATGTTAGTTGGAGCTAAACTGGAAAGAAAAGAAAAAAGAGAAACAAACATCAAAAGATCCCACACCAATGGCAAAAGCTGATAGGAAAGCTTTAAGGTAATTGCATACTACAAATGCTTGGACTGCAGAGCCCAACCAAAGAAAGCGAACAAGACTGAATTTTCAGCGTGGGGCAGTACATGAGCACTGTGGCCGTCTTCTGCAGCTGTGGTCCCATGTTGATAGTTTGGCTGAATTCTTCCTGGGGCAGTTTAGGTACATAATCTGAGTTCTGAGTTATCTCATAGCATGCTGTAATTCTGGTAGAGGTCTGAAATCAAAGCATTTAAATAATGACAGCAAAAAAAAAGCAGTTTCATTGTTAAATTCAGTAAAATTATTATATTCAAAACTGTCTAATTATTGTATAATACATAGCTTCACTTACTGATATGCTATAAAATCAAAGGTCTTTTGCCAATAAAATAAAAGCTCAGTTACTAACATGTGATTTCATTGATAATTAACAAAAGTGGGTTTCAAGGGATTTTATTACAACTATCTTAAAAAGTTTACCATTATCCCCTTTAGACTTAGACACTCTGCCAATTCTAGTTTTGTTAAAGGTGGCAGAAAGGAGGATCCGGGAAACTATAGACCTGTCAGTCTGACCTCGGTGCCAGGGAAGGTCATGGAGCAGATAACCTTGAGTGCCATTACAAGCTGTATAATGGACAACCAGGGGATCAGGCCTAGTCAGCATGGGTTTATGAAAGGTAGGTCCTGCCTGACGAACCTGATCTCCTTCTATGACAAGATGACCCGATTACTGGACGAGGGAAAGGCTGTGGATATTGTCTACCTGGACTTTTGAAAAGCATTTGACACTGTTCCCCATAGAATTCTCATGGAAAAGCTGGCTGCTCATGGCCTGGATGAGCATATGATCTGCTGGATTAAGCACTGGCTGGATGGGCGGTCCCAAAGAGTGGTCGTCAATGGAGTTAAATCCATCTGTCGGCCGGTCACAAGTGGTGGTCCTCAGGGCTCATTGTTGGGACCATTTCTGTTTAACATCTTTATTGATGATCTCGATAAGGACATAGAGTGCATCATCAGTAAGTTCGCAGATGACACCAAG
>VYZM01019814.1:71789-86101 GCA_013398915.1 Dromas ardeola
TGAGGCCACACCTTGAGTATTGTGTCCAGTTTTGGGCACCCCAATACAAGAGAGATACCGAGGTGCTGGAGCGAGTGCAGAGGAGGGCAACGAAGCTGGTGAAGGGCCTGGAGAATAAATCTTATGAGGAGCGATTGAAGGAGCTGGGACTGTTTAGTTTGAGGAGGAGGAGGCTGAGGGGAGACCTCATCACTCTCTACAACTACTTGAAAGGACATTGTAGAGAGGTTGGTGCTGGTCTCTTCTCACAGGTAATTAGCGATAGAACAAGAGGGAGTGGCTTCAAGATGCAACAGGGTAGGTTTAGACTGGACATTAGGAAAAAATTCTCCACAGAAGGAGTGGTCAGACACTGGAATAGGCTGCCCAGGGAGGTGATGGAGTCACCATCCCTGAATGTGTTTAAGATTCGTTTAGATGTGGTATTGGGGGATATGGTGTAGGGGAGAACTTTGTAGAGTGGGGTTGATGTTTGGACTTGATGATCCCAAGGGTCTTTTCCAACCTAAGTGATTCTATGTTTCTGTGGAAGGAGGAGAGACTGATATTTGTAGCAGAAAACAGAATGCTATAAATTACATGGGCTGGACAGCATGGGCCTTCATTCCTTTCTCTCCACAAGCGTCAGTTTCCAGAGCTATTAGTGAGCAAAAGTCTAAACAGGATATTTTCTGTATCATGTATGGAAATTAGAGAATTCTGCAGGCCAGAACTGAGCTGGGTCTGTCATGAATATGTGTTAAAAAGAGATAAAAAGTTTCCCATTTTGTGGACCTATACTAGCAGCCTCTGTAACATTTGACAGAAGAAACACAATGATAATATCTTTTAGCAACAGCAAAGGAATAATAAGAATAAAGTCGTAGCCTAAAGGATGATATGAAGCTCCCAACTTGGAGCCATGTCAAGAACATCCTTCATGACTTACAGGACATTTTCTTTCTTTTCTGTCTTAGGTTGTGATTCATAGCAGATAACTTCATGCTTAAGAAATATTTTCTCATATAAGCAATAAAGTGCAAGAATTACCTGCTCTGTTGTTTTCGAAGTCCAGGATTCATGGATGGCTTTAATCCTTGCTACAACTGGGCTGCTTGCAGCTGGTGGAGAGGAACAGACACATCTCTGTTGTGACTTATTCGATCAATTTTAGACGTTCATTCTAGAATAAGAAGAAAAGCAGCCTCACAGCCTCAGGTGGTAAAGTCCAGGGAAATGCCCAGGCAGACATGGTAAAAGACAGAGGCCTCTTGGTCTGTTGTTGGAGGGACAGGGTAAATCCCATATTATTTGCCTAGTTCACAGGGCAAATAATACAGGATTCACCCTGTCTAATTCACGGTGAAAATGTAGGAGGAGAAAATCAGAAGCCTATTTATGTTACCTTTGCCTGATTTACTGGCATAATGTCACTTACATTTCTTTTCTACTATTGAGTTAAATATGAAATGCATATGTTCAGAACTAGCCAAATCTATGGCAAAGGAAGGTTGGGTGGAGGGTTTGTGTTTTTTTGTTTTTGGTTTTGGTTTTGTTTTTTTTTTTTTTGTGGAAAGCTGTCTTCTAGCATTTATTTATAATTCTTATGAATGCTTTGTTATTTATCAATCAGCCTGACAATCAGGAAATTTATCTGTTGCCCTTCCTTGCAATCCCAGAATTACAGAATGTTGCTGTTGAAGAAACAGAAAAATTGTGAAATTCACTTTACTAGACAATTTTATGAACAAAATGAATAACTGAAAAGAATTTATAAAGCATGCCAGTATAAGTACTACTGTGTTTGCCCTGTAAACTTCACCTCATTGTTACTCTTGTGTGGGTGGATCAGCATCAGAATATTTCCCTAAATTAAATAAATCTACCCTGAGGTTATATATTCTCCTTCCTTTCTCTTGGAACATATCTGCACACCAGATTACCTTTCCTACTTTAATGATTCTCTCCTAGTCAAATTGATTAGGCAATTTGATTGCTAATCTTTGGAGGCACCAGATGCTGATAATTCTCTCAACAGTGTACTAGCAAGTACTGCAATTGGCAATTTGCTGTTGACAATGCATACAACTCTCTCGGGATGATAGGTTTGTACTAACCTCAGAAAATCACGTCTTCTCCAGTTTTATAGTATAGTTAAGGATAAAAAATAGTTCAGCCAAATATTTCAGGCTTGTCTATAAAGTTGGTGTCTTAAATCCACAAGTTATCAAAAAATCTGCTGAATACGCATGGCTCATGATGACTTCAATAATATTTTGCATTTCCGGCACTTCTTAAGTTTTATTTGAGATTCAAAACTTAATTTCAGGCAACTACATATTTTTTAAAAAGTCTGTTTTCATAGAGCAGAGTCTGCCAGACTGGCTTGTGACTAAGATATTTCCCAAAAGACTGCTTAGCATTTGTGCACTAGAAAAAGCTACAAATCATCTAGGAAAACATTAATCACTATGTTTTGGCTCTCCATTTTATTAAATCCTATTTCAAAGTTACTGTAAGTCAACCATTTTCCCCCTCGTTCTTGAGATCTTCCCCTTTCCACCCAATAAAATCTTTCCTCTTTGCATTCTTATTTTTTTACCTTCTGTTCGTATATAGTTCTTCCTGGTTTTGAGACTGTTCTCTATGTGGTCATCTAAGATGGTGAGTGCACATAGAAACAATTAAAGCAGAACCTTTCTATGGCAAGAAGAAAAATAATACTTAATATCACCTGAGAGATGCAGCTATCAAAGGTGTATGGAAGGTGGCCAATAGGTTTTAACCAGGTTTTTGTTCAGTTTGATGAACATTGTAATAACAGTCATCCATTTGCTCACACTTCTCACAACCTCAAATAATTAACAATTATTTTATTAGTATGTTATATAAGATACTCCAAACTACTTCAGCTTTATTTCAAAATAGTGTCCACCCATAGAGGGTTGCTTGCTCAATAAATCATCGTTCTTATTCCTTATTAAACTCTTTAGGTAGTTAGGTCATGAGGCTCATATTTGTAATATGTAAGGTCAAAAACTGGAGCCTGGCTCACTGGGACACTACAGGATGTCTATTCCTTTATAGTATCAGAAAGTTAATGCAGGCTTGATATACTTTCATAGCAAAGGAAAATAGAAGTGTTTAGAGTCATTTAGTCATCAAATACAGCTAAAAGGGGCCATAAAGAAAAAAACAGCATAGAATCTCTAAAGAATCTCTGCCCTCAAATTCAAGTGATCAAGTTCTGTTCTCATTTACAGTTCTGTCATTTTCATATTGCTTAGGTGTCATCATATTGTTTGACTTATATTGCTATAAATAAAATTAAAATAAAACTGATATTTAGTACAAAACTTTAAATGGAAAATAGAAATTAAAGTGAGGCATGGTATATGCATAGATTTTGCCACTGACATTATGTTAGAAGTTAAGACCATACTGAATTTGTAATATTTATGCAACCAGTGTAGGAATTTCCCATTCCAGCCATTTTCTTTCAGAATCTTTTTACACTTTCCATGGCAGTATAATGGTGTAGTTAGTATGTTGCTGGCATTCTTTCTCAGAACAACACATTTCTTCTTCATATGAACTTCCCAGAGAACATTATTTTCCTTATAAATTTGCCTTGTCCATATGAAATTACATGCAATTCAATGAGAGCATTTTCATCTTCCACCACACATGTTCCATGGTCTTACTGCAAATATGTTGGCTGAACTATGTAGGGAATCATACCTACCCTTACCTATGCTGCTGTTGCTTATTCTCTGGGCTCTTTAAAATATATTTTATTTAGCTTAAACAGACTGTTAATGTGTTTGGTAATAACAGTGATACAACAAATGGAAACTTAAGGTACATACGTAAACACACAGTGGGTGAATACTTCTATTAACAGGAGCGTGTAATAGAAAAATAGATGGACTGATGCCCATATTTCACCATTTCACATGTGCACTATCCATTAATTCTTTCTTTTGAATGTGAAAGCTAAACTCTGGTGGCCTATTAAGGGTTGTCACCTTAAAATAAAGTAACAAAAACCTCAGCTTTAAACAAGACATTCCCTTTTACTTGCAAAGAAATAGAAATTTGAAGATCTAGAAATAGATCTACAAAGGGAAAAGGATTTTTTTTTCCAGCAAAAAATGATATGTTTTTACACATAACTCTTTGCCTGACGTTGTTGGGCATGTGAAGTTTTTAGTATGTAAGTTAGCATAAACAAGCGAGGACCAAAAAATGTTCCTTCCTCCAGCTACTCTTTAAGTTTCTAATGGCATTAATCAGTACCAGCTTTAGTCATCTTTAACTGCTTTGAGTGTTCAGTTTTTACTTTTCATCACTGCCAGCTCCATTACTGTCAGTAGACCCTTTGACATTGCTTTGGCTCAGACAAACCACTGACTACTTCTGATTTTTTTAAAAAAATATTCTATTCCCTTAAACTAACTCAGTTTCAGATTGGCACTAAAAACCATTAGAAGTGTACTCAGACCGACTGATAAAGGTAATTACAGTAAAAGCATCTTTTTAAAAATTTATTCTTCAGACCAAAATGGCATTCTCCTAAACCTGAAAAGTTTAAGCCCAAGATCATCAGAGTCAGCTTGAGGTCCTGAATTAATAACATCGAAGCCCAAGACCTCAAATTTGTTTTTTTCTCATTTCTTACATTAAGTAATATTTATTTGGAGGATGCATCAAATGAAAAGCCAAACCCTATTCCATCTCAAGGCTTATCTCCTGGTGCACCAGCTAATCTCACCAACCTTACTGAGAGTTGAGAAAAAAAGCACAGTGCTGGGCATTTATTTTCTCATCAAAACAGCCACAACATCCTACATGAAATATTCGTTTTCTCAGCATTTATTTTCTCAGCAAAACAACAACATCATTCTACATGGAATATGTATTTCATGTAGAAAAAAAGATCTTGGGTAAACCGACACAGATGTGTTTAAGTAGAAAAGTAGAAGAATGTTGCCATTAGAGGATGAAGAGCAAAGGCCAGCATGGTACCTGACTACGTCTTGAGAATATTTTAAAGGAATTGTAATTTTCCTGAATCATAATAATTAGTAAAAACTTGCTAGTTTACTGAGCAAAGGGAAATAAAAATCAAAATGGACATTCTATAATTAATTTGCTTTAGTGCTCACTTTTAAAAAATATACAGAACACTGAATTTTATAAAATAATGTCTTAAGTGTTCATTTTGTACTTGAATGATAAGTTTACTATAGCAGATCCTTTATTCAAAGTTCTTTATTCAGATAATTAAGTTTTTTAATTAGAAATTGTATAAGAAAATGTATCTTAAAATTTAAAATAATTACTTTTAATTTCTTCAAGAAAATAATGAGGTCAAAAAATTCACAGTGGTGGAGTGAAAACCAGTACAGAAGGCAATTACAGTTTTCTCATTGGATATAAAGTCATTTTGGGCTGTTATTCATGTGATAACTAGTAACAAACACACTGTGCTCTAGCATAAGATAGATGAGTTCACATAATCCTGATTGACTGGTGACAAGTGCAAGCGTTATCTCAATACTACGGTGGGACCAAAGTGCCCCTGACAGATTGGCTGTAAAATAGATAAATTCTTCTCCATCAGGAATTACACATTGCTATCAGATTTTTACCTGCTATAGGGATGGTGTCATGACTGACAGATAAATCGGTTTCTACGAGGAAAAGTGACTGTTGCCCTATCCACCTTCATATATATATTAACAAGAACAACACATATGTACACACAGAAACCCAAGAACAGCGAAAATGTCAAGAATGGGATTAATCTGAGAATAGTGACCAATGAGCAAGCGATCTACGGATGCAATACTCACCTTTGACAGTTTGAGTTGTTTTAGTCAAGATAAAGAAAGGGTAAAAGTCATCTTATTGTAAAATGCCTAGAATAGGTCAGATTAGTTGTACTCTAAAAGTCTCTGCAGCTCAGGTGCATTCAATGCATGTAGGTAAATAAAGGTGAAAGACCAAAATCTGTAATTGTGAAACAGTTTAACTTCTGCATTTCCAACCATGCTTATCACACAGGTATATTTAAAAAAAAAAAAAAAAAGAATTGAAAAGTTAAAGCATACAATAGTTCATTCTTTCCTCTTGGACTATAGATACACACTTTGAGCTTGTCATATACTGTAGGCTGTGTACGAAAACCCTATTATCATTTCTATTAGAAATGATAGTTTTTATCACATGCCCTTTAATTGACTGCCAATAAATAAATCTTTCTTGACACGGCCCCATATTATTTCAGCATTCACATCTATTAGAGGTCAAGAAAATCGAGGAAAGAAGTGTGGTTGCAATACAGAGAAGCTATGATAATGGCTTTCCATTTAGAGGAAAGGCAGAGGTTATGCATGTTCAGGATTTAAATTTTCACATCTTTCTAGTTTCAAGGTAAATGAAATCGTTTCTGTTGTTTACAAGTCTACAAGAATGCTTTCTGCATGCAAGTATGCTAGCATAACTGTTCTTACGAGAGAATCACAAAAAAATAAATTTATCACATAGGATACTTATTCACACACTAAATTATACGTGGATGTAAAGTTTCAGTATCACGATATGTGAAGGGAACTTTTGCCTATGTCTGGAAGTTGCACTCCTCCTTATGAACACTAAATGATGGAAGGCATCTATTGCAGACAGCCTTGGGCAGATATTGCTCTGAATGGTTTACAGTATATATAAAACCCTTCTGAAATGCACAAAATTTTGCCACCAGGAAAAAAATAGAGACTTTTAAAACATTCCCATTCTACACTGAGAAAAGCAGTATGATATAGAAGGGTGATGTATTTTTTTTCTTTCCAGAAATCAAAATATATAGCATACCTGAAAATAGGATTCAGTTCTCCAAAACTGTCGGTAATGTTCCTTTGTTCTAAGCAATTTCCCTTTCCTTGCCTTACCCTCCCTTTTGTTCTTTTTTTAATAAGAAATTCAATTTTATACCTTTGAATTTCACTTTGGTTCCCATGGATTTTTTTACTTTTGAAAAAACTGACATATTCTAAGGATGAAATATTTTGTGTAGAACTTCCTCAGAGTTCTATTATCTGTTATAAATTATTTGCAATTGATAGTTTTGTAAGTAAATTTGGAGACCATAAATTCCATGAGAGCATTTTTAAAAGTTTAGAGAAAATGGTTTCTTGTTATAAAGACTAGAAATGCTTTGAAAGTATTGCCAGAGTCAGTGGTAATTATAAAATAGGCTAAAAGATTAGAAATTCAGTCCACTGAGTATTTGTACCTATCTATCTCCTATCTTTCAAACAACTGTAAATGTAATGATGAAGTTTACTTTTACATGTTTGTATCATATGGTGCACTGCACATGGATAATGGATGATATTACTTGCAAAAAAAAAATACACTGTCTTTTATATAATTCTCTTCCTATTGTAGATATGTGCATGGGTACAGTGGAGAAGCAGGATTTCTAAGAATAACCATAGTAGGGACTAATATAAACTGGACCAGATGGAATGGTTGATCTTCAAGAAATTCTGTTCTTGCATTGAGTTCTGAAGACACTATTAGCATCACTGCAGTCACTGATAAGAAATTTGTCATGCAGTGTAGACATTTTCAGACAACCTGGAGATTTGAACTCCCTTCTTGCATGTTCATTTTGTTGGAGATCTGACTCTACATTACCTCATGTTACATTTTGACTGTTTATCAAAAATGTTGACTGTTTAGTTTTTCATGGTCTTCCAAGGCTGGACTTACTTTGGCTTCAGCTTGGACTGGAGTCTTACTGCTCGTGGTGCAAGTGGCTTTGGGTGCTCTTCTAAGCTTCAAAGACTCAGGCACAGCAGGGTATTCAGGATGAGTTCTCCTCATTGCAATTATACAGCATTTCAATAAATATTGCATTTTAGTATTCTATATTCTGTATTCTATATTCCATCTAAAAGCACAGCAATTGTTCCTTTGAACAAGAATTAACATGTTATAATAAGGTATTTTTATTTTCATTTGGGATTTTTATAATTCTGTATGCTGGTAAATTTTTTCACTCCTATTTCAACCACAAATCGTTCCTTAATTGATTTTTAAGGACATATGACATTTTTATTCATATTATATTTTATTATATTATATATAGACACTTTCTCAAAAAATATCTAGTGTACCAGTTATCAGTCTATAAAACATTGAATATGACTCAATGCCTCTCCACTAATTATCTGAATACTACAGTTGTATAATATAACACTTCTACTTTACTATAGCAACAAAAAAGTACCTAAATGAGGAAGTAGACATTAATAGTAGTTTTAGCAATGAAGGAATAAAAAGGCAAAATCTGAGAATCTGAGATCATTGCATAGAGAAAGATCAGTACAGGATAAAAAGTAAAATTGGCCTAATGGTGAGTGCAATTTTTACTGAACAAATCAATACATTCCCAAATAAGGAGATTTTTTTCCACAAAGGCTTTTGCTCTTTCTGAAACATACTGTTAGCAACATTAGAAATAATATGTCAGTTTAAATTTATTTTCCCTTAAATTTATTTTCCAATCCACTGAATATAATTAAAAAAAAACATTTTGGTTCACACCCCTGAAGTGCATGTACCTCAGAGAATGAAATGCATTATCCACTTTTCATACAATGTTATACACTTTCCTATAGAATTTAACATAGAGAAGGAGTGAAGAATGCAGGGAAGGATCATAAAACTCTCTGAGTTTTACACACAGAATGATGACAAAGAGCTAGATACAGTGTGGATTATCCACAATATAATTCATACTACTATATTTTTGCTGTTAGGTGATGGTAAGAAATGGATGGAATTGAAGAATCACAAGAAATGAAGTATAGGAAAAAAAATTATAGGGAAATAAATTTAGGTTTAAGAATACAGGTAGAGACAAGAAGGAGAAAAAGCACTAGAACTAGGCAAAACGGAGTTATGGTGGTGTCTTTGAAAGATTTCTTTATGCAATCAAGGGGTACAGAAAAGGAGGCATAACTACGGAAGTACCTTCCCTCTTTGAGAATCATGATAAAATTTCAGCTTCAGTTAGTAACCATTTAATACAATTTCTATACGTAATTAATATATGAATATGTATATTATTATATATATTAATATATATAATGGCTATTAATTGTATGATAATCATTTAATTTTGCTCCTACCCACTTACCAGTCAAATATTTGCAAAATTAAAAGAAATGCATTCATCTAATATTTCACTTATCTTTAAGGATTAGACGTTTTCAAAGAAACTGAACCTTTTCAAACTTCTTCAACAGCAATGTTAATAAAATCATGGATTGGAAAGATGGAATGGATGATTGTGATAGTCCTTGTTTGACCTATAATATAGATCAATGTTTAATGTTCTGAAATTTAAATGAACATTTCATAGACTTATATTAATCAAATAATGGAAATAGATATAAGGTATAATTTGTGTGTATACCTCTTGGTCTGCCATTTGTCTTCAGTGTAAAATTTTTTCTTGACTTTTCCTCGTTTGTATTTGGCTTCTTTTATTAGTTAATCCAAAGATTAATGGATGAGTTTGAGCACAGGTATATTGCTCTGCAAGCATGAACATCCTTCTAACTCCTCACTAACAGCCTAATTCAATGATGCTAGACTAAATAATAGTTGGTATATTTGTTCACCTCTGCAAGTAAACATCTTGTCACTGCAGTTCATAAATTAAATTCTTGCTTTTCCTTTTTACACTTGTAAAGATCTGTAGCATACTAGTTGAACTTCTTATCTTGTTATGAATATTTTCCGCCTGCAGATGTAATAGGATCCTCCAGCAAGTATTAGCAACATTGCTGATCTTTCTTTAGTATGTTGGATATTTTCTTATCACGGTATAACCAATACACAGCTACAGATATCTCACAGTCTCTTTCTGTCACCATTTCTCATGTCTGATGCTTCACCCGTGAAATCTCATCCCACATCTTTGGCAAATGAGTCAGTTATCTTGCATGATGAGAGACTGCCATCCCCAGCTCTTGGGTAGCTTTGAATCAGTGATGAGTGTAACTCTATTATATACACCAATATGAATACCAGTGGCCATAAACAGTTTATCTTGTCAGGATAAAATATGTCCCAGCAAAATTACAGAATATTTCAAGTCAGAACATGATTAGATTTCCATTTTTTATGTTACCATCTGCAAGCACTACAGAGTTCTGAAGTGGGAAAAAAAAGCACATTTATTTTCTTCCTGAAAGTGACAGCTTTTTCAAATGCTACAAAACCTGTATATAACTTAAGCATGTTACAGGATCCCCGCATTTAGGTATTGCATCTTCTAAAACCTTATTTACCTCTTTGCCCCTTGATTCAGATAATCCTCATGACTTAAAACAGCTGGAACAAAGCACATACCATTACTTTGTCTATGATAAAAAAACATTTATATTTCTCTGTTTTACCACCAGAAATGAACATTTTAATGCAGTGAAAAATCCAAACATTGCAAAAGGAGGTATTAGTACTGCATGGATTAAGTTGAAATATGTGGGTTTCTCATGCATAATTATAAGGCGGCATCTTGCCCAGACATATCCAAATACTGTAGCTCTTTCACACAAGATCAGACAAGGCTGTTAAATCACAGTTTATTTTTCTGTGAACTTGTATCATCCCTTGGGCTGTTGAGGTTACAGTTAGTTTATTTTCACCTTTGAAGCCTAAACCTTCTGTTTCTAGAACATATTAAAATAGTTAAGGAAACTGAAGATGTTCTGCCATTTTGCTGGAAAAATGGTGTTGAACTTTAAATGTCTCTCAGTAATAAATATAAAATATCTCTTCATGTGGTTATCTACACAGAATACAAGACACAGGATTTATTTCATGTTGTAATTGGAAAATGGAATTGGAAGCCAAAATTTCTTGATTTTTATGTATTTCTCAGGTAAAGTTCACTCCATTTTCACCCCTGAGAAAGTCACTTAATTGTTGAGCATTTTCTTAATGTACTCCCCCTAATGTGTGGGCAAGGGTAATTATTTTCCTTGAAGAGCGTCATGACAAAGAGTTACTGCGTGTTTGCTAGTTTGTTTACTTACCTCTATGTTTTTGCAATAGACCTGTCTATAAATCTACAATTTTTTTTAAGTAAGTGTGCTGTCAGTGAGCTAAAATTATTCTAGTTATGCCTCGCTGATAGAACTGATAGCATGAACGGGTTGCCCTAGCTAAAGAGATGCTGCGGGAAAAAATCCCGCAGGGAATTAACACAGCAACCCTGAATAAGGACCCTACAATTCATATTTGAATAAAGATGGAGCAAGTGGAAAACTTTAGGTTTCCTACCTTGACAATTTGCAAATGACCCTTTTTTTCTTGTTTCTGTATACTCCTTTGTTCTTCTGCATCTCGACTATTCGAAGAAGAGACTGTTTTTGTTACACATTTCCTACAAGCTTGAAGTATTTGTGCAGCAGCTCTGCCATAGGGAGGACAGTTTAAATATCACAATTAACTATAAATTAATTTGTATCTTCAATTCACACATCAGGATGTTTTCAGAACAGAAGTAGGCCAAGATGCCTCAATTTCTTCTGTACTGGTCTACAAACAGTCAATACAACTCCTGTGGGTTTTATTGTTCTTACTGTCACCATTGCTTCCTTCATTTTTATTAAACTTTTATTTTCAACTCTCCTTACCCTTATCTTCTTTTCTTTCCTCTTTTTTTTTAACATGCTTTCTTTTTTAAGACTCCCAGCTGTAGCTACAGAAGCGATGAATCAAAATGGTGAATTTTACATTCATTTTGAGGCTAGGGAGTCTGCAAATATCCTGTTATTTTTCCTCTTGTAATGCTTCAGAGCCTAGGATTTGTTCGTCAGATAGACAGCCTTGTCCCACATAGTTACCATTTCACCTTTAAAGTGCATTATATTCTAAAGTTCGCCTTGCTCCTGTGGAACACTATTTTCAGAAGAGCTGGTTGCATTGTGAAACTTAGTGAATCTCCAGCATGAGCAGAGCTGCTCTGCAGAAGGTCTAAAGATTAATGGAAGGGTCTGAGCACAGGTACAACACTACATGGAAAACAAAACTATTGCTGGTTTCTGTACTTAGTGAAACATTTGCAAGGATTGTGTGCTCGGGCACAAGCTATAAGGAATTACAGAAGTCCAGATGGGAATTTGAATGACTGGATCACCACAGTCAAAATATCATCTTGTTTATGGGGTTTGGCTCTTTAATTAATCTCATTCTCTAGACAAGAAATTCTGGGGAAGTAAAAAGTTCAAAGCAATACTCAGACTGTGCATAGACCTGACAATAAAGGTACATATTTCTTTGATGAGGTGATGTGATGGTATTTGCCAAGCCCTTTATGTAACCTCTACCCGTTCTCTAAGAATACGCTAAAAGGGCTAGATTTTTAAAAATCAATTTCTCACTAATATCGATATTTTAAAGGGAAGAATTGGTATGAAAAATATTCATGTTATAAAATATTGCCATTTCTTTTGTCAGGAGAAAGTTATTCTTCTACATCTCCATTGGTGTCTGTATTGTGGACTATGAACAATCTGGACAAATAGACATCCAATGGACCTGGACATTGTTAGCATTAGGAGGTAATTTGAAAGTAGTTTCCTGTAAACTAGCCAGATTGTGGTGTGTTTTGAGACTGCCAAAAGATTTTCTGCGTCAGTTGAGTATGAACAATTTCTGTTCTAAACCATGTCCAAATCAACTCAGATAATTATATTGAATAATCTATAAAGAACATAACTAAATGTATGGGTATATACATACTTTAACTAATGATACATATCACCAATCTTTTGATTGACAGTTTGCTGCAGGATCCTCTCTGTTCCTGTCAGGACATATTTGTTGCTTCAGGAATTGATACAGAGCAAAAAAACAGTTTTATACACCGCATTGATATTCTGCAGCCTTAAAACATATAGCTCTGTCAAAATCATGTAACCTCCACTTGTTTATTTTACAAACAAGAGGGAAAAAAAAACTAGTTACAGATATAAAAATCAGTTTATCTATTATGTCTGAGATTCTTCAAAGCTGAATTATAAAGTGAGTCTCCTGTCCCACAGCAAATCCTAAATGTCTGTTATATGAATAAAAACGAGTTATTAAACAAAAAAAATAAACAACATTGCAAAAATGGAGTCATATGAAGTTCACCTGAACTCAACATAAGAGCTCAACATGAGCGTTACCAAAGTCAGGTTCACAGTCCATCATAATGTGAACAAGGCAACCCTCCGTTAACATACAGCTTTGTATAGACAACTAAGCTTCTAGGACTAGTTAATATAAAGCGGCCTAAAATATACAGAAACAGCAGAAAGTTTAAAGGCATCTCTCAGAGGATGCAATGGACAGAGAATGTCAAGTCCTGAATAGCAGGATGCTCAAATAACATGATTTAACCTACATTTCAATTCAATTCTAATGCAGGCAGAGTAAGTTCATAGATATTTAATGGATCAGGGTAAATGCATTCAGAAGCACCTCCACACAGATGATCTACTGCAGGAACCTCTCTTCCTGAAATATGTTCCCTCCCAAAGGACTTGTGTGCCCAGGGAGGGCGTTAGCTGACATTCACTGATGGTCTTTTTACTAAGGTTTCCAGATGAACTCATGTAGATGGCTGAAAGAAATTCTGTCTTTTGCACCAAAACCAGAGGAGAATCAATGCCTTGAGAGGTATAATTGAAGTCTCTTGGAGGTGGGACTACAGTCAAATGCCACAGTAAGGAAAAGGCCATGGTCTGTAATTTCAAAGGACATCCATGCGAAGCAGTTATAAATACTGGACCACTGCATCAGTACTCAGTGACATCAGTGAGACTAAGTCAATAATAGCAAAAAAACACAATGTAATTTGCAACCAAATCATTACGAGCTAGTTGCCATTAATGAAACTTGGTGGGATGAATGCCATGACTGGAGTGCTGCTATTGATGGCTACAGGCTGTTCAGAAGGGACCGGAGAGGAAGGAGGAGCAGAGGTGTTGCACTCTACATCAAGAAATAGAGTGTGAAGAGCTGTCTCTGAAGAATAGCCATAAGCAGGTTGAAAGCCTATGGGTAAGAATTAGAGGCTGAGGTAACAAAGGGAACCTTGTGGTTGATGTCTACTACAGGCCACTCAATTAAAGGAAGCCTACTCATGAAGCCTTCTTACTGCAGCTACAAGAGGCATTGCACTCACAGGCTCTCATCCTGCTGGGGGACTTCAACTACGCCAACATCTGCTGGAAAAGGCGCACAGCAAGCTGTAGGCAATC
>VYZM01019815.1:0-28413 GCA_013398915.1 Dromas ardeola
AGGTCCCTTCCAACTCTGAAGACCCCGTGATTCCATGATTTGCTAAGTGCTCAATTCCAGTAATTCATACATTGTATGCGATTAAACATAGTTTAGGACAGGTAGGTTTAGCACCTACAGTAATGCTTTAGAGACCATTCAAGCAAAGTAGGAAAAGAAGCTGTTTGGTTAAACCAGAAATGGTAACAAAGGGAAAGTCAGTGTCACATGGTAAACTTAGTTAATTGAAGAAAGGCATGTTTTTGACTGAAGACAGCCCTGGAAACAAAGTCTCCTTAAATTAAGATATTCATCCAACTGACTTGCAGTCAGTCAGAAGCGTGTTGGGTGGTAGGTTAGATGGCCAAAGAATTGGCCAGGGCAACTGTAATAAAAAAAAGGTGGTTGCCAAGTGCTTCAGAGCTGCCTTACAGAAAAATAGGATCAGTTCTTTTCTGCTGTGCCAAAGGAGGAGGTCCGTTCCCACGTTCTGCCTCTGGGGCCAGGATCACTAGCAATGGGGTGATGTGAAATTGTGTATTGCAGTTTTGGCGGGTGCCGTTAGCATTCTGCCAGTTTGCAGCAGAACAATAGCTATTCACCGAATGGCATCCCTGGTCCGCTTCTTCCTCTTGCCCATAGTGCAAATTTCTTATGTGTAAATGTTGACTCATCCCTACAGTCTCTCTCCTACCTCTTATTTCTCCAATTGCAAGATCTTGCCAACGCTGATGCAAAGACCGGCAAGGTCTCCTTTTTTTCTTGCTTGTTTTTCATTCTTCCACTACTCTGTCACTGACAGAGACTTATCACTTTCTTTTTCCCTCTAGCCTCTGTACCTGCCTCTTTGGCCTTCATTTGCAAGACAATTTCAGGGTCTCCACTCTTGCACCCTCTCTGTTCTTTCTGTTCACCTTGACATCAAGATTTCATCTCTTTCTCTTTTTCTTCTTGTCAGACCCATTTCATGAAGTCTGCTTTGCGCAGGGCTATTTTTTGTTGTCTCCACTTTGGTGATTCCTAGAAAATCCGTTTTTATTTATTATTGTATTTCTTTGAAAGTTAGCCGTAAAAACGGATACTCTATAGAACTGCAGCTATTTACAGACACATAGCAAACAATATCCTAAACCTGTGCCAAAGAGCTCTACTACAATTCACGCTTCCCTGCTGAAAGCAAAAGAATTGTCTATGTAGCTAATGCCAGCGTGGGAAAAAGAAAGCAACTTCAAAGGAGTGATGAGTCTATTGGTTGCTCTGCTGAAAGGGAATAAACTATGAATGAAACGAAAACAGACCTCAAAAGGTGACATTCTCCTGCAGAAAACGGAATAAAATTGTTTTGCCCAGCTGCAAGTTGTTCTTTTGCTTCTGTGAAGTTTGGAATCAATTATTTCTTATGTGTGTCGGAAATGAATTTGTTGCTAGAGCCTGCATCACAGTGGACAGGGCCGACGAGTCCAGCGTTCCTATTCTCACCTGTATATCTGCCGTATAGTGTAATTGTGAGCGCATTGTTTCACCTCTCTGTGCCTGTTTCTCACTCTTAAGTAGGGCTAATGATACTTCCTTCGCAAAGCTTTTCCAGTCTGACTGGAGAGCCGAGCTATGAAAGGTATGTATCCTTGCTGTTATTACACAGCAAAATATCTTGAAGGGTTCTGTTAAAATTTAGGAGAGGACACATCCACATGTATTGAAAGTCAGCATGAAGCATTATGTCTGTAATATTAAGACCTAAGAATCCAAATAAACTGGAGTTGCTGCCCAATGCACATTTTTATGCTTTATGTTGCTGGTTGTTCATACATATAAGAGGATATTTCTTCGGTTACCCACCATCCTCCTTTCTCTGCGTAGAGCTTTTTAAACTGCCAAGAATAGAAATGAGTACATAAATGGATGTATTTCTAAACCACCTTCCCCTTCTTACAGAATTTAAAATGAGGAGGTTATTTCTGCTATGCTATAAAACATGTGAAGTTGCAGTGGCTTTGAGAGGCTTCAGCTTTCCAGTTAGTGTAAGGGATGTGGTTCTGTTACGAGGACACTATAGCGTCTACCAAAAAATAATGAAAAATAGTCCTTTTCTTCTTTTATTTCTCCAAGGCATTTTATTTGTATTACAGCACAGACCGATGTGATCTGATTACTTCAAAGGCGATCTAACTTTGAGCTCCTTGTGTTTATAACCATTTGGTCATTACACGTTGGTCTCTCTGAAGGTCTTGGGTAATGATGTTGCTTATCAGAGCTTTTACCTGTGCGTTAAGTATTTTAGGGAATTTATTCAGAGCAGCTCTGCTGCAGAGGCAGCATTGACAATCTGTTTTCCTTTTCTGCCTTGCTGTTTGCTTTCTGAGATAGCTGTATTTTGAGAGAAACTGTGTCTAAACAAAGAGCTTGGTCACTGTAAATGTATGCAGGAAGAATGAGTTCCACAAACAAGGAAGACTTTACAATGCGACTTCTTTTTTTGAGAAGATCCTTGGGGAGATGCACGGATGGATAAAAGTAATACACTTCTCAGTACATTGACTTTCTGGAGGGGTTGTAGGTCAGCCTGACTAAACCTGGGATCTCTCGAAAAAGAATGTTAAAGAAGAGTATTTCGGATGTTTTTGCTGAAAAGGCCAGCGTGACTCTCAGCATTGATTTCAGTGTGTTAATCTTAGCTTAAGCCATCAGTTGGTATTCAGTGCAGATTTGCAAAGTGCTGTCTTCTGAATAATGGTTCAAGACCTCAGTCCTGGTTGTCCACGTGTCGTCTGCACCTTCTTTATTTGCCATTTTAGCAGAGAGAGTAAGACTTCAGTGTACACAAATGCAGCCTTCTGAGAGTTAAAATGAGCTCTAAATCCAAATTCATGTCATGCTACTAGGACTGATAATGGTCACATTCCTCCCTGTGATGTTAAGGGATTCAAAGCCAAAACTCATTTATAATTTGAAAAGCTACAAATCCTTCTGCCTTGGAATATGTTTTCATCTTTGGATTGTCTCTGTTAAAACAGAGAAATCCTATACACAGTTGTCCAATGCATGAGTTGTGGATGCAGGACAGAGGACTGCATTCCCACACCAGGATGCTTCTTTGCCAGAACATGCAGTAATGTTTTTTGTTCCTCCCACCCACCCCCCCACCCACCCCANCTTTATGTCTACATATTAAGCAATGAAATAATTATGAAAAAATAAAGAAATTATTTCAAATGGTACCTGTAAAGAAGTGAGGCTTGGTGCTCTCCAAATTGCTTTCTCTCTTCAAAAGTTAAAAGAAAAGTTGGAATTCATAACTGAAAACATCTGATAGACCATTATTATTAGTCAAACAGTTTCTGAAAGAGAATGAGAGTGAGGAGATATGTAGTCTGGTCGTGGTAATTAATTGCTTTCAGTTGTGCCATAAATCTGTCTGAAAGCAAAGAAGTTGCAGAGTTGCCTCTTACATTAGTTAACAGCTATTGGAGAAGAGATAAAATAGCTGGAAAGTGTGTACACATGTCCTTTTTAAAGCATGGGTATGTTAGTGTTGATTGTTCTTGTCTTGGGCTGGACAGCCCTTATGAGCTCATTGCTCAAGTTCCTCTGGCAAATATTTTTACAGTTTAAGAAAGGGCACAAGCGTCAAAAGACCATCAAAACTTGCAGGTTGAAGTTTCAGAATTAGGGAAAGTCGGATTGAAAAATATATCCCTTATCTTGTTTATGGAAATTAGAGCATTGAATGTAACGCTTCTAGAGGGTGAGTTAGGAATGACGCTGCTCCTTCTGACTTTTGATTATTAGTTAAAAGTGTATCTGCAAGAAGAGGAGGATTTGGACGTGCATGCACTGGTCTGACCAAAGGTCGGAAACAAATATTGCTAAAAAAGTTATTGAAAGCCTCTGTTGGCTCTTATCCCCCATAAATTAAGTGACATGAGAAGATCTCCATAGTTTTCCACAACCATTCCATTCCTGAGTGTTTAACTCATTTAATTTGAAGTTTCTCATGTAGCTTTGGGTGTAGCTGGGGGAGTCCCGCGGAACCAGACTGCTCTGACCTGCGACACTCAGAGCTGTAACAGGCTGCACGTGATATTTAGGAGCGAAATCTTCCATATCTTGTGGTGCTGGAAATGGCACTACTCAGTAAAGGGGACATAGCAGGTACCTGGATAAAAAGTCTTGACTAGGAATACAGAACACATTATTTTACAAAGCTTGTAATTTACAGGAATTTGGGTTGAGCAGGAAAAGTCTCACGCTGAACATACAGGCAAATTGAACCTTCCCAGCCAAATTTCAGACCCAAGCTATAGTGCCTGAAAATGCTAGAGCTGCTCAGGAAAAAAAAATCTGTACAAATTCTAAGCACATCTTAGAAACTTTTGAGTCATACTAGACGCTATGCTAAAAAAAACCCTGCTGTAATTGTGCCCGAACTAATTCATCTCAATGGTGAAAGACAGAACTGGCATCTTGGGTCAATATTTATCCAGGAATATTGAAAAGAAAAATCTCTGCTGTCACTCAGACCACTGTATTATCAGAAGAAATCTGTGGTAGCATTCAAAAAGCAAAAATTAACCAAAATACAATTCTCCTTTTGGAGAAAAGCAATTTAACATTTAATAAAAAAAGTAACTTTGCCTGGGAGGTGAATCTGCAGCCTATCAAGCCTGCCATATCATTTTAAAATTTATAACTCTCATGATTAGAAAATGTCAAGATAATCAAAATACAGGGGAAATTACAGCTGCTACAGTAAATGAATGCTCTGAAAGTACTCAGGTTGTGCGGTGCTATAACATCCACATAACAATCCTAACTTTTAAAACGCTTTTGTCACAGACGGTTTTTTGCTTATACATTGCTTGAAGATAGTGAAGATTTGGGTATGATTTCATAGTTGATCTTAAGAGTGAGTTATTAAATCCCTTCATTTGATACACTGCTCCGATAATGAAACCGCGCTGCAGAGAAAGTGTCAGAAAAGTTTAATTTCTTTTGTGCTCAAACCCTCCATATAAGTCTGCGTGGGTAATAAAATTATGATCACATATTCATACCTCTTTGCAAAATAAATGTAATGATACTTTGTATTCCCTCGGCGCCAGCTCTCTCAAGTTCTTCAGGCACTTTATAAACATTAATTAAGACTCGCACCTCTGCGTTGCATAAGTGCCACGCTGATCGCCTTCATTGTTTTGTAAAGTATCTGCCATATTTTGATTACTCCAGAGCCGCTTGTTAATATTATACACATCAGTAAACTGAGGCAGGACGGTTAAGTCGCATGATTAAATTCTCACCACAAATCAGTGATTAAGGTTGGGGCTGCAATTAAGAGAGTTTCACTTCCCAGTTCCCTGCTGTAACCACCGGACCAACTCCTATGGGGTCTTCAAAGCATTTCCAGTGGTTCAAATTGGTTTCTCTGTTGGAAAGAAATTTAATTCGTAATATTAAGAGGTGGAGGATTGTTAATGCATTGTCACCTGCTGTCTCTTGAGGGCAAACGTGTGACAGTAGGGCAGCCCCGAACCGTGGCACCCATTAAAGGTACTTTTTCTATAATAAACTGCGATGGGCAGCTGTCTGCAAGCATAAGCTGTGCTTTATTATGGTGAGTCTGTGGCTCATTTATGACTGAACGGACTCTTTTCTTGTTGGTCCTTAGCTTGCAATGTGCTGTTTTTTCCTCTTTTTCCAGTCGAGAAAATTGTACCTTCTCCTGGAATTGGCGTTCCTCTCCTCTCTTGCCAAAGGCTGTTTTATCAACTCCCGTCCGACTTCTGTTTCCTGTCATTTTCTGCTGCATTTCCATCTGAAGGAAGACAGTGGTCATGTCATAATTATTTTCTTTAGTAATTGCCACAAAGATGCTGAGTGTTTCCTAATTAGATCAGGCAGTGTTCTCGGTGAAACCTCAGAGATGCTGTCCAAGGACGCGAGTTTCCTTCAGATCTCGGTAATTGAGTTGTACAGCCCCTGTTTGTGCAACCCCAGTTTCTCCCTGCAGCTCTTGAAGCACACCAGGGGGTTGGGAATAGTGGTATTTAAAGAGAAAGAATAAAAAAGAAAGCTTAATTGGGGAAGTAATGGGATTTTTTTCCCCCCATTTCTTTAAATATGCCACAGTGTGGAAATCTACTTGGTTGTATCTCACCACAGTCTCATCTTGCAAACAGCAAACTGGAGCTAAAATACTTCTGTATAGGTGAGGATCAGCTAAAAACATTGAAGACTTAGATGGGGTTTTGGGACAGATGGATAAAACTCATCTAGGGATTGAAAACACATTTTTCAAACACACCGTTATTTTGATCCAAAGTAACTTTACAAAATGTTGTAAACAGTGCCTTATTTTGCAGCTGAAGGGCTGTAAAATTACAGATCATTGCACTGTAGACAGGATGTTAATTTGGAGGTGTTTGTGTGCAATATAGAATTGCTGGATACATTCGGTGGGCTGCTTGCTTTCATTTTTGTTAGTCAAAATGAGCAACAGGGTAGTCAGCATTTGAGAGCACCAGCAGTGAGGATGGTTAATGTTCATGGCAAACGCCAGAGGCGATGGGAGAAATGGTAAAACTGCCCCTATCATGGTAGGGGGGAATGTTCCCTCTGCCCCTCTATTTGTGTTAAGAGCACCTCCCTTCCACTTTTTTGTTTAATGGATAGGAATGGGTCATTTATCCGGAGATAATTTATCTGACATTTTTATAATAGACATTTATCTGTGTGCAGCTCTGGAGTCCTCAGCACAAGAAGGACATGGGCCTGTTGGAGCGGGTCCAGTGGAGGACCATGAAGATGATCTGAGGGCTGGAGCCCCTCTGCTGTGAGGACAGGCTGAGAGAGCTGGGGTTGTTCAGCCTGGAGAAGAGAAGGCTCCAGGGAGACCTTAGAGCCCCTTCCACTCCCTAAAGGGGGCCTGCAGGAAGGATGGGGAGGGACTCTTGATCAGGGAGTGGAGTGGTATGAAAAAGGTTAATGGTTTTAAACTGAAAGAGGGGAGATTTAGATTAGATATTCGGAAGAAATTCCTTCCTGTGAGGGTGGTGAGCCCCTGGCCCAGGTTGCCCAGAGAAGCTGTGGCTGCCCCATCCCTGGAGGGGTTCAAGGCCAGGCTGGACGGGGCTTGGAGCAGCCTGGTCTGGTGGGAGGTGTCCCTGCCCAGGGCAGGGGGTTGGGACTGGGTGATCTTTAAGGTCGCTTCCAACCCAAACCATTCTATGATTCTATGAGATAGGAACAGGATGCTTGTCCAGAGATAAACCCAGAGGGTATCCTGGGGCCCTGTGATCTGCTCCTCCCTTTGACCACTGCTGTGCGTTTCCCATGCCATTTCAGCACACTGGCTTCTGGGGCAGGGACATGGTTTGGTGGTGGTTTTGTGCAGTGTTAGGCTAATGATTGGACTCTGTGATCTTAACGGTCCCTTCCAACCTAGAGGATTCTATGATTGTATAAATAGTTCTGTGCATTCTGCAAGCATCATTACAATGCAGATTAGGAGAATGGGTGAAGCTTGCTTTATCCAGCTCAAAGTTGAGGTAGACTGAAGATCCTCCACCACCCCTCAACTCCATGTTTCCCTTGAAAATTGTGCTTTTAATTGTAGAATCTTGAAAACAATCGCAGCTGATCAGCTTCTGGGATTCACGTCTTCCATGTAAAACCTGCAGCAACACCGTGCCCAAGCATTTTTGGGGAAAAAGGGCACCTTTTTTCAACACGATGTTTCCTTGAGCTCTCCTCTTCGTGTGATGGTCAGACCCCACGCAGCTTGGCTTGTGACTCTTATTGAGCTTTCAACTCTACAATGCTAAAAAATAATTTAATCCTTAAAAGAAAGGGTTAAAAATTGAAAGTATCACTTAAAACAGGACCGTGAAGTGTGTGGCGATATTTATATATTGGCAGGTAAAATGCTGGAGGAAAGGAAGCCATAGGTTAGTCAGGAGAAGAAGATAATTTAGTTTTATGTTAATGGCAGTGTTTAATAATAATAATTACGCCAAATTATACTTTTCTGCTGTGAAGGTAAAAATCCAAAGACTGGCCTTCTAAGTCTGGAGTGATAGTTAGATACCCTGTTCGTACTAGTTATTAAACCCTTCATTTGATGAGCTACTTAGTGTAAGTGCCTTCATGTAATAGCTAAAAATGACTCTGAAGCCTGAGCCACAGACAGGCAGAGCACAGCTAGTTATTTTGCTAAGGAGGAGGATGAAAAGCTAACCTGGAAAACAGGCAAAAAGATAGGAGAAAGGCATGAACCCTCTGCTTCTCTCCTATCAGCCCTTGTGGTCGAACATTTAATAATACAAAATGTTACTGAAGGACACTGAAGCAAAGTAACCTTTTCTTTATCCAGCGGGTGATGGGGAACGTTGCTGTCATTTCCAGGGCTTAGTGGATTCGTTCTGTTCACCAACATTTCAGGCTGCCGATGCTGTGTATGCAGTGTAATAACGGGGGAAAGCTGTCGCACGCTGCACAAAGAAAAGACACATATCAGCAGCAGGGTTCTGCTTTGGGCTGTTGGCAATGTGATTCCGTCATCTTTCTCTCTTAAGAAAGATTAGGAACAAATTCAAGAAACATGACACTTCTAACTAGACAGAAACCACTGTGATATATAGGATGGCAGAGCTTCTGCGTATTAGCAGGGCTTCTTTATTTTTTTCTCCTTTCTCCGGCTAGAATTCACATAAATAATGAAAAAAAAAAAACCAAACCTGATTCAACCCAGCTGTCCAGCAGAAGAGAAGATAATTATTTGCAATACTCTACAAAATATTGTCATAAGACAGACTTGTGGTAGGATTCTTCCCCATGTTTTGTGGTCTCTTTGCCATTCCCAACTGTTTTTGCCAATTAGATTCTCCCCAGAGTCTGTAAGATCATATACATATTTGAGACTTTTAAGTTCTCACCTTGATATGAAGATAGCAATCACTTAACTTGTAGACACCAAAAAAAAAAAATTTAGGATGTTTTCCTGCAGTGTGTGGCAACACTGAATGTCGCTTCTTCTGCACAGCCCATGACTCAGGATGCTGTTTGCAAAATCAGAATCAAAAGAGTTGGAATTGCTATCAAAATTATGCCAGTTAGACCTATTTCAAGGGTTGGTTGCAAAAATAATTGGCCCTGCATTAAAATTCAGGAAATTTGAATTGATCCCTTTGACTGTCCAAAAATTGGTGAGCATTTGAACTTGTGTTCGGGACATATGCTTGCAGCTACAGTCTATCAGGCATATCTTGAAAAAAAAGAACTTCTATAAAAAGTATTCTGAACACTGTAGGCTTTTATAATTAATAAAAGGATCTCTTTCATTGCAGTCTCCAAGTAAAAGCTGTCATAATTGTTGCTCTAGACACCCGTTTTTCTTCATAAAACAGAGTATTGTTATTCAAGTGCCTGCTGTTCATAGTGTCTTAAAACCGAAACTCCAAAGCAATGACCGTCTTAAACCAGGTGCTGAAGAAACACAAAGCAAAACATGATGATATTGTCTCTAGACCGTCGATAGCGTATTGTGGTTTACATGTGGGATGTCCTCGAATCTTTCAGGACAGCTGAAGTCATTACCTTTCATATTTTCGAGTATTTAGAAATGAAACCAAAATGGTTTTTTAGCTGCTGCTTATACAAAAGGGAGGACATAAGGTCCGACTCAACACTAGAAGCCCACGGAGCCTCGAGTTTTCCAGGAACAAGGCAAATGGGAAGGCCTGAACTCAGCCTTGCTTCCTCTGCGCCGTGTGAGCAGATCGAGAGCATCCTTACTGAAATCATTTACATATGTCAGCATATGTCACTCCTGTAACAGGCCTGAAGAGGCTGGTAATAAAATAAAGCAAGGTAATTTAGCAGCGAGACAAGGCACTTTGGTTTTCCCCTACTGGTTATCAGTGACTGTGGTTTTTCCTGCTTTGCTTAAGTTGCGAAGGAACCTTATTTGCTCTTGAATCTCTTTTTAATTGACCCAACAATGAAGAGTTTTGTTACAAGAAAATGCTTTCTTGAATCTAGATTTGTGACTCAAGATAATTTGAAGAAACAGAATTCATTCTAGACTGAGAGGTCTGGTATTTTCAATGCAACTCTTCGGTCCTTAAGCCAACTGTTTAAAACTAAATGCAGATTGAAGCCTGCTAGATGTTTTCTAGATTAACTGTGGTTTATTGGCATAAAAAGTTTAGGAGCAACTTTACTGTTCTTCCTTGAGGGTCCCCTGTTGAAAAAATTAAATTACTTGTATCTTGAGCTAATTCAGGTATAACCACAAAGAAAACTAAAAGAAAACCTAACTGAAGGGGGGCTGATGGTGATCACAGTCATGCTGCATGATCTGACTTTCGGAATATGTATTTAAGTTTATGTCCCCTTTAAAATAACTTTCACAAGACTTACAGATTTGAGATTTTGATGTATTGCTGTTTCATTTGGGCCATCTGTCTTCTGATATCCTGAAACGGTTTTTCTTGTAACACAATTCCTATCAGAGTTGTGGTGTTATTAAAAATCAAATTTAATTTTTTTTTTCTTTTTGCCAGGCAAAGCTGCTTGGCATCAACACTGTTGGTAAACAAACACAATCAAATATTCTTCCAGTACTGCATTCCCATGTGTGTTTGTTGAAACTGCAGCTCAAATGAGATTGGATGCAGCAGTTTTACCTGACTGCAGGCAGGCACAGCAATATTTCCCTTTGCACTCACATTGAAGAAGGCACAGGCTTGACAGGTAACTGTAATGAAGTCCTGTCTGAGATCTTCACATTGGGGATAAGTAAGACAAAATGCACCATTTTCTTAATAAAAAAGAAATTTAACTCGATTTTTGAGGAATAAAAATGAACACACCTTCAGGTGCTGCTGTATTAGCATTTTGAGGCACATTGTATAAAGGCCAAGAAAGTCTAAATTAGAGAAGATACACAAGATTCTTCTTGACCTTTTGGCTTAGATCACATTTAATATAGGATTAATTTAAGACATCCTGTATTCAGGGACGCATTCGGTAATCTAATAGGCCTTCTCCATTTTTAACTGCTCTAATTGTATTTATTTTTAAGTTATCTGGCATTCATTGGTTTTTCTGACAGTTTTAATTTATTCTAGTATATTTTTCTAATGTCTTCCTATGCCAGAGGGTAGTGGAGGCTAGAAATATTAGAAAGATACCAACCTGATCTGGGAGTGGAATTATTTTGAGGCTAGAATATAGGCTATAACTAAGAGTAATGGGATAAAATGAATATGGGAGCATTTAGACTGAGACTTAAGGAGCCTTGACTGTAAGATCTATTGAACTGCAGAGGTATTTCCTATGGGGCATGGTGAAAGTCTCATCATTATGAAGCTGCAACTAGATAGGATAAATTAGAAGAATTACTATAGGTGGAGCAATCATAGACTTACTTATAGTTGGAGATTACCTCTCTTTTCACTCTAACTTCTGGCTGTTTCTTCGCCTTTGCTTCATCCATCTCCTTCAGTGGGACTGGAATGAGTACATGGGAAGTAGGCTGTATTTGAATATAGGACTACCTGAGAAAGCTATACTGCAAGAAGCATCTGTAGCTTTTTATAATGGAGCCAAGAAGCCACCAGAGATCTGATTTTTCTCCATCTCTCCCTCCTGGGGAGAGAAATGCTATGACTGTTCTCTGCCTTGCTACCTAAAGAACTAGTAAGACTAGTTGTTTCCATTGCTAATATGATTTTGAGACAAAAAAATGCAGAATGCAGAATAAAAAAAATCTCTTTCTGGAATGGCTATGATGGCATCAATAGTATGATAAAAGTGAATTTCGATAGTTGATTTGAGAGACGTGCCTTTCTGAAGTGCTGAATTTGAGTCTCACTGGGAACTTGTATGATGGTGATGAAAGTGTAATGCGGTAGCACCTGGATGTGGTGGGATCTGAGCACCCGTGACTGTCATCACTACACACGCATAGAGCAGAGATCTCTGCTGCCCCAGTGAAGTTGAGGCAGGTGCAACAAGGGAGCAAAACGCTCAATCTGCGAGCCTGGGGAGAGAAGGTCTGGGAAAGCTCCTCTATAAAAGTGTGTGCAATGGCCAGAAAAAGAAATAGTGGTCATTTCTTCTGGTCACCTCCCAAGCCATTATCTTCTAGTAGTGTCCCCAAAAGTGGTGTGCTGGAAATGCCGTGGGAAGCAAGGCCACATTGCAACATAGTGGTCTCATGTGGAGAGGCCATCGCATGTATACTTGACATTTTAGGAGAAGGCTGGAGAGGAAACAGCATTTGATATCAACCTTGGTGGCAAGGCAGAATGTGAGGAAGAGCAAGGCTCTGGTCACGGATAGACATGGAGGCACAGGTCTAAGGACCATCAGAAATAGCAACTACGGCTTTTTTTTTTTTTTGCATTGGAGAGTAGGCAGTCGGGAACAGGATCCAAAGAAAGTGTAATATGACCAGAATGATGGCACAGGAAATAAAGCCAGGATATTTTGCCACTTTGGTAAAGCTCTTTTGAGTTTTTTGCTTTGAGTCTATTAACTGTCTAACACGTGTAGTAATCCGTGATTTTTGGTATGTTAGCTGTGCCATAGCAGCTTTAAGTTGGGAACGATTTCTGAGGCATCTGTTTGGGTGCTGCCAATTAAACAGACCTGTGATAATGATGTAGTGAAGATAAAGGAGAGAAATATAAGAGAAACCAACCAGACGAGTAAACCATTTTTTGGTCTTTGGAGAAGAAAGGCGTTTTTGTCTCCCCCTAACTCAAGCAATCTTTTTTAATAAATATTTTAGAAGTATTAGGACTCGTTTCATATAATCACCATCATCTTCTTCGCTACAGGTCTCTTTCTGCAAGGCAGTACGGTAACTTGAAAAGCAACAATCATAATACCGGTTCTGCTCATTAGTATAAACAACCTGCAGACGAACTTGAGCTATTTTATTAATTAACAGCTGTATTGTTCTCCTTTGGAAATCTCAACAGAAAGGCCATTCATGTGGCTGCCCAGCAGAAATTGCTCAGCTGTCAGAGCCAAAGATGGCACGTGGTTTTCCAGGGCTCTCAATAAAGTCTGTATGTCATATTTTTATTCTACCCAGGGCTCGGCAAGTGGGCAGTCAGGGAAATTGTGTTTGCTGACTTTGATGGCAATTCACACTATGGCCAAGCAATAGAGCCGTGCTTGCAAGCCATCCAAGAGAAGATTACAGTCCTGAGTCCCCAACAATGCATCTTCTCATACAGGATTCAAGTATTTAGGACTGTTTTGGTAGGATGATAAGTCTAGGTAAGGTAAATTGTTCCTCAGTGTCATTAACAAACAAATCAGACCACAGAACAAAGATTTGTGTAAATATTTCAGTGGGCTGAAAATTAATTTTCTTCAGTGGAAGGAAATTAACCTCATGCTGATCTCAGATGGATTTTCCCAAAGTAATATTTGCCATGATTCCTTTCAAATATTTAGGTTTATTGTTGGGGTTATTGTGATTCCATGGATTCGCAATGCACAAGAAAATGTGTGCGTGAAATGCTCCTGCATTTGCAGGGGAAGGGCCGACTGAGCAAACATAGCCTTTTTTCCATCTCAGTGTCAAATAGAAATATTCCAGATATAACTAGACCTCATACTTTTAGGCATAGAAAAGCTGTTAGTGGCACAGCATGGAGTCCTTCAGGACAGGCATATTTTGGAAGAAAATTCTGTACTTAGTGAGTTGTGGACAGGGATGGACAGGGATGGACAATGCTACAGTGACTCTCAAATGAGTGTATCAATGGGCGAAGGAAGCAGACACGGTAGAAAGGGAACGATGGAGGTCTCTGTATAGATAGCTACTAGCAAATAATAGTAAAGCAATTCGCTATATTAACTTGATACCTGGAGTGAGTGATTGCATGTATTCCCCTATAAACCTGCTGGATGTATGCATGGATAATTATACATATCACGAGTTCAGCAAGGTCCTAATACCAAATTTAAAATAAATGCTGGAGGCCCAAATGCCAAAGCCATACAGAAAGAGTGTACAGGTCATGTATATTAATTACAGTTATCTAATGTGTCATAAAGCTGGAAGACCATTCCTTTCTAGACCACCAAAATGTAGGCAGGAAAAAATATTATTAGAAATTATCCTCGTGGATCCCTATCAGGAAGTATCCCCCATGAATTTTTGACCAAGTTAATTACTGTTTACACACAGAAGATATAACTACAGCTAATATTTTGTAAACAAAACTATAGCTTACATTTTATGAACCACAGGCATGTTCCTAGGTTGGAAAGAGGCTGACTGCTCTGTTAAATTTTTTCCTCATTCTCACTTCTCTGAACTTTTTTAATCATGTTTTCTCATTAGCGGAGTATATTTGATTAACTCACTCGTTTAATGAGGTGCTTTGGGATGGTAAAGACAGCAGCCCATTCTGCTGAAGGACTTCGAGATGTTAAAAAATAAATAAAACTTTTAAGTGCCAATAGATCTCCTGTTGGTCTTTACTGGTAGTTGTGTTTTGATGTTAGAGAATATTCAATTCCAGCTAGTGTCCCCCTTCAAAAAGTTGATTTTCAGATTGTTGTTAATAACAAGTGTTGGCACGCTGTGCCAGATGCTGGCTTCTTTTCTTAGACAAATACTTAAATTAAGTAAGAGTAGGTCAAGCATGCCTGATTTTCAAGTAATTAACAATTTTATTAGTTTTTTATCCTACTTTTTAGATAGAAGATAATGATATTAATTTAAATCATATCTCAAAGAAAAATGTCAGAGGAAATGGACCTTTGCTCTTACAAAGCATTTTTTACTTGAGGCTGCCATGCTCCAAAATGTGAAAATGGAGCCTAGCTACAAAGAAAATTGGGAAAATAGGAGGATGGATGCTACTGTTGTTTTTTGTATGATTCAGGGCATTAAAGACAACTGGAATTGATCTTTCCTGCCAAAGACAATTCTCCACTATTTTTTTATAATTTTTCAGTGTTTTGTTTTCTGGGTTTATCGCTTCTTTACTTGCGTAAGAATCCTGAGAGTAACGTTAACTTTATTGCATTTTATGATAACAAAGATCTTGGCTCAGCATTTTTAAGACAGGGAGTGAGTTCCCTTTATACTGAAAGGTCGAATAGTTGGAGTTCAGTGTGCTCAACATCTGCATGTCACTTCAACAGCTGGCAACCTCCTGGCGGAGCATCTGCTTGCGATCACGGCTACTTTTCATTGAGGCACATTGAACGTGGCATCTGGAAGGGCTCTTTGCATGCATGGAGATTTCACTGGTCATTATGTGACAAAGTGATTATTTAAGAGCAGAGATTTTGCCTGTTTTCATACAGCGCGTGGTACACTGTGGTTGCTGTCAGAGGCAAATGCAGGAGACATTAAGAAATGATCAGGAGCAATGTGGAGAGAGGAAAACAGGGAAGAAAAGATAGTAAAAAGTTCTACATCTGTAGATATTTATTACTGAGTTTCTAAAATGCTCAAACTCAACTTTATAAATTTTGAATGCTTTTTATTATTTTGAATGAGATGCTTCACTTCAACATATTATCCTGCTCTGATAGATGTTTAAGACTGATGCTATCTTTAGAACCTTTTCAAAGTCACACCTCTGAAAGGTGAGTTCACACATGAATTTTTCACCTCTGATTTTCGTTTTGTTTGTTTTGATCGAGGATACTCTATTTACCAATTTGGTATCTAAATCTCAAGAAATCTCACCCTGCTTCTACCCTATTAGTGTGTATTTTATGTGCTTTTATCACTAGATATGGCTCAGGAACTTCAGTGATACCTTTATGGAAGAAGTAATAACTGGGATTTGGCCAATGATCTTCCCAAATTACCATCTCATGATGTCTGTCATTTCTCAAGAAAGGATTTTAAGAGATTCTTATTGGCTGGGCTCAAGCAAGAAATCTCTTCAGAGAAAAGGCCCCTGAGTGGTATACCAATAGGTGATTATATAGCTATGGACAGGAGGCTGAAGTCGCCTGCACTGATACTGTATTCCAGCAATAATGTCTGACACCATGGGTCAGGACATTTTGTTGACTCATACGAACATCTGTGAAGATTGGATGCACCTTTTCCCTTCTTTGAAAGCATCTCTTCTTTGAATCGCCTGTGCCAGGTCGAGTTGGATGTCCTCTGCTTCTCCGTACGCATGTAGTGCAGTTGGCTCTATCCTCCTTGTCCCATCCTCATTTGTTCTCAGATTATCTGGGAATACCATCTGTAGTTGAAGAGCTCTCTGGATGTGCACAAACACATACCAGCAGGCTCTCGCATTATGTCCTGCTGAGCCTGGTGCCAGCACCAAGTCCCCTGTTGGAGAACATGGGCTCATGGTGCGAGTGCTTGACCAGAGAACCTCAAGGGAACTAAGATTCACAGCTGAAGTTTCCTAGAGCTCACAGTCAGGTCTCTGAATGTGACTGCAAGTTGTTTTCTTCTTACTCCCATCCTGACATTTGACATCCATTCTGAAACTTTAGCCAGGAACCACGCAGTCTGTATTCTCCGAGTGAGCTCAGTTGTACACCCTGGTTTACAAGGGGGACTGTAATACCTGTTCAGGACCTTTATGGAAAAATAGTTCAATTCTATTGCCGCTTGTTACTGCTTCCTCATAGCTGTTTATCCAGTTGTCACATTCTCTTGTGGTCTTGCCACTAAGCATGCTAATGCCATTGATGGAAACGGATGAGAGAGAACTTCATTTGTTTTAGAGAGTTTTCCAGGAGAGGGCAGCCATAGTTAATTCTGGGTCAGTTCATGTAAAACAATGTGAATATAGATGACTGGCAGCATTTGGCTGTGATTCTCTATTGCCCAGCATGGTTTGTGTGCTTAGTTCTTTTAATTTGTTCTTTTGTTTGGATTGCAAGTGCGTAAAAGATAGACTTTTTCACAAATTAATACTGGAAAAGAAAAACCACATAATAGAGTGGTTAACTCCCAATGCCCTGTACTTGCTGAAATTGCAAATGTTCTTGGGAACATTTTCCATTATGTGTCACTGTTTGCTTTATATACTTTCCAACCAGCTCATAAGCTTTTCTTCACTCTCTTACTTCAAAAATATTTCTGGAAAAGCATAGCCCAAACTCTTGCTAGAGACATGAAAATTTCAGGAAATTTGCACTGAAAACTTTTACTTCTTTAGGAGTTTAGAAAAGATCAGGACAAAATGATGCTCTCTTCTGTCCTGTTTTACATAATGAGGATACATGTAAAACCTCTCTTGGTTTGGAGGTAAGGATGATAAGTTATCACTAAGGGGCATATCCGATATCCACAGTTTGGAGGCTATACTCATCCAGACAGCAGAAAGGATGTAGATGGCAGCAGGAGACATTTTTTAATGCTCCTCTCCCAGGGCTATTGCTTTGGTAGAACTGCTTTTGGGACTAGGGTGGTAACCAGACCCCCTTGACGTGCACCCTCAGACTGCAAGGAAAGTTGCCTTTTCATATGAAATGCATAGCTTCGTTTCTTGGATCAGTTCAAAACAGCAAAAACTATTTTTCTCCTTTCATTTTTTTTCTTTTTGAATTTAAAAAAACCCCAACTTTATTTTTTGCGCCGCCAAATAAAAGTCCCATGAAATACCTTTTACCACATCCCTAGGTTATGTAAATCCATGGATTTTTATAAAGTTGAAAATCTGGGCGCTGCAGGTTCAGACGTGATGGGGTTTGGGAGGATTTTTTCTTTGTGTTTTGTAGAGGAAACAAGGTGCAGTCAGTATCACTTCACATGTAAACCATGAATCATAGAATTGTCTAGGTTGGAAGGAGCCTTTAAGATCATCGAGTCCAACCATTAACCTAACATTGCCAAGTCTACCAATAAACCGTGTCCCTAAGCACTATGTCTACCCATCTTTTAAATACCTCCAAGGATGGTGACTCAACCACTTCCCTGGGCAGCCTGTTCCAATGCTTGACAACCCTTTCAGTGAAGAAATTTTTCCTAATATCCAATCTTAACCTCCCCTGGCGCAACTTGAGGCCATTTCCTCTTGTCCTATCCATAAAATGATACACGAATTCAGAGGTAAAACTAAGGAAGCCATAAAGTCTTTCCATTCATTGTATTTTTAAGACTTTTAGCTTCAATTTTGTCAACTTTGTGAACTTCCTATGCTTCACAACCTCTCTTCAACCTGCGTTCCTGTCCAACCTGCTCTAGTTGAACCTGCTTTGGCAGGGGTATTTTGGACTAGATGATCTCCGAAGGTCCCTTACAACCCCTACCATTCTGTGATTCTGATGATTGCAGTGTTGCTTTGCTTGCTGTGGAGGGCGAGGAGTTAATAATTTCTCTTCTCTGCTTATGCGTCTGTGGGTCTCTAGAAGGTAGAGCAGACACAGTACTGTTTCTGTAGATGAGCTGATAGCTCTGGCCAGTCTGCGCACAGAGAGAGCCTTGTGCAAATAATTCTTAGAAAAGAGACCTAATCAGCCGACGCACTACACTGATTTGCACATAATTGTATCTGTCTTTTAAAAGCTGAAGATAAAAGGACAGAATTTGACACCTGCTCATTGCTCATTTTTCCGGCAGCTCGGTGGGCTGGAGCATGGTTGCAGGATTTGAGCGAGGAATGGTTTTGCCACCCGAATGGCCAATTAAAAGAAGAAGGGTTTGCAGGAATGCTTTGCAGTACTTGACAGGTGAAGCCCAAGACATGGTTCACAGCCCTGGGTATGGAGGGGATTGAATTCTTTACTCTCTGTAGCTGAACTCAGTGTTTTTCGTTTCTTCTCTCCCCCGCCCCAATATTTAATTTGTAATTTTATTTAAACCCAAAGTTTTCATTCTCTCTGAACTTCACCGTGCTCCTATCTGAGGTCTCCGTTCCTTCAGAATACAGTGATGGGGAAGGAAGGTTTTCTCGGCTCTTGCTTTAACTCTTTTATCAAAGAGTTCTCCTTTAAATAGCATGATTTTTATTTTGATTTACTTTTCCTTATGGTTGGGTTTCCTTTTAGCCTCTCTCTCCCTTCCTGCATGTCCTATAAATGCTCAGGTTTTGCGTTCAGTTTGGTGTAAAACAGTATTCCTGGAAGGAGTTGGTACCTCAATAAGCCAGCATAAGGATTTTGAAAGCTTACAATTAAGATGTTTTTCTCTATCTTCTGGAAGTCACCTTTCCCTCTCAGTTCTACTGGGTAGCTTATTCATTCATTTCTGCTCCGTAAAAACTCCTGACTGCTCTTCACAGGACAGGTTGACTCCTTCCTAAAATGTCCCAGTGTCCCCATTTGGAAAACTGGTACGTTGCTCACGCCCTTACCTCCCCAGGTAGCCTTGAGATTTGAGAGATATATATATTATTTTTTTTTAAATTTATTTTATTTAAGAGGATTTCTTTTATTGTGTTTATTTCTCTAACAGTGCTGGCTGGACATCCCAGAAAAATAGGTCTGTGTAGTTCTACGTGCCATACAAATCGTTCTGCTAAGCTCCTAGGAACATGAATATTGTTGTCCTTAAAGCTTATAGTCTAGTATTCTAAATATACGTATGTATTTGTATATATATATGTATTTTATGTATTTGCTATAGAAGTATATAAGTTATATGAAAAAAAAAGGTTAACAGGCAAGAGGAATAGGGAAAATAGTATAACATATGACACGCAAATTTGTGAAGCATTCCAAATTTTTTGTTCTGGGCTCCCTGGTTCAAGAAGGACAGGGAACTGCTGGAGAGGGTACAGCAAAGGGCTACCAAGATGTTGAGGGGACTGGAACACCTCGCTTATGAAGAAAGACTGAGGGACTTGGGTCTTTTCAGTTTGGAAAAAAGAAGACTGAGGGGGGACCTTATCAATGCTTATAAATACTGAAAGGGTGGGTGTCAGGAGGATGGGGCCAGGCTCTTTTCAGGGGTGCCCAGTGACAGGACAAGGGGTAACGGGCACAAACTTGAACATAGGAAGTTCCATCTCAACATAAGGAGGAACTTCTTTACTCTGAGGGTGGCAGAGCACTGGCACAGGCTGCCCAGAGAGGTGGTGGAGTCTCCGTCTCTGGAGACATTCCAGACCTGCCTGGATGCGTTCCTGTGCCACCTGCTCTGGGTGACCCTGCTCTGGCAGGGGGGTTGGACGAGATGATCTCCAGAGGTCCCTTCCAACCCCTACCATTCTGTGATTCTGTGATATAGTATGACAATAGTATAACGTAGAAGAGAAGTAGTTTTGCATGCAAGTTGTAGCCCATAGGTAGCAGTAGCACAACTTGCCACCTCTGTAGCGATCAGATAGCAGGTTTCTGTGAGTATTACTGTGTGACCTCAGCAACAGGTTTCATCTTGCACAGGAAAAGTTGGGTCAATATGTGGTGATTTGGCCTGGACTGAGCTACTGCTGTAGCTAGAAAGTAGACAAGCTGGGAGTGATGTCTCTGCAAAGTGCCATATCGACATAACCAGGTTATAGACAATACATAGATGATCTTTGAATCAAGGTCTTCAGTAGATTAGAAAGACATTAGTTTGGAGGTGTCAAAAGCAGAGATGAAGAGATTTTAATTGTTAAATCTCATAATCCCATTAGATCTTAGACAAGGGTTCGGCAATGTAGGCAGAGCGAAAAGGTCAAGTTTGGAGAAGTTTTGTAGAAAGTGGCATCAGGATTTAATCACAGACTGGAGGTGTGAGTCATGAGAGAGAGAAGATCAAGTCAAAGAGAAAGCCGAGATTGGCAGGAAAGAGTCTGATTTTATTTCTGAAATTAAGACAAGTATGGGAAGGAAAGGATTTAGTGAAAAATTCAGGAGCTAGGTTTTGAGCATGTTCAATTTCAGCAAGTAGTAAATTATTAACAGAAAGATCTCAGAGAGAGGCCTCAAGTTGTTTGGGTTGATGACTCTAGGCTTAAAGATTTCTTGTTTTCAGTAAGTTTGATTGTTATTTTTGTGCTCATGTCCTGTCTAACAAGGAAGAATATGGATTTCTGTCACAGAGGATGACTGAAAACTTCCATCTGCATATATTTATTAGTGCACTTCTTGTGTGGATTCAAATTGGATTTTGAGATGGGTCACGATGTAGAAGAAGGATGCAATCGGAATAAAGAAGTCATAGCACCATAGCAGGGCTTGCCGGTTTCCAAGTCACATCTACCTGATTCACTGTCTCATGTCTTAATGCAAAAGTGGCAGAATGGACTAACCATACCTAGGGAAAATAGTAAAGTAGAATAACTTAGAGGTCATTTGACTGAAATATGCTGTGACTGAAATTCAAAGAAGCTTCATTAAGAATATGTCCATTTTATTACGCAGCTCTGCTTTTCAGCAGCTCTGGTCTGTAGACATTAGCCACACGTAGTCTAGTAACCACACGTCACACCTTCCCTGTACACAAAGTGCTGCGATACAGCGTTCGTACCTGGAGTTGTTTAATATCTCTCATTTAGCTCAGCTCATTGCGTTTCAATCGTGGTTGGGCTGAAGGAGGCCCGTGAGGCTCAGTGTCCTGGTGCTCATATTTACACAGTTACTGAGATGTGGTAAATCATCTACCTGCCTGTTAATAGGGGGTTATATATTATCTCGTACCAGGCTTTGGCTGCTCTACAAGGATACAAAAATTCTTATGGCCCAGAAATTTCATGCAATATTTCACGGTTCTTTTTAAAGAAAAGCATGGAAAAATGGGTCATGTACCCATCTTTTTTCTTTTAAGTAATCAACATCACTTTTTCTGCTTCGTTAAAGCATCCTGCCCCTATGTCTCTATACATCTGGGCATCTGGGTTTGCGTTCTTTCTGCTTCAGACAGTACATCGCATGTTTTGTCATCCAGGAGCACCAAATACTCCTCAAATATGACAATTATACTACACATAGTATAATAATTTAACTAGGAATTTTAAAAATAGCTGCCTGTTAGGTATGATCCCTTATCTAAGAGTCCAGAGCACCACTGTGTGCCTGTTGAATAGATAATGTGGAAAATACTGTTTACACTTAAACCAGTTGAAAATCCAGAAAAAACAGTTTCCACTTCCATATTGCCATATTCAGGGAGAGTTTGGGTAAGTAGAGTGTGTGGTGAAACCCACATTTTTGACTTCGCATGCGCAGAATTGATCACAGGAGCCTAGATCTGTGTCACTGCTGTTAAGTAGGCATTACTTCTTTTGTGACCATGTGCGAGCTCGCTCTTATCTCCATAGGGAATGTGCCACAATCACCATCCTTATCACTGATTTCTAGAGCGGATAACACTCCCTGGAGTTCTCCAATCTACGTAGTTTCTAGGCTAAACCTACTTTGATATCAGAAGGACTCCCAAACCAGCACATAAGGGCTACCGACTCTTTTTATATCATTAACTTTTCAGCCACAAGTCAGAAACTCTTACACAGGTTGCATGAGACCTTTAAAAATCTCCTCTGCAGAGGGAGAGGATTGTCTCACATGCATCACTGCAGAATTGCAGAGGGAAGAAAAAAATCTTAAGTCTCATTATGCAACCAGTGAGGAATAAGGTGATTTTCTTTCAGTTAGCTGAAGGTTAAGCCACCTTATTCATGACCTGCAGCAGTTTTGCACAAAATAGTGTTATATGATACATCAAGTACGGATTAGTTTTGTTTAAATGTAATATAGCGTGCTTTTTTCCCTTTCCTTTTTTTTTTTTCCCCACAAGGAAGGGAAAGAATACTCTGAAAGGAGTCCTGCCACAAAAAATCTATAGAAATAAAGTATCCAGTAACCTAAAATAACATGCAAATCCTGGGAGAGTGAAATTTCAAAACACAGGCATACAGTGCATTCCAGCCTGACCTTCTGGCTGTGTAGCAGACAATCAAAAGAAGTCTTCTGCAAACTTGCTTGTGATAAATAGATAAAAAGGGGTCATCCCACGTTTAGAAATGAGACTATTTGAGCGAGCTGGAGCTACGTCATGGACTATTTTAAAATAAGTCAAAAGGAGCTCAGGCTCACTGGAAAACACAGAGCTTTGAGAATCTGGAAAACACAGAGCTTTGAGAGTTTTAAAATTTTTGGACTCTGCCTTTTGAGGATTTAGATTAGGACTGGACACAAGCTGTACAAACTCAGAAGTGATTTTCACTTTGATAACAAATTGGGCAAGTCAGCAAATGACAGGTTATAGAATGGTTCAGGTTGGAAGGGACCTTAAAGATCACCCAGTCCCACCCCCCTGCCCTGGGCAGGGACATCTCCCACCAGACCAGGTTGCTCAAAGCCCCGTCCAGCCTGGCCTTGAACCCCTCCAGGGATGGGGCAGCCACAGCCTCCCTGGGCAACCAGTTCCAGTGCCTCACCGCCCTCAGAGTAAAGAATTTCTTCCTGATATGCAATCTAAATCTACCCTCTTTCAGTTTAAAACCGTTACCCCTCAACCTGTCGCTCCACACCCCCTGATCAAGAGTCCCTCCCCATCCTTCCTGTAGTCCCCTTTAGGTACTGCAAGGCCGCTATAAGGTCTCCCCGGAGCCTTCTCTTCTCCAGGCTGAACAACCCCAACTCTCTCAGCCTGTCCTCACAGCAGAGGGGCTCCAGCCCTCTGATCATCTTCATCTTATCTTTCACGCAACAGCTGCCAGAGGAGAAGTGAGACAAGCAGGTGCCATCCATGGGCCAGCAATTTCACCGACCAGGAGAAATGTCTATCGTAAAAGGCACGTGCAAAATAAAATAACTCACACCAAAACCAAAGAGGTTAAACTGAACAACTCATTTCTCAAATCTGTGGTTAATGTGCATTCAGGTTTGCTGTTTTAAGATCCCAAGTAAAAGTTGGAGGGAGTCAAACCCCAGAGCACTAGACATGCTCATTTTTAGCTAGCGTGACCCTGGTACTTAGAGTTAATTGAAGAAGATTGTACTACATCTAAATGTTTACAGCCAAGATCAAGCAGCACTGAAGTTGAATGCTGATCACATGTCTGCCAAGGGTAGATTTGGAGATTAAAACTGGATTATAAATGTTTTACTGATTTGGAGGAAGACGGCTTACTCAATCCAAATGGATGAGGCTGAAAAATCCTTTCGCAAGCGAGTCCTACGGGGCTCCTGCAGCAGCCTCGCTCCATTGTCATCACAGAGTTAAGAACAGACACAAACTCAAAACAATTTGGCAAGAACGATAATGGGACCAGTCGGGATCTGTCATCAGCATACTGGCCACTGCAAAAGAGTGATTAAATAGGAAGACACAGACAATTATCAAAGACTAATTGCTTATTGTTGCTAGAACTATATTTTAAATGTGTTTTTCTTTTTAATTGCTTTTGGAGAGAATAAAGTGTCCTTAATTCAATTGTGAAATGTTTGGGAATGGGAAGCCTGCCAGGAATGATGCAGCTCGGAAGTCTTGTGGAAGCAATTGCCTCTTTCACTAGCCTATATTCATGTTCAGCCATCCCATCCTCTGCCAACTTTCCTGTTTTCAGGTCCGTGCCCCTGTGTCAGCTGAAGGTCTCTGGGTTGTTGGTACTTCCAGGAAGCTGCGCTAGTCTGTGCATGTCTTTTCCTGTAGTTTTTATTCATCCCTGTCCAAGGGCCTTGACCCAAAGAGGATCTGAACCCTTCAGGTCCATAGGGGTTTTGGATCAGCAGGATCTCAGTGTAAGGGCACTTTCTAGGACAGGACCAGCAGTGGTTGACAAGGTGAGGTATTCCTGTAACTTGAACCTGTGACAATACAAACACTTGTATCCCTCTGTTGCTGTTGACGGCAATGATATTAGGCAGGGGATGGATTTGGCTCGGTATTGTGTCAGTATAACAATGAATAGCCACGGGGGTGTGACTCCGAGTCAAGATGCTCAGGTTTGGTGTGAGGAGCAGATCCAAACCACATACAGAAACTGTTATGCAAATAGCTACAAGGCTCTCGCGTTATTAAATAACCATTCAGCGTTTGCATGATGAGAGTGACAGGGAACACAATTTTTATATTCATAGAAATATCTTTCGTATGGATGTATTCAGCCCTGAAAAGACTTGTAATGGACAAACAAACGTAGCCAATGCTGTGTATCTATGTGTAAATAATTTGCATGAGTGGTTTAGAAAATGAAAGGCAACTGGTGTACATGAGGGAGAACAAGCTGGAGGAGAGGAAACAAACTGTACACAGAGTTTGCCTGTAGTACAGGGGTTTTTTCTCCATTCGGATCTTTCTTCCATCTGCATAATATCTAAGATCAGAAATGGACAGAATTGTTCAGCCTATTTCTAAATGAATGATTTAAAAATGAAAAAGAAAAAAGAATTCTCTTTGCATTGTTCAGTTCCTTGCAAAATCCTGAACAAACGCTCTTGCAGAAGAGGAGAGGGAAAAAAAAAAAAAAAGTTGTTCCAGACAGAATGGCTTGGCCCTTTCCTTGCTGGGTTTGGGCAATTAGAAGTAAAGCTGGCCTGGGCAGACATTTTAATCAGCACTTTAGATTTAGCACAGAAAAATGAATCATTCTGTGAGACTTTCACTGCAGCAACTCTGGCTTGGGCTCTTGGTCTTTGGCTTTCCTCCACTGAAGCACCTGGTGGGCATTATCTAGAGACACTGCTGCTCCTCTCTCCTTCTCGGACCACAACTCTCCCCGTTCACAGACCGAGATAAGTAAAACTAATATTTTGGAACAGCTCTAACAGCATAAGAAATGGTTGATTGACTAAAGTTCCCCTAACTATCACAGTACAGCTGAGCAAGGCTTGCTTTGCTGGGCTTGAAGATCTCTTTTACTTCCTATGTGAGAAGTTTTTACTCATCTGGGCATCTCTTGCCTTGAGTTTTGTTGACCTACTTGTCTGTGCAAAGCCATGCCTCCGTGAGGTGTTTGCTTGAAGTCTTGAGGCAGGTTCCCAGCTGAAGCGAATGGCAGAGACCGATGAGTCTGCTTCAGTTCAGGATTCAAAATCCAGTTTAAAAGCAAATATCCAATGGAAATTTCTCCATCCCCCACTGTAAAGATGAGCACAAACACCCTGTCTTCCTCTGCAGCCTGTTTTTAAAAATCAGCCCCAACTTGAGCGAGGAGAGTAAACATTGCTGGAATATGCATTTCCACTGAGATTAACCATGTATTTGTATGCGGCTTTCCAAAATTAAACTTTCACAGTGGCAAATAGGGAGTTGGGTGTGGAAATGCAATTAGCCACGAGTCAGGGCTCTTGACGTACAGGTGGACCAGTGAGTTGCGAGTGCTCACACAGCAACTTGACAAAGTATCAAGAACAACTTGCTATGTGTTAACGTGAGCAGAGTAAATAACACAAAATGTTAATAATGTTTGGTATTCATTTCCAAGCTGCTTCTTTGGGTGATGTAGAGAGAAGTGCACCTGGCAGGTGATGGTGAATTATGTTTTTCTTGTGGAAAATGTAGTGATTGTCTTTCCCTTAATAACATTCATTCCCTTTTCTTGAGTTTTGAGATCCGGAAAGACAGACACTATATGAGATCTGATGTATTATTTTCCTATAATGGTCTCCCAGGCATTGTGGTGTCAATAAGCATCACCTATCAACTGGGCCATGAAATATTTTTTCCAACTAAAAGATGAATTCATAGAAGTCCTAAAAGTCTTGGCTAGGGCCGTCAGTGAAAAACCAAGGCTTTCCGATCACTCTTCTCACCCATTCTTCCAATGATCTTAAGGGTGTTTTCCAACCTAAGTGATTCCGTGATTCTATGATTCTCAGTGGCTTGTATCATCCTCATGTTCTGCCTCCCAAAATGTGTTGGACATTTTCTCCCTTGGTACAATAATCGCTTAGGGAAGGTCCTAGAAATAAAATATCCCGCACTTCCTCAGAACAGTCCCGTGCCTGTTCCCAGGTTTCGGGTAGAGACTTTCCTTTTTTCATGGCTATCAAGCATTGCAGGGTAATGTTGGCACCCAAGGGTGGGTGTCAGTGGACGTGTGTAGGTAAATTAAGCAGGAAAGGAGAGAGAGAGAGAGAGAGGAAAAAAAATAATAAAAAAGCAACATTCTGTTGGCTTGTTAACGTACTTCAAAAAGGATTTAACTTTTAATTAGAAGGAGGTTGATGGGTCTTTGTGCTTTTTTTGCCCTGACAGCCTGAGTTTATGCTTCCACCTTTTTTATGTCATTTACATGTGCTGTTTACGTTAACTTAGTCCTTCTAATTTTCAGAAGTACTGTTTACCTTGTATCTGAATCTTTGGAAGATGGAGATACAGCCACCACTGTCTTCTGTGCTAGTGACTGTAGCTTCTGATTCAGAGCTCCTGTATACCGAAGCCAATAATGATTCACTCTCACAGCAGTGGTGTGAGCAGTCTCAGCTTTTATATGCCATCTGTGTGAGTGAGCTGAATCTGCAGAAATGGGACCCTGTACACATGGCTTTTCCTCTGCTCATGGATGAAAATATTAAAGCAAATCCGTATGGTCCGTGAGATGTTTTCTGTGTCAGGAAGGGAGTAAAACTGCCTGTCAAACCAAGCTGTTCTCTCTGATGAAAGGGGACTGTTTTTAAACACTCCTTTCCATAGTATTTTGCACGCCAGCCATGTGTGTTTTCTCATCTGACATCTCATTGAGATCCTTGGCTTTGGTACGGCAGGAGGGAAGGGTGTGCTGGGAGGGAAGGAAATAATCTCTCAATATGTACACAAGCACATGTGCACACACACGCTCTTAAATCAATCTTAAATTAATTTTTTTTTTTTTTGAATACAGAAGAAAATTAATCTAGTTGAGCCAGACTTAATTGCCTCCCTTCTGTTTGGATTTTCTGTTTTCACATGAAGGTATTGGGAAGCAATGCTTTGAGCTATTATTAGATACAAAGGTGGAGACAGAGGGCAAAGGGTTCATTTACAATTCGTAAAGCAGAGCATTGAATTTTAAAGCTAAAAGGCAAGTTGATGAGCAGCTTGAAAAAGATTCATGCGCTTAGCTTACTGAGTATTTCTGAAGGTTCGTGCTGGTCTGGGGAGCTAACCGTTCTCACAGCTGTAATACCCGCCGGCTGAAGGAACCAGAAAAAAAGGTTGTTTTTTTTTTTTTTTTTAATGGAAGCACTTACCTTGCAGGGAGAAGCTTGAAAACATAAACTGATATAAAGTCATGAATTTATATAAATGCGTTTCTTTTGAAGGAAGCAACTGGACTTCACTTCTGTGGCAGGAGGCTGGGAAGCATAAAAATTATACACACGCACAGACTTTTGTGTTTTGAAAAAGTCATAGAATCATAGAATCATAGGGTTGGAAGGGACCTCTGGAGATCATCTCGTCCAACCCCCCTGCCAGAGCAGGGTCACCCAGAGCAGGTGGCACAGGAACGCGTCCAGGCGGGTTTGGAATGTCTCCAGAGATGGAGACTCCACCACCTCTCTGGGCAGCCTGTGCCAGTGCTCTGCCACCCTCAGAGTAAAGAAGTTCCTCCTCATGTTGAGATG